>OU612044.1:17579448-18051948 GCA_914767935.1 Coremacera marginata
ATTACTTTTTTATTATTTATTTTCAATTTTTTTTATTTATTTTTTTTTATTTTTTCATTAACTTTTTTATTATTTTTTTACTATTTTTTAAAATTTCTTTTTATTAGTTTTTTAATTAATTTTTTAACTTTTTTATTATTTTTTAAAATTTTTTAAAATTTTTTATTATTTTTTAATTTTTTATTGTTTTTTTTTATTATTTCTTTTTATATTTTTTATTATTATTTTTCTTCGTTATTATTTCTTTCGCTTCTTAATTCATACTCATCTTATGTATATTTCTCTATCTATATTTCTGCACAATTTTTTTATTTTATTTTTTTTATTTTAATTATTATATTTATATTTATATAAATAATATATAACACAATATTTAATTTTTATCAAATTATATTTCTTTCATTGCTACCTGTTATTTTTCTCGATCGAATTTGAAACACTATAGCTATTGCATAAGAACAGGAAAAAATGTTGTTGCATATTTAATAAATCTTTGTATAAACGGATAAAAGTTTTCAGATTATAAATTTGAGGTCAAATTAAAGTTTTTGTAAAATCTTTTAATCCCACAAAATACCGCAATGAATTCTACTGCGATATGTTTCTTTTGACAGCATCTAATTTTTCATAAGTGTCGAAAGTAAGCAGACAAACACTTCATTAGAGTTCTTAAAAAGCGTGAAAATTTTTTTTAGGATGTTTTTTAAAATTTACAAAAAATAGCGTTTCGGATAAAATTTTCTTCACATTTTAAAAGTGAGTAGATCTAAAATGTGGTATCGTTTAAGATCTTTAATATTTATCTCACGCTGGGTTGATGTGTAACACATTTTACACATTATAATTGATATTAAAGAGGCAACAACGTCAAACTCTGAAATGCAATCACATCAACGGCATTAAGAGTTTGGCCCAGTTCATACCATTCAGCCTAAACCAAAATCCAATCGTGGTAGGAAAACAATCATAAGCTGTGTTTTAACAACGCCAGAGAAAAGTTACCAGTTGCAGGTGCAGCAGATTTCGTTAAGTTTTTATCATAATACTTTTACTAAGCATAAAAAGTCAAAATAATCCTAAAAAATTAAAATGCCTGGTTCTTAACCAACATTTTGTGGGTGTTACACATCACCCTACCGATTTGAAAAAGACCACAAAAAGCATATAAAAAAAACGAAATGGCCATTTCAGCCCTTGAAAGGACTTTGACCGAGCTTCTTATGATCAAATTGTGTTGTGTGTGATGTGAAATATTTGCACAAATGATCGAGAACTGGTCCCTACATGTTTTACAACGACTCCGAACGGTTTATGTTCTCAAGAAGCTTTTCATGGCAGTTTTTACTCTCTGAGGTTTGCCATTGTCTGCACAGAGGTGACGGCCGAACAGAAAAATTAATTCAATTGAAAAACTTTTCTGTGTCAGATGGAGGATCGCTTCTCGGCCTTATGGCTAGGATCAAAGTGTAGTACAAAAAGCATATATTTGTCAAAATATTCAACAGCCATGAAAACACTCACTTAGAATTGGTTCTTCTGCAAGGGATAGATCGTCTTTTTTTGAAGCAAATAAAAACGTGTTACACATCACCCCATTTAAGCCAATGAAATATGTGCAAAATCGGACATCGTATCTATTTCAATACCAGATTTAAATACCAATTTTACCGGGATCGTGAAAAGCTTCCGCTATTGAAATCCCTAACATGCACACATATATGCTGGCAAAGTGTTTATTTGTGGCTTTTAATCCTTGTGAACAAAATTAGTTTAAAAGCTTTCGGCTATGTTTGTGGCTCTGCGTGTGCCTGCGTAATTTCATAGTTGTGTGAGTGTGAATATTTTTGTTTATGTTTATTTATTTATTAATATGCGTGTTTATGTGCGTGTTTTGAATTTTCCCAAGTGCAATACTAGAAAGTTTGGCCCGCAGGTTTAACCGCAAAATGTGTGCTACAAAATATATTTATTTATTTATATTTTGAGTTTTTTTTTTTTGTGTTTATATGCTGCTTTCTCTGTTATAAGTATTTGCTTGTTTGTATTGAACAATATTTTTGAAGTTATTAGATATAACAGACAGGAAATTGAGTTGAAATTCAAAATAAATTACTTTGGGATCAAAGGCAACACGCACACACACACACACACACAAACACACACACACAAACACACACACACAAACACACACATACATTGCACACAAACTGTAGCAATTTTGTTTGTATAGGGAAAATCTCTCGGTTTTTAAGAGAGAATAGGAAAAAACACGACATCTGTTGTTTTTTTGGTTTTTGTAGTCATGCACAAAGTTTGCCAAAAAACTTTGTCTACTTTGAATACAAAATTGTTGGTGGTGGGTGATGTTTTTTTTAAGCATTTGCTTTGAATTGCAAAACAAGTATACGCCGCCATGGTGTAACGAGTGCTACTCGAATTTAAAAGAACCCAGCAGCACTTCAAGGTTCAAGAGTTGAATTTAAATTCAAAGTAAGATGCAGAGTTTAAAGCTTAAGCATCAGGAGTAAATTTCTGTTGAGTTTTCTTTAAGAAATACACTCTAAAATCTGAAGCCACAACTCTTTATTCTTAACTGTTAACTCTGAAATTCGAATTTTACCTAAACTTAGCACGTAAATCTTTTGACTCATTTTATACTTCTGACTATTAAATTTGAACTCTAAACCACTATAAACCTCAATTAACTTTCATCATTTCATGATTTTATTTATTATTGCTGCGTTTTTATATTTTTTTTTTTTTTTTTAAACAAATATTTTATTTAATTTGTTATATATTTTTTTATTTTTGTGTTTTGTATTTTTTATAATTGAGTGTTTAAGTTTTTTATTTATTTATTTATTTATTTATTTGCAAAGTCGACTTAAAATTAAAAATCATAAGTTGCCTTAGATAGCTTAGTTATTTTTAACCGACTTCAAAAAGGAGGAGGTTCTCAAGTTCGTCGGTTTTCTGTTTTTTTTTTTTTTTTTTTTTAAAATGTATGTACATCGATAACTCCTAAGCCATATGCCTGATTGCTATAATTTTTGGGGAACAGACAGATATCATAAGCATGGAGGTGCCCGTACAAAAGTGGGCGGTATTCGAGAATTGGACGTGGCAATAATAGATCTCGCAATACTATATACTACTGTGCCTCGAATAATATTGAAACTAGGGTACTGCAATTTAGTGTAGGGGTAGGCACAATTATTACAAATTAAGGGCAAGAAAATGGGCGTGATTCGGCAAATAGGCGTGGCAATATTAGAAAAACAGTGTATCTTGAATCATTTTGAGGCTAGAGTACTGCAATTTAGTATAGAGGTAGGCATTATTATTACAAATTATCGTCAATAAGTTGGGCGTTATTCGACAAATGGGCGTGGCAGTATTATAAAAACACTGTATCTCGAATAATATGGACTCTAGGTTACTGAAAGTAAGTGTAGGGGTAGACACAGTTAATACAAATTACGGTCAAGAAAATGGGCGTTATTTGACAAATGGGCGTAGCAAAATGAGAAAAAGAGTATATCTCGAATAATATTGATACTATAGTACTGCAATTTGGTATAGGGGTAGGCCTTATTAGTACAAATTACGGCCGATAAAGTGGGCGGTATTCGACTACTGGGCGTGGCAATATTAGAAAAACAGTGTATCTCGAATAATATTGACACTAGGGCACTGAAATTTATTGTAGTACAGGGGTAGGCAGAGTTATTAAAAATTAGGGTCAATAATGTTAGCGTTATTTGACAAATGGGCGTGGCAATACTAGATCTCGCAATACTAGATACTACTGTATCTTGAATAATATGGACACTAGGGCACTGAAATTTAGTGTAGGGGTAGGTACAATTATTACAAATTACCGTCAATAAAATGGGCGTTATTCGACAAATAGGCGTGGCAATATTAGAAAAAGAGTATATCTCGAATAATATTGATACTATGGTACTGCAATTTTGAATAGGGTAGGCATCATTAGTATAAATTACGGTCAAGAAAGTGGGGGGAGTTCGACTACTGGGCGTGGAAATATTAGAAAAACAGTGTATCTCGAATAATATTGACACTAGGGCACTGAAATTTATTGTAGTACAGGGGTTGGCAGAGTTTTTAAAAATTACGGTCAATAAAGTAGGCGTTATTCGATAAATGGGCGTGGCAATACATTGACGCTACGGTACTGAAATAAAGTACAGGGGTGGGCACAATTATTGGGAATAACGCACAAGAAAGGGGGCGCTTATTTAAAAAAGGGGCGTGGCAATATACGAAAAACACTATATCTCGAATTATATTGACACCAGGATAATAAAACTCGTTACAAGAATGGGTATAATAATTTCAAAACACTTGACATCTAATTTAAATTTAAGAGACAGATATTTGAAATAACCAACAAACTTTCAGAATTTAATAGAACAAATTTTTTCAGAACAATTGTATTTATGTTGTTTATACACTTTTTTCGAAAATTTATCATATTCTCTAAAAAGGAAGAAATAAAAACTTTTTTAAAAAAAAACAACCGACTACAAAATCACTACAAAGTAAAAAATAATTTTAAAAATACTTTTCCTTTTAATTTCTTGGTCATATTTGATAATTTATTTAAACTATTATTATATATGAAATCTTATTATCTTAATTTTTTTTCTTATTTGTTTTATTATCATAAATATATTAATTTCTTGATGAAGACAAATGCTTTGAAGTTGGCGCTTCTGATTAAAAGTCTGATTATATTACCGCAGACCTTAGAAGCTTTCTATAGATATAGAATAGATATAGATATAGATATAGATATAGATATAGATATAGATATAGATATAGATATAGATATAGATATAAATATAGATATAGATATAGATATAGATATAGATATAGATATAGATATAGATATAGATATAGATATAGATATAGATATAGATATAGATATAGATATAGATATAGATATAGATATAGATATAGATATAGATATAGATATAGATATAGATATAGATATAGATATAGATATAGATATAGATATAGATATAGATATAGATATAGATATAGATATAGATATAGATATAGATATAGATATAGATATAGATATAGATATAGATATAGATATAGATATAGATATAGATATAGATATAGATATAGATATAGATATAGATATAGATATAGATATAGATATAGATATAGATATATATATAGATCTAGTGCTTATGTATAATATAAATACTTGTATGCATCATTTAGCAATTCTAAATCATTTTCATTATAAATAAATAAATAAAGTTACAATCAGTTTCTTTTGTCTTCTGTGTAGATTTTGAAAAATACATCAACGTTACTGGTTATCATTAACCGAGTGACAAGCAAATGTGTGTTTTCCATAACACTGAATTAAATTTAATTTTATCAACCATACACAATGTTTAGAATAACCAACATATAAATATGTGCAGCCAAGTGGTTTGATTTACACTCAACGAAAATTGTAAAGTAGTTGCATAACAAAATGATTTTCAGCAGGCAATGTTTACAACTAAAGCTTAATTGAACTTTGCTGCAATTTTTTTTAAATTCTGCTGAAATTTTTGATGGGGAAAAAAAGCAGATATCATTGAAAATATATTTTAAATATCATTTGCATGTTTATAAAGTTCTTTTGACTATTTTTTTCTAGAGTGTTCAAGTGCATAGCTATACATAGAACTGCATAAAAACAGTTGTTTTAGGATTAATATTCTTGTTTTCATATCGTTGTTTTTTTATTTTGATTGTACAGTTTTGTTACTACTGCTGCTGGCATTCATCCTCGAGTGGAGCTGCTGCCACCGTTTTGCTTTCCATCATCTTTCGTCTAGCGTTGTGATATTATTTAGTTGTTTCCTCCCCCTAATGCTGACTTTTCTCCAATTACTGCTGTACCAAATGCATTTGAAATAATTTTGTGTGGGAATAGAAAGAGTCGTGCTGTTGTTGTTATTGTTGTTGTCGATTTCTATTTTGCGAACTTTAATTAGTTAAAAGTGAGTTTTATATTTCAATCAGAAGCAAATTAATTAAAGCGCAAAGTATGGCATATTAAATGCTGAAAGCTTTTTTTTTAATGAAACTGAATGTGATTAGTTTTTGGAATTCATTGCGGTATTTTGTGGGATTAAAAGATTTTACAAAAACTTTAATTTGACCTCAAATTTATAATCTGAAAACTTTTATCCGTTTATACAAACATTTATTAAATATGCAAAAACATTTTTTCCTGTTCTTATGCAATAGCTATAGTGTTTCAAATTCGATCGAGAAAAATAACAGGTAGCAATGAAAGAAATATAATTTGATAAAAATTAAATATTGTGTTATATATTATTTATATAAATATAAATATAATAATTAAAATATAAAAAATAAAATAAAAAAATTGTGCAGAAATATAGATAGAGAAATATACATAAGATGAGTATGAATTAAGAAGCGAAAGAAATAATAACGAAGAAAAATAATAATAAAAAATATTAAAAGAAATAATAAAAAAAACAATAAAAAATTAAAAATTAATAAAATATTTTAAAAAATAATAAAAAATTAATTAAACAACTAAAAAAAAAATTATAAAAAATAGTAAAAAAATAATAATAAAAAAGTTAATGAAAAAATAATAAAAAAATAATAAAAAAAATTGAAAATAATAAAAAAGTAATAAAAAAAAATTTGTAAAAATAAAAAAATATTAAAAATACAAATACAATAACACAACAACTTTTCAAAAAAAACAACCGACTACAAAATCACTACAAAGTAAAAAATAATTTTAAAAATACTTTTCCTTTTAATTTCTTGGTCATATTTTATAATTTATTTAAACATATTATATATGAAATCTTATTATATGAATTTTTTCTTATTTGTTTTATTATCATAAATATATTAATTTCTTGATAAATACAAAAGCTTTTAAGGTCGGCGCTAATATAATCAGACTTTTTATCAGAAGCGCCAACTTCAAAGCATTTGTATTCATCAAGAAATTAATATATTTATGATAATAATGCAAATAAGAAAACATTCAAATAATAAGATTTCATATATAATAATATGTTTAAATAAATTATCAAATATGACCAAGAAATTAAAAGGAAAAGTATTTTTAAAATTAATTTTTACTTTGTAGTGATTTTGCAATCGGTTGTTTTTTTTTTAAAAAGTTTTTATTTCTTTCTTTTTAGAGAATATGATAAATTTTCGAAAAAAGTGTATAAACAACATAAATACAACTGTTCTGAAAAAATTTGTTCTATTAAATTCTGAAAGTTTGTTGGTTATATCAAATATCTGTCTCTTAAATTTAAACTAGATGTCAAGTGTTTTGAAATTATTATACCCATTCTTGTAACGAGTTTTATTATACCAGTGTCAATATAATACGAAATATAGTGTTTTTCTTATATTGCCACGCCCCTTTTTATATAAGCGCCCCCTTTCTTGAGCGTTATTCCCAATAATTGTGCCTACCCCTGTACTTTATTTCAGTACCCCAGCGTCAATATTAACTGAGATAGTGTTTATCTACTACTGCCACGCCCATTTGTCAAATAACGCTAACTTTATTGACCCAAATTTTTAATAATTCTGCCTACCCCTGTACTACAATAATTTTCGGTGCCCTAGTGTCAATATTATTCGAGATACACTGTTTTTCTAATATTGCCACGCCCAGTAGTCAACTACCGCCCACTTTATCGACCATAATTTGTACTAATAATGCCTACCCCTATACCAAATTGCAGTACTATAGTATCAATATTATTCGAGACATACTCTTTTTCTAATATTGCTACACCCATTTGTCAAATAACGCCCATTTTCTTGACCGTAATTTGTATTAACTGTGTCTACCCCTACACTTACTTTCAGTACCCTAGAGTCCATATTATTCGAGATAGTGTTTTTATAATACTGCCACGCCCATTTGTCGAATAACGCCCACTTTATTGACGAGAATTTGTAATAATAATGCCTACCTCTATACTAAATTGCAGTACTCTAGCCTCAAAATTATTCAAGATACACTGTTTTTCAAATATTGCCACGCCCATTTGCCGAGTCACGCCCATTTTCTTGCCCGTAATTTGTAATAATTGTGCCTACCCCTACACTAAATTGCAGTACCCTAGTGTCAATATTATTCGAGACACAGTTGTATCTAGTATTGCGAGATCTATTATTGCCACGCACAGTTCTCGAATACCGCCCACTTTTGTACGGGCACCTCCATGCTTATCATATCTATCTGTTCCCCAAAAATTATGGCAATCAGGCATATGGTTTAGGAGTTATCGATGTACATACATTTTAAAAAAAAAAAAAAAAAAAACAGAGAAACCGACGAACTTGAGAACCTCCTCCTTTTTGAAGTCGGTTAAAAATTGGAATGGGGATAGATTTAATATCTGGATTAGGAGCAATAAAAAGCAAAAGTATGATAAATCAACAGCTCATTTTATATGGCATTAAAGAAATTTTTATAATTTGGAGGATATAACAAATTTGGCTTTAAATATTTATATTAAAGACATATTCTCAAAAACTAAACTCTTAACACACATTTTATCTAGTTTAACAAACAAAAAACAATTTTAGTCACTTAAAGCAAAATCAGATGAAAGTTGTTCATCGTCAACGCTTATAAAAATAAATTCAATAAGTTATGAAGGTATAATAACGTTACTCGCTGGTGCTGTTTTGCTGTTTTAAGAACTCTTCCGGGAACAATTGTTAAAAAATTCTTCAAATTTTTTAATCTTGTTGCACACAAAAATATCGATTTTAATTTAGTAATTGCTACAAAATGCGAAGATAGCAAGAAATGAAGAACGTGATTGTATGGAGCAAAGCGGAAATAAGCAGAAAGTAAAAGAACTTTTGTAAGTGGAGGTGGAGGTGGAGGATTGTTAAAGCTTGGCCTGGAGCAGTGACGGCATAACGACGACGGCGACGGCAAAAACATATCAAGTTCAGTGAAAATGCAGACAGCCGAAATTAATTTAAAATACAAGTGTCTGCATATGTATTGTATGAATGTTTGTGATATGTGTCTGTGCGATATATGAGTTAGGTGTGTGAATGTGTGTTGTTATGTGAGTGTGTTGCTTATATTAGACCTGAGTGAAGCAGTGAACAATTTTTGCGCTGATACACCAAGTCAAGCACAGTTTACTGTTACAGCGCAATGCGTTAACGCAATTGCAATTGCGTCATGACGTTATTTGAAATTCTAATTCCTGTATCAACAGAACTTCAAGCAGCATTGTGAGATTTTTAGTTGGATAACGCGTCGAAATTTGGCGTACATTTTTTGAGTATGGTGATTTGGGTAGCTTCTTGAATTATTTGGTGAAGTTAGCACAGTTTAGACTCACTTGGTATAAATACAACACATCAAAGCAAAGTCTGGTACCAATATTTTTCATCTTAAGAAGATTATTATAACTGAATCTTGATTATAAATTCATTCAAAAAAGCTTAATTAATTAGAAACTCAATACGAATCATGTTAGCATAAAGCGCAGCATCTATCAAAAATTAACAAACCTAAATTTCAAGCATGCAGTCAAACTGTGCTTTGATTCAGCAATCAAAAAGATACATACACGTTTCTGGACTGCAAAAAAAGTAAATTAAAAGTTTGAAGTTGGATGCAAGTTTGCTTGCACTTTTGGAACCGAACACGTTTGAATAAAAAAAAGAAAGAAAAACGAGGAAAATATTATTTGCATTATTGCGCTAGTGCGTTACTGGTGTACCACAATAACGCAACACAACATAATAAATTTACACATGTCTAGCTCATATATGTTTGAAGAGATTTTAATCAAATTACAGAGCAGATTTCTTGTTATTTAAGTGCAATTTATTAAAATTCTTAATGAAGAGCCGTGTGAGAGTGAGAAGAATTAAAATGTTTGATAGAAATTTTATTATATTTCAAAAAACCTTTAATTAAGCTCTGACAAGTTACATAGAATATGTATGTATGTCGATAAGCCTCTGTGTTTAGACTTAATTAAAATAAGCAAAGTTAGTTTGCAGTAATTAAATTTGAAACAAAGAAATTTTGATATGATATTAAAAGCTTTTAAGTTGATAATGAGAGAATATGAGATGATTTGAAAAGCTTTTAAATTTGTAAGAAGTTAAGGAATAATTATTATATATATAATTATTATATATATAATTATTAAGGAATTATTATTAAGGAAATAATTTGATAGAAAGCTTTTAAACTTGAAAAAGGGTATTTTTCATATTAATATTTCAAAAAGCTTTCAAGTAAAAGATATGTTATTTTTCATTATCGATTTGCATATCGTTGTGTTCGAATAGAAACTACATTGATATAATAAGAAAAGCTTTATCAGTTTACACTTACGAGATTTACAAATGATATGAAAAGCTTTTAAATTTGAAAAACCAACTGTTTTGTTATATGTTGTAAAAGATTTTTTGTTGAATAAAGCTTTATTTTAAGCAATCGTGGAATGTTCTTGTAGATAAATGACAAATTCTTTGATGAAATTGCAAAAGCTCTTCACGTTAAGCCTGTATGATACTTAATTTTTTTTGCTAAATTTTTGTCATTGAAAATGAAAACTAGAGAAGTTCAAATAGTACGAATGCATGGATTCGTGCTATTTGACCTGCTCTAGTTATAATTTTCAATGATCAATTTAATTAAGTATCATACGAAAAGCTTTTTAAACTTGAAAAAGATTATTTTTTTAACATTTTTTGAAAAAGCTTTAATGTTAAATGAGGTGCTATTTTTTATGATTTGAGCATATTGTGTTGATTGAATAGTAATTATTTTGAAATAAAAGGAAAAGCTTTACAAGTTTACACTAAATAGATTATTGTTGCAGATAAATGATGAATATCCTGATAAAAGAGCAAAATCTCTTCACATTGTAACTAAAGTATTCCCAAATACGATTTGAATGAGCAAAAGCTCTTCACGTTGACACTTAAGTATTTACAAAATTTTACTGAAAGCTTTTAAAATTTAAAATGGCTATTTTTTAACATATTTTTAAAAGCTTTTATGTTAAATGAGATGCAATGTTTCATAATCTGTGCTTAATATGTAGTGGTTGAAAATTAATTTTTTTGATATAATACAAAAAAGCTTTTCAAGCTTACACTTAAGAGATTTTGAAATGTATGAACGTTTTCAAAAATTTGAAACACCGCTTTCATTGTTTTCAAAAAACTTTTTTGTGGAATAAAATTTTAATTTTTAATAATCAAAGCATGTTGTGGTATATGAATTACAAATATTATAATAAAATGGCAAAAGCTCTTCATGTTGGAACTTAGGAATTTATAAAATATTATGAAAAGCTTTTAAACTTGACAAGGCGCATTTTTTAGTATATTGTAAACTTGACAAGGCGTATTTTTTGATATATTTTAAAAAGCTAAAATATTATAGAAAGCTTTTAAACATTCAAAGGCGTATTTTTTGATATATTTTAAAAAGCTTTTATGTTAAATGAGATGTTATTTTTTATAATCGGTGCATTTTGTTGTGGTTGAATAACAATTATTTTGATATCTTATAGAAAAAGCTTTTCAAGTTTACATAAGCGAGATTTAATAATGATACAAAAAGCTTTTAAATTTGAAAAACCAATTTTTTTGTGTTATATTTTGTCAAAGCTTTTTGTTAAATAAAGTTTTTTTTTAACAATCGGAGCATGTTTTTGTAGATGAATTGTATATATTTTGATAAAATGACAAACAAAAGCTCTTCATGCTGGAACTTATGTATTTTTAATTTTTTTTTTAAAGCTTTTAAACTTGACAAACTGTATTTTTTTGATATATTTTTAAAAGCTTTTATGTTATGAAGTGTTATTTTCCATAATCTGTGCATGCTATTGTGGTTGAATAATTATTTTGATATAAAAGAAGCTTTTCGAGATTTGAATTTCATATGAAAAGCTTTTAAGTTTGAAAAATCGGTTGTTTCATTATATTATGCAAAAGCATTTTATTAAATAAAATTGTATTTTTTATAATCAGAGCATGTTGTAGATAAATTATAAATATTTTTTTTTATAACATGAAAAGCTTTTCAAATTTAAATTTGCATAATTTAAACAGATAGTAAAAGCTTTTAAATTATGAAAAGTGGTCTTTTTGAGATATTTTTTTTAAGCTTTTATGTGATTATATATTGTTTTTAATTAATATAATAATTTAAAAATAAAAATGTTGTAGATGACAAATAGATTTTATGTTATAACATGCATAGCTGCTCGAGTTGAAACTTAAATTTTTTATAATGATATGAAAAACTTTAAAACTTGAAAAGAAGTATTTGCTTATTTATATTTTTTAAAAAAAAAAATTTCATATATTTTACAAATTGTTTGATATATTTAAAAAAAAAATGTATGTTTTAAAAAAATGTATGAACATTTTTTTTTAAATTAAACAAAAACAAAATTTTTGTATAAACAAAATTTTGATATATTTTAAAAACATTTGGTTTTAAAGAATTTACTATAAAATTAAGTATTTCTTTTTTTAATATTCGGAAAATCTGAGCTCAATTTTAATGATTTTTTTATGATAGAAAGTTTTTAAGTTGAAACTAAGATATTATAAAATAATAAGAAAGTCATTAAAATTTAAAAATAGTGGTACTTTTGTTATCTTTTTTTTTTTAATTTTATATTTAATTAAGTTTTCTTTGCGATAATCCGTTGTAGTTAAAAGATTACTATTTTGATACTATAAGAAAAGCTTTTGGATTTAAGACTTCGAAAGCTTAAAAATTTAAAAAATCATATGTTAACATGTTTCTATATTAATATATTTTTATAAAAGCTTTCAAATATATAAAAGGAAAAGCTTTTAAATTTGAAACTTCGAAATTTTTAAAATTTTATGGAAAGTTTTAAAGTTTGAAAATAGCAAATATATTCATATATTTTGAAAACTTTTATGTTAATATAAGTATTATTTTTGATAATCCAAAATCATGCTGTAGATCAACAATGTATTTATCGATACACAATACATACTAGGAAAAAGCTTTTCTAGATTGAAACTAAGAAAGTTTAAATTTATATTAAAAGCTTGTTGTTGAAGTAGAATAATAATGTTGTATGTGATTTGTGAGAAAACATTTTTTTAAAGTGTTTGATATTTGAACTATAAATGTGCATAAACTAGGCTCCGCCATTTTTTACATATTTAAGCTCCCATTTTTTTGTATATATGTGCCGAAATGTGCCCGCTGTGTGCTATCATGCTCCATATTCATTCAGCAATATATTCATTCTAATAAAATGATTTTTGGGGTGGTTAAAAAAAACTGGGATAATATTTTTCAGAAATGTTTTCAGGCTCTTAAAACTCCAAAATATAAAATTTTTTGCATGTCTTTACGGCACTTTGCAGCACAACTCGAGCACATCACAGCACAAGTGTAGTATTTCAGAAAAAAACAATGCTGATAAAAAATCCTAACTTATAGTATGTTCACAATAAGGCCGAAAAGCTGCTTTTCGAACAATAATGGCTTTTCAGCTGAAAAGCTATATGATATTAAGTTTTTCGCCATAGAAGAACTGTCAAATGAAAAGCTGATATTTGTTTGCTTTTCAACGAAAAACTCTGAAAAGTTAGAATACAACCCTGATTCGGAAGTCTGTTTGTTGAAGTTAAGTCAAAATCTATTACAAAAATCCAAGTTGTCACTGATATTTGACATTTCGTCTGTCTGTTTTCATTTGTTGTGATTTATAGACAAACGTTCTTCCCAATTAGAAAACATCTTGAAAATGGAAAAATATATACAAAGAGCGCGTGAAGTGGAGTGACCTTCATGAGGCGATGTTTGTGGAGTTGTGGGAGGAGAAGGCAGAGGAGTTTCGCGGTGCACGCAAAAATACGCACATATATATAAGCCAAGCACAATGAAACAAATCGCTATAATAACAAACATATGGCTACTATCTGTCAAATGAAATGCTGCTTTTCAAGTGTGAACACCTTTTCTGAAAAGAGGTTTTTCAGCTGAAAAGCGGCTTTTCGACCTGTGTGTGAACATGCTATTAAGGGATATTTTACCTAATTTTATCGAAATTTTAGGAGTTTTTTAAGTAAGGATTGTGACAAAACGTTAAGAGATATTTGAGCAAGTATATTTTTATTGTCTTACATAAGTATTAAAATTAACAAACAATTTTTTTTTCTTCGTGACGTCACTTCCGTGGCACACGTGCTTAAATGAAGCAGTAAAAAAAATAGAAAAAACGGTGTGCAAAGAACAAAAATTTGGTGAGAATTTAAACCTAATATGAGGGTCTTCGAGTTTTTTCAAAAAAAAATAATTAAAAAACAAATGGCGGCTACGCAAATTCAAAATTCAAAAAACGGCCTAAAATTTTTGGACAAAAGTAGCTGTAAAAATTTTTTGAGGACTTTTTAAAAAAAAACTCGAAGTCAGACCTTCAAAAATATATATTTTTAATTGCTCAGCAATTTGAAGTACAGCGGTTTAATACTTATTGCGCAATCTTGCACACCGATTTAAAAAAAAATCTGTTTCGAGAAAAACGCATTTAAAGTTTAAAAACAAGTTTTTCGGTACTTTTAATGATTAAATTAATCTTTAATTTCTATTTTATTTTACCATAATCATAAATATCATTCAAGTATTTTTCCAGAAATGTTAAGTAGAAAGAGTAAAAACGTGGTTTGAAGAAAAAAAACGGAAAAAATGTTTTCGATATAAATGAAAAAAATATTGGGTGTTGGAATTAGTTTTAAAGGTTTTCAAAGAGATGGCGTAACTATCAATAGATCGCATCGGGCACACCTGTGACTATATTCATTCAAAGAACATTGTCTAAGCTTCATTTTTCAGTATGTGTCATTCCACTGAAGTGTAAACAACATATATTTTTTTCTCTGTGAACATGTCGACTTTCGTTCCAACAAAACGCACTTTGCGGGAAGGTTTACTTTTGTGCTTCCATTTGAAGAAAAAAGCGGTTGAAGCATAACGCACGCTTACTGAGGCTTACGGGGACTATGCTCCATCGATATCTACTTGTGAGTACTGGTTCAGTCGGTTTAAAAGTGGTGATTTTGATACGGAAGACAAAGAGCGTCCGGGCCAGCCGAAAAAGTTTGAAGATGAGGAATTGGAGGCTTTGCTCGATGAAGACCCGTGTCAAACCCTTCAAGAATTGTCAGAATCATTGGGAGTCGACTTATCAACGGTCGGCAAACGCCTGAAGGCCATGGGAATGATTCAAAAGCAAGGAAATTGGGTGCCGTACGAGTTGAAGCCGAGAGACGTTGAACGGCGATTTTGCATGTGCGAACAACTGCTTCAACGGCATAAAAGGAAGAGTTTTTTGCATCGTATTGTCACTGGCGATGAAAAGTGGATCCATTACGATAATCCTAAGCGAAAAAAATTGTGGGGACCACCCGGCCATGCATCAACATCGACGGCCAAGCCGAATATTCATGGCGCCAAGCTTATGCTGTGTATTTGGTGGGATCAGAAGGGTGTCGTGTACTATGAGCTGCTAAAACCTAACGAAACCATCACTGGGGAACGCTACCAACAACAATTGATGCAATTGAGCCGAGCATTAAAGGTTAAACGGCCGGAATATGGCAAAAGACACGACAAAGTGGTTTTTCAACATGACAACGCATGGCCACATGTTGCAAGAACCGTCAAGGAAACGTTGGAGGCGTTGAATTGGGATGTGCTACCCCACCCGCCTTATAGCCCAGACATAGCCCCTTCCGACTACCACCTATTCAGATCGATGACGCATGGCTTGGCTGAGCAGCGCTTCACTTCTTACGAGGATACCAAAAAATGGGTCGATTCGTGGATTGCCTCAAAAGACGAGTCGTTCTTCCGGCGCGGAATCCATATGCTGTCAGAAAGATGGGAAAATGTTGTAGCTAACGATGGACAATACTTTGAATAATATACATTGTACCGTTGTTTCTAAATAAATGCTCAAAAACCGAAAAAAAACCTTTAAAATTAATTCCAACCCCCAATATTATTATTTTAATTTACCAGTTGTCTGTGATCCCGGGTGCCTTCAGTAGGCCTTCTGCTTGCTCATATTTACACCTCTGTTAAATATGTTAAATATTAAATATAGTCAGGCCAAATATTAAATATGGTATTAATGTTAAATATGGTCAGGCTCTGTTTATACCTGACCTTCTTCTTTTTGCTGGTTCGATCGATCTTCTTCTTTTTTTTTGCCAATAAAAGAGTACTGCAAAAAATTTTTTGCATATTCTTGAGACATATACAGTGGTGGCCATATAATTAGAAACGATGTCTTATTGGAAATAAAACCGATGTGGAACATCTTTTAAGACCTAGACTGTAAATTATAAGTACCGTTATTCAACGAGTAGACAATCAACAATGTTGTCGATGCAAAACACGTGGAGTTCAAAGTTTGCTTAGTGAAAAAAAATAAGATTATTTTAAAAGTAGTTGCTTTTGGCTGGCCATGTAATTAGAAACGTGCAGTTGTTGTTTTAATTTCTGAACTTATCTTATTATTAGTGACAAAGTGAGTGTAATTTAAAAATCAGTAGATTAAATGCTAATAATTTTGATATATTCTAGCTTCTAAAATGGGCAAGAACAAGTCATGTACTCCAAAAATGAGGGAGTTGATTGTGCAGTGTTATCAGAATGAAAAGCTGTCAATGTCGGCAATTGCACAAAAGTTTGCGTGCTCCAAAAAAATGGTATTTGGTGCAATTCACTTGTACAATAAGACAAAGGAGTTTGAAAACCCAGCCAGGAAGCCTAGGGAACGAAAGACCACTCCAGCAGAAGATAGAAGTATTTGTAGGGTCAGTAAGAGGAATCCATTCTTGTCTTCGCGGGAAATAAAGGCTGCAATTGGACAGCAAATAAACGCAGAAATATCCACACGGACAATAAGAAGGCGCTTACAAGAATCGGGACTTCGTGGGTGCATTGTACAAAAAAACCGCACGTGTCAAAAAAAAATATTAAAAAGCGGTTGGTTGATGTTTGCAAGGGAAATGCTTAAAAAAGATCCACGTTACTGGAATAGAGTTCTCTGGAGTGATGAATCCAAGTTTAACTTGTTTCAATCTGACGGAAAAACGTATGTGAGACGTCCTCCAAACAAAGCCTTAGACCCCAGGTACATTGTGAAAACGGTGAAGCACGGAGGCGGGTCTATTATGGTCTGGGGTGCTTTTTCTTGGCGTGGTGTGGGTCCAATTGTTCGAATTCAGGGAATAATGGATCAACATCAATATAAAAGCATTTTGGAAAATGTAATGGAACCATATTCCTTTGAAAATATGCCCGTCCATTACATTTTCCAGCATGACAATGACCCAAAGCACACTTCAAGGTTAGTGAAGTGTTGGCTTTCGGATCAAAATATTGATGTTCTGGACTGGCCAGCTCAAAGTCCTGATCTCAACCCAATTGAGAACTTATGGGCAATTGTAAAAAGAGATCTCAAGGACAAAAATCCACGAAATAATTATGAATTGTTTCAGTTGGTGCAGCAAAGCTGGGATAATATATCGCTCCAAAAATGCCAACGTTTAATACAAAGTTTACCGAAAAGACTGGTGAATGTTGTCAAAAATAAGGGTTATCCAACAAAATATTAAAGGATATGTCTATTTTGTTTAACTTTGCGAAGATATTTTTCAGTTGTATGTAAATATTTTTTGTTGTTTCTAATTATGTGACCAACTTGAAATTGCTGTTTTTTTGTGTTTAGTTAATTTTCTTAAAAATGTTATTCATGCTGAATTCTTTTTTATTTTCAACTCAATGCTGATATGTGTCTACTATTTTAAGTTCATAGTTTGAATATGGTGAACTAAGTTTGTAAAATATAATACCAAATACATATGCTGAAAAGCCGTTTCTATTTATAAGGCCACCACTGTATATATGAAGTGATTATATAAAAAAAAATTCAATTCTCAAAAAAAAAATTAGATAAAATGTTTCTTTAGAATAAATTAATTTTCCTAAGCGGCACATGATAGCACACATCAAACACATTACAGCACAACTTTTTTTTGGAATATATCACAAATGGCGTAGCTGACTTCAAGCATTATCTTAAAATACACTCAAAAGTTTATAAATAGTTCTTTAAAGGCTATGACAATTTTATTTTTTATATAAATAAACCGTAAAAAAAATGTTTTTATTATTATTATTTATTATTATCAAATGTTTATAAATAGTAATTTAAAGGCTATGGCAATTTTTTTTTATAAATAAAGAAAAAAAAAACTAAGAAAATATTCGGTTTTATTTATTGTATGGTTTATTAAACAAATAAATAAAACCACATGTTTTTTTTTTCTAAATGACGTAAAGTGTTTGGTATTTATTTTTTGTTTAAGGAAATTGTGACAGCTTTTAGTAAAAATACAAGTTGATTTTGCACATAGCTGAAGTTTTTTCTAATGATAACAATTTTCGCGCCTTTAAATGTGCGCTGACATTTTGCGCTAAATACTTAAATTTAAAAAAGCTCGATCAAACAAACAAACACAAAATGAAAACAATGCAAATAAATCAAACCGAAACAACAATAAACAGTCAAGAAAAAATAAACAATTATAACCAATCTTTTTGGCAGTAAGCCAAAAAAGACGCTTCATGTGGGTTTTGAATTTATTTTTATTTCTCTTCAGTTTTTGTTGTTATTGGTTGTTGTTATTATTGTTCAGACTGCATTTCTGTCATTTGTTGGTTTGTTTCTTTGTTTTAATAACTTCAAGTTTTATTTTCTATGACAGTTAAATCCATTTTCTAATGAAAACACTTGAAAAGTTTAATTAAAAACTTTAAAATAATATCACAAAACCAGGATTGCATCAAAAAGGATAACAGTGCACACATTAGTTGTTAAACTTCAAAATTTTGCCAAAAGTAGAAAACAAAAAAGAGAGAAAAAAACAGAACAAATATAGCAACAATAACAATGCTATAATAACGATTGTATCAAGCAAGGCAAGGCTAGAAGCAATAAAAAATTTGTAATTGTCTCTAGCATAGAAAATATTTTCATTTAAGTTGGCAGCACTGCAAAATTTCCTAAACAACAACTAAAACCGAAAACAACTCAGACAGCATAACAAACAGAGTTGAGACATAAAGTGAGTGAAGAAGATAAAATATATTCATAACCACACTCACAAAAACTCAAAAACACACACGCACACATGCATACATACACACATGTGAGCGTTGCACACATTGCCTCTCCTGGCTTCTTGTAATTTTAAACTTCTGTGTTTGATTTACAAAAAAAAAACAAAATCAGTTTATTTTTGTTATTTGTTGTTTTGTTCTCTGTGTACACTATGAATTGCATTTTAATTGTTGTTCTTCTTGTTGTTTTATGAATTTTGGATTTTGATTATTAAGAACTTTGTTTTTTAGGAATACAAAAGACATGACAACAACCTCAAGTTCTATTCTGATTCGTTTTTTACATACATACATACATATATGCAGACAGGATGAAATAATATTGAATTATTTGTTCATATTGAGAGTTGAACATCAAAGAGATTTCAGTTTCATTTTATTACAATCAAAACAATTCTCAGATACTGTTAACAACTTCTTGATATTATATAAAAACATTTTTATTAATTATAACGATTTAATAAATAAAACTGCGTGCTCTATAAATAAAATCCTAAAAAAAATTTTTTTAATTATCATGTTATTGTAGAACAAACAATTTTACAGTGGGTCAATAAAGAAGTCGGACAAACAGGTAACCAAACATTACGTATGAAAGAAAATTTGAAGGAAACAAAATATTGCTTTGGTTTATTATTTATTTATTATGTATTTATGTATACTATTAAAAACAATAACAACATAATTTAAATTTCATTCATTTTATAAAAAAAAAAATAAAAATATAATTCGTGAACAAAATTAACATCAAAAAAGAACTCGGACATGTGGCAACGCTGTTTGCTACTAAACATTTTGAAAAAGGGGAATCACAGTTTTTGCTTTGTTTGTAGTAGATGCAATAAACTAAAGCAGTTTTTGTGTATTTTGAAGCTTCGGAGCAAACAATTTTCCAAAATAAAAGTGAAAATGGGTAGACAACGTGGACAAAGCTCAATCGAAGTTCGAGAACTTATTATTCGGCACTATGAAGAAGGAAAAACGGTTCGGCAGATCAGTGAAATAGTTGACAGGCCCCGTTCTACAGTTCACGACGTTATAAAACGTTTTAAAATTAATAAATCAGTGGAAAATAAGACAAAATCTGGAAGGCCTAAATTGTTCTCGAGTCATGATGAACGCTGGATAGTAAGCCAAATAAAAAAACAACCTATGCTCAGTGCACCAAAGCTAACAACGGAGGTGGCAAAACATCTTAACATCACCTGCTGCCCAGAAACTGTAAGGTTAGTACTGCGGAAAAAAAATTTTCATGGAAGGGTTGCAAGGAAAAAACCCTTCGTAAGTGAAATCAATAGAAAAAAAAGAATTAATTTTGCAAAAAGCCATGAAAACAAAAATTTTGAGTACTGGAGTCATGTTTTATTCTCTGATGAGAGTACATTCAACATTTTCAGATCAGATGGGCAATCATATGTATGGAGGAAGCCAAACGAAGAGCTGAAGGAGAAAAATTTACGCAAAACTGTTAAACACGGAGGTGGTTCCGTAATGGTCTGGGGCTGTATGTCTGCAGCTGGGCCCGGAAATTTGTGTTTTGTTGAAGGCAATATGGACCAAAACCAATACCTAGCCATTTTAAAGGAAAACTTGGTTAATAGTGCTGAAAAATTGGGGATAAAAAATAGTTTTCACTTCTACCAAGATAACGACCCCAAACACAAGGCGCAAAATGTGCGTTTGTGGTTATTGTATAACTGTCCAAAAGTACTGGAAACTCCTCCACAATCACCTGACATTAATGTCATTGAACATTTATGGGCCCACTTGGAAATTCAATTAAAAAATCACTCCATTAAAAACAAAAAGGACTTGGAAAATGCTTTAATGGAAGAATGGGCTAAAATAGATCCCTCCGTCTGCAGAAAATTGGTAGAGTCAATGCCAAAGCGGCTAAAAGCTGTTAAAAAAGGCAAAGGCTTGCCAACAAAATACTAAATAAAAGTTTTTTTTTTTTAATTTTATTTATACTTAAAATTTAGTATGAATGTCCGAGTTCTTTTTTGACATGAATTTTGTTCACGAATTATATTTTTATTTTTTTTTTATAAAATGAAGCTAATTTAAATTATGTTGTTATTGTTTTTAATAGTATATATAAATACATACTAAATAAAAAATAAACCAAAGCAATATTTTGTTTCCTTCAAATTTTCTTTTATACTTAATGTTTGGTTACCTGTTTGTCCGACTTCTTTATTGACCCACTGTAACTATTATTTGTTGGTGTACAAATATAATTTTTTTTTTTTTTTTAATTACACGCCTATTTTTCGAACTGATGTTGACCAAGTGTTTTAAGATACCTCAGTACACAAGGCACAAAAAGACGCAGGTTACAAAAAGTCGAAAGCTACAAAAAGTTGCCGGGTAAAAAAAGTAGCAAGGTACAAAAAATCGCAGGATACAAAACGTCGTAAGGTACGTCGTAAGGTAAGGAGGATATAAAAAGTAGCACAGTACAAAAAGTCACAGGGTAAAAAACGTTGCAAGGTACAAACAGCTGCAAGGTACCAAAAAAAAGTCGAAAGGTAGAAAGTCGCAGGGGAAGCAATCGCAAACTACAAAATCTGTCAGGGTAAAGTCGAAAAGTATAAAAATTTGCAAGGTACAAAGAGTCACAAGGCAAACTATGGCAAGATACAAAAGTGCCCAGCTTGCAAAAAGCCGCAAGATGCAAGAAGTCCCAAGGAACAAGAATCGCAATACACAAAATGTAGCTTGTTACCTGCAACAGCCGTAAACTAAAGAAATTAGGAAGATAAAAAAAGTCACTAGCTGAAAAATACGCGTGGTACTAAATGCAGCAAGGTGTAAAAAGTCGCAAGTTACAAAGCGTTGCAAGGTACAGAGTCATAGGAAACAAAAGTAGCAAAGTCGCAAGCAAACAGATAGAAACAAGGTACAAAGTCGTCACCGTGGTACAAAAAGAGCCGGTAGGTGCATTAATTACCAGGGTACAAAAAGCCACAAGGTACAATGTACGCAGGGTACAAAAAATCGCAGGATAAAAAAGTTACAAGGTAAAAAAGTCGCAAGGTATATACGAGCAAGCTGTACCGTGCGACTTTTTGTAACTTGTGACTTTTTGTCACCTGTAACATTTTATTACATTGCGATTTTTTTTTACCTTGCGACATTTGGTCTCTGCGACTTTTTGTACCTTGCGACCTTTTTACCTTGTGACCTCTTTACCTTGCGGCTTTTTGTACCTTTCAACCTATTTATGCATAAAGTAAAAAAGTCGCAAGGCACAAAAAGCCACAGGGCATAAAAAATAGCAAAGTGCAAAATGTCTCAAAGTAAAGAAAGTCGGAAGGTACAAAAAGTCGAAAGGTAAAAAGTTTGCATGCGGAAAATGCTCACGTTACAAAAAACGCAGGACAAAATGGTAGCAAAGTACAAAAAGTCGCAAGGCACAAAAAATTGCAAGATTAAATAGGTTGAAAGTTACAAAAAGCCGCAAGGTGTAAAGAGGTCACAAGGTGAAAAGGTCGCAAGGTACAAAAAGTCGCAGAGACCAAATGTCGCAAGGTAAAAAAAAAATCGCAACGTAACAAAATGTTACAGGTGACAAAAAGTCACAAGTTACAAAAAGTCGCAAGGTAAAAAAGTCGCACGGTACTAACAGCAACAAGGTACAAAAAATCCACAGGGTATAAAGTCGCAAGGCCCAAAAAGTCACAAGGCATACAAATTCACAAGGTGCAAATTGTCGCCAAGTGCATAAAGTCGAGAGGCAAAAAAGGCGCAAGGTACAGTTAGTTATATAATTTATCATGTTATAATATGTTATGTCATATGCAGTGTCCGACCAAATATTCGGTTTCGGCCATTTCGTACGGCCAGTTTGTTCTTTCACGACTGTTCGACCTCAATATGGCCGAAACTTCAAAATCTCATATTTTGTATGACATATGACAAAAAATTATTGAAACATTTCAATTAATATTAGTTTTGTATTAAATTTTTTTATTCTTAAAGATATAAAATGTTGTTTTGTGCTTATTGTGAATAAAAAAAGTATTATAAGGAATTTGAACGAATTTTTATATAAATAAGCTTCTTAGTATCGGTTTCGGAAGAGTGTTACAAAAAAGGACTGAATTTCGGTTTCGGCCATAACATACTTTTATTTTCACTCATACACTAGCCATTGACAGCAAACGAACTTGTGAATAACTTGTGGCTAAAATGGGAAAAGTAAATTTCGTGTGCTCATCAAGCATTATTTTTTGCGCAAAGAAACCATTAGCCAAACCAAGGAGAGGTTTGATAAATACTATGGGGACTCTGCACCACAGTTTGGAATTATTCACAAGTGGTCTACTGAATTCTGATGCGGTCGTACAAGCACAAGTGACGCCGAGCGTTTTGGACGTCCAAATGAGGTCACCACACCAGAAATTATCATCAAAGTTCACGATATCATGTTGGCCGGTCGCAGAGTTAATTTGTTTAGCCGTAGGCATCTCAGACGAACGGGTGTGGAACATTTTGCGAAATTATTTGTATATGAAAAAACTATCCGCAAGATGGGTGCCGCGTTTACTCACTCTTGACCATAAGCGCGATCGTGTGACTGATTTAAGAAGGATTTTTTCTGTCGATTAGTAACCGTGGACGACACATGGGTCCATCACTACACATCAGAGACACGGGGAACAGTCGAAACAGTGAAATTCACCGACCGAACCTCCAAAGAAGGCGAAGAAGGCGAAGACGGTGCTATTGGTCGGAAAGGTTATGGCGACGGTATTTTGGGATGAACCGGTATAATCTACATCGATTACCGTCCACCGAAAAGAACGATCAATGGCGAATAATATGCAGCCGAATTGGACCGTTTCAACGATGCTTTAAAAGAAAAACGTCCCCATTAGGCAAGGAAAAAAGTGCTATTCCATCAAGACAACGAGCGCGTTTACAAAATTCCATGCCTTGAAGTACGAATTTCTTACTCATTCAGCATATTCTCCAGATTTAGCCCCCAGCGACTATTTTCTGTTGCCAAACCTGAAAAAATGTATCGGCGGAAAGAGATTCACTACCAGATAGGAGCTCATAACCAAAACAGAGGCCTATTTTGAGGAACTTCCGAAAACGTATTTTTCGGATGGGATCAAAAAATTGGAGAAACATTGAAGAAACGTTGGATATTAATTTTTTTGTCAACAAAATCAATTGTTAATGAAAAACCGAACAATCCACACAAAAAAAAAAGCGGCGTATTTTTCTAATAGTTTGTGAGGAAAATCATAAAAACAATTCTTTTGCTGAGAAAAACATAAGTTTAAATTGCATTTTCGATTTCCGGAAAATGTAAAGGTCTTTTTAGCAGTACGTGGCAAAAACTGCGGAAAATGTTCGATCCATCATAGCAAAAGTCTTTTGATCTGAAGCCTTTTTTTCAACAGTAGTGCGCGGGCGTCCTAAAGTTTTCTGTTGCTCAGGATTTCGCAATCTTCTGTCTTCTGATCTGAACCCTTTTTTTCAACAGTAGTGCGTGGGCGTCCTGAAGTTGTCCGGAGCTCAGGATTTCGCAATGTACAAAGCAAGTGTGCAACCTCTGCTTGAAAATTTGGTAGCTGGTATTGCCTATTACTGGGGTCATCAGGCGGCTTGTTGATCCTTTTAAACAAAATATATGCGTTCACCATAGTTACGTAAAGCAAATGTGTAAAACGGTTTTTTTTTTTTTTGAGGTCATTATTCATAGGGAGCTTATAATTCGGGATCTGCTTTGGGCGAATAATTCCTAAAGAATATGTGTTTTTTAAAATCTGACAAAATATGCAAAAATCGAACAACAACCTTTGCTGACGATACAATGTCTGGTGAAGCAGGTTACATGATGTTGTCCTCCGCACCGCAATATATTTCAAAGTTGTAGCAAAAACGGCAGAATCACGACGCGGTTTAATTGGCATGTATTGCCGCAGAAAAGACCTCGTCTTCGTTGCACACATTTGTTTATCAACACACAGACGTTGCGACATTGGCACGGACTGAAAATTTTCATTTAAATTTTAAACGCTCGGACATCACTTCATTAACTTGGTCAACCATCAGATAGTCTACTTCGCAATCACCATTATCTAAATTCTCCACTTCATCTATTTTTCCATTCGTACGACATCGAAATTTATCATTTTAAAAGCTTTGTTCATCTCTTGATTTGAAAGCGATAATAATTTAAGCGAAGTTGCAGACGTTGTTCCATTTCTGTTAAAAGCTATTTTTAGGCTAAAAGTTAAAATAGAAAAATCCTACTTCTGAACTCATTTTACAAATATTTTTTGCCAAATTATTTCAAGACCACCTCTAGATGTCCAACTATAAAAACAGGTAAAAACCTTACAGCAACCTTTTTCCAACTATAACGTTTTTCAGTAATACAATAATAACTATTATTTTCCGCTATTCTATTTAATATTTTGTTTTCTGCACTATACGCAAAATAATTATTTTGACAAATTTTCACAAACTTCAAAATTTGATTGAAAAATTAAGGGAGGTAAGTAAAATATAAGAGGAAAGCAAATGCACTTGCAATGAATTAATACAGTCTAAAGGCAGGCCTGGGAACTAGAGGGTTAAAGTGAGATCATAGCACTTAAAAAATGGACACTTTTTATGCATTCAAAATTTAATAAAAAATAATATGGCTAAGTAATTCATTAAATTTCAACAATTTTAACACTATTAATCAAATTCACAATAGAAATTTCAAGACTTCAAGGTAGTGAAAATGCTAATACCAAAATCGTGTGCAATTTTAACTGTGCAGTTTTTTAAATAAAGCAATATTAAAAAATCGTAATTTTTGCCAGTGAAAACGTCCCGTCGTCAGAATGACTTCAAAATCGTCCAAATAACGATCGCGTCGTCCGTCTGGCAATGCTGGTTGGCAGTCTTTGTTTAATGAAGGATACAAATACATGTAGGTAAGGAAAACATATTTATACCAACTTGCACAACTCCCCCCCCCCACCGAACTCAAGAATCGTTCAAAAGAACTTTTAAAAATCAGACTCAAAATCAGTGCTGCCAGGTGTCGGTGAAGAAAATTCCCTTTTTTTGCATACAAAATAATTATTTTCCCCGTTTTTACGTCTAAGTTTCCCCGCATTTTTCCCCGTGTTTAGTTTATAAATTAAAGCTTTCAAAAATAAATTTAAAATCAGGCCAACGATCGTAGCTTTCGGTGCAAAGATATAAATATAATAGTATATTATATATAATCATTTATTTAATATGGAAACTTAAACGTTCCGTATTTACATCAACTTCGAAATAATTTTCATAAATTATTTATTATAAAATAAATCCTTATTAATTTTTTTTTTTTTTTTGTCATTAACAGCTACAGTGGCGAGCAAAACCGGCTAGATAATGTAACAAATCTGCCAATATCATGAGTATACATAAAACGCGAATATTAACAAAAGAAATAATTTTGTTCTATAATATAAATTATCTGCAGCAGCTTATGGCATATCGATATTTTTATTAGCTTCATTCGATAAGAAGTAATAATCGAAAATGTAGCATCACTCTATGTAGCCACTTTTGCTCGTTTGTTTTCGGTTGTAAAATTTACAGTTATACTTTGGTTTTTTCGTGTTGCTTTAAAATATTTTCATACCATTTTATCCATTTGAGCATAAGTGATTGAAAAGTAAGTAAGTTGAAGCCATTTATTTATTTTTTTTACTAAAAATGTATAATTTTTAAGAGTGCAGTGAATATGAAGAAACTCTCTGTGGATATGGAAAATAGGATTGCGTGTTTGGTCGAAAAAGGCTTTTCTTCAAGAGAAATTGCTAGCAAAGTTGGAGTCTGCCATCAAACTGTTCTTTCAGTCAAAAAAAGAAAAATCCTGAAGCAAACAATGAACGTTGGAGGTCGCCCAAGATGTTTAACTGATGGTGATGCTCGCGTAATGGAACGGCTGTTGCGAAATAAGACTGTAAAAACACCTACAGCGGCTGCTAAAATGATAAAAAAAGATGTAAGCGAATGGACTGCACGTCGTGCGCTCAGAAAAATTGGCTTGGTTTCAAACGTCAAACCAAAAAAACCAGCAATATCCAGCAATAATATAAAGGCAAGATTGAGATTCTGCAAAGAACGCAAAAATTGGTCTGTGGATGACTGGAAACGAGTGATATGGTCCGACGAGTCCAAGTTCAACCGTTTTCAGTCTGATGGGAAAGAATATTATTGGCATCGACCGAACGAAAGACTCCAATTGAACCAAGTCAAGCAAAAAATGAAACACGGCGGAGGCAGCGTTATGGTGTGGGGCTGTTTTACGTGGTGGCAAGTCGGTCCATTAGTAAAAATCAATGGAATAATGAGGAAGGAAGATTATTTAAGCATTTTGCAGACAAATTTGACTGATTTTGTGGAAAAGTGTTCATATCCTATTGATGACATTATTTTTCAACAAGACGGGGATCCCAAGCACACGGCGAAAATTGTGAAAAAATGGCTTGAAGAACAACGATTTAAAACTTTAAGTTGGCCAGCGCAAAGCCCGGATTTGAACCCCATAGAAAATCTGTGGGCTATAGTAAAAAGAAATTTGGCCCAGTACGACAATCCACCAAAAAATGTTAACGAGCTCTGGGAAAGAATATTGGCAGAATGGGGGAAAATTTCTGATGGAACAATTCAACGATTGGTGGAGAGTATGCCAAATCGTATAAAAAGTGTCATCAGAAACAAAGGACTGTGGACCAAGTATTGAAAAATTCCTGAAAGTTCAATTTTTCTAAAACGTGCAAAAGTGGCTAAATCACTCTTGCCATCATTTTTATTTATTTTTTGTTAACAATAAGTTGAAATGTTTTTTTTTTGGTTTTTAAATATGAAGTATAATTTATGTTGTTCTTTAATATGTACATTATTTTCGTTTTGAAAAATACATAAGGAAAAAACTAAGCAAATCGCATTTTATATGAATTATCTAGCCAGTTTTGCCCGCCACTGTATGTTCTGAAAATTCGGTAACAATCAATTGCTGCCCAAAAGTTTTCATCGGTCACAAAGAAATACTGCCAAAAGATTGAGAATGAGAAAGACTTTTGCTACGGATAACATTTTCCTCTCAATAACATGTTGAATATGTTTTTAAATTGACTATTTACAAAATACTTTTATATAAAATTTAAATCAAAGCTCGATTTAACACAGATTAAATCAAATATGTTATTATTTTCACTTTCTCGTTTAGAGGTGACTTGTTTTTTACTTTTTTTTAACCAAATAAGTCTATTTAATCAAGTGATTAAGACCTTTATTGAAAGGAACAGAAATAAATCGGAACCATTTTTTGTAAAGTAAACGTCAGAATCAATGTTGTATAAAACTCTTTAGCAAAATCATCGTAAAGAAGATATATCTTAGAGATCTGCATTCTACATCAAGATTTCCATTTTGACTGAGAAAAAACGTGTAAAAAACATGCCCAACGAAAATAATGTGTTAATTTTTTTCAAAGCAGATTAGTTCCAAAAAGTATAAAGTTTTTTTATACTTTTCCATCTTCTAAATAGTCAAACAAATTTGCATAAAGTTAAATTAAGAAGATATATTTTCGTTCGACAAGATAGTTAAAAGAAATGTTGGAAATGCTTATTACTAGCTTTACACTTTCCCCGTTTTGATCATTATTTTTCCCGCATTCCCATTTTAGTCGAAAAATCCCGAAAATCGGGGAAAATCCCGCCATCTGGCAGGTCTGCTCAAAATATACACAAATTGAAGAGAATCATTATTAGAACACTTTAGGAGAAAAACAAATCTCGCGTGTCTCTAATGATAACCAATCTAATTTTAAGTCTTTAATTATTTAATACAGTTAATCAGAAAATAACAGCTGTGGTGCTTACGATGTTACAAGGACAAATGCAAACAATGTAGGCGGTGTATGAGATAAAGAGAGAGAGAGAGAGAGTGGGAGAGAGAGTTTAAAGCGACACAAAATCAGAGCAGTAACCAAATTATATGTTATTAAAAGCTCTCATATAGTAGAGGTCGCGACTTAGAAGCCAATATAAAAAGAACACGACAGAAATATGCAGAAATTTTAAATAAATTTATAAAAAAAGTAAGGCATAGAAATTTCAGAAATTTATGACGTCATGCATGTATTCATAGTGAATTTCAATTTACTATAACAATATTTTTATTCAGTCAACCATTTGTTTACATTTTTTATTAACATTTATTTGGTTAAAATGTGTTGAAATATTTGTTAGAATTTTTTTGATTTTTTAAGACAAAAAAAAAACAAATATTTTACAACAAGAAATACAACAAAATAGCGCTAACTTGTTCAACACATTAAGCTGATTGTGATTGCCCGTCATTCGCGTCACGTTTATTTTTCTTTCTACTCAAGTTATTCTTCTTTGAACAGGTTTTCGTTTTATTTATTTACGTTTTTTTTCGATTTATTATAAAATTTTTTTTGTTTTTTTTTTTTTTTGCTATGCTGCTTCTTGTTTGCATTATATTGATAAGCATTTATTTGTGGTCTTATTTGTTTATCGCCTTGTGTTGAGTTTTGTTTTTACTCACTTTTTTTATAAGCCTCAACAGTGCAACGTATAAGCTAAAAAAATCTGCAAAAAATCAAGCGGGTTTTATGGCGAATTTTTTTTTTTCTTCAAAAAATGCCCATTTAGAAATTTCCCGCGAACATATTTCCTATTACAATAACAGACCTATTCTTGAAAATTTACAATAGTAAACCAGTACTTTTCATATTTCTACGTATTTGTTGTAAGTTTTTGGTTTCAAAACAAAATTCGTCAATGAAATTGTCACTATATTATGACAAGCAGCTGACAATTTTTATAAAAATTTATTACTTTTGAGCTTCAGAATTTTTTTAAATCAAAAAATTAAAGCAAACACATAGAAATATAAAAAATATTGATTTATTATTGTTAATTTTGAAGATTGGACTGTAAGCATGGCTGGGTTGTAATCATTCCTTTTGGAATTAATTCCGCCTCAATTCCAATTCCTTCGAATTAGGAATTGGTAATTGGTTATTTCAATTCCTCAGGAATGGAATTGAAAAAAATTCCATTCCAGGAATTGTAATTGGCTATTGAGCATCTCAATTCCTCAGGAATGGAATTGGAACAAATAGTCAATTCCATTACAGGAATTGTAATTGGTAATTGCATTTTTCAATTCCTTAGGAATCGAATTTAAATCGTCAATTCCATTACGGAATTGTAATTGGTAGTTGAACATCTCAATTCTTCAGGAATTGAAATTTTCAATTCCATTACAGGTATTGTAATTGGAGGTTATTATATATGTAATTGGATTACAGTAACCTCAATTACAATTGTAATTGCATTACACTACAATTTCTGTAATGGAATTAAAAATTTCAATTACCAATTCCTCAGGAATTGAGATGTTCAATTGCAAATTACAATTCCTGGAATAGAGTTGACGATTTTTTTCTAATTCCATTCCTGAGGAATTGAGATGTTCAAGTACCAATTACAAATATTGGTATGGAATTGATTTCCTAATTCCTAATTCCAAGGAATTGGAATTGAAAAGTAATGAATACTTTTCGACCCAGCTCTGACTGCAAGTCCACTGAAAAATGTCCCTACAAAAAATCGTAAATAGCCTACTAAAAACGTTACCAACAAAAAAATTTCCCACCAGCAAATAAATATATTTCCACTTAAAAATTCTCCCAATTACAAATTTGCCCAATGAAATGTTTTCTGTCGCGAATTTTATATTTAAAAAATTTTCTCACTAAAAATTTACTAATAAAATAAATTGTCTCTTATAATTTCCTGATTAAAATTTTTCCACTAAAAATTGTTTGTAAAAATTTTCCATTATAAATTTGAACTATAAAAAAACTCATAAAAAAAAACACATTTATAAATTTAGCTTTGGAAATTTTCTCACTTAAATTTGAAGTGAAATTTTAAGTGTGATTTGAAAATAATGTCTGTTTAACCCTAAGTTGTTACATGGGGTAGGTTAGGTTGTTACCTGATGCTTTTTGTCAAATCAACTTTTTGAAATTTGCATATATATATAATCATATATATGTATGTATAGGGTGCCCTAGATTTTATGTATTTCATTGCCAGGGTGATTTTTTTTTAAATCTGAAATGAGGAATAATTTTTAGCGCGTACATGGTATCAAAGGGAACTTTTTGACAGGTTGTGTATGATGCTTTAATTAAGAGGTTTGCATAAAAAAAAAATTGGAAAAAATTCAATTTCAGATTTTTTTAAAAACAAAAAACACCTTGGCAATTAAATATTAAGATGCACAAAATATTTTTTCGATGAGAACTTTTCAAAAGTATATGAAATACTGAAATACTGAAATAGCCTGTAAATACTTTTAACTCCATACATTTTGATCCACTCTAATACCAGTTTGTTCAATGATAAGTTTCTAGAATCACACATAGATGGTGGTAGTACGTTCGCCATTTTATTTTTTCTAAAAATGTTACTACTCTCTTATGAAAACGCGTAAAGTGTTGTGTGACAAGCCAGGCTTAGATTGCGAATATGGTGAACGCCGATTCAGACAGGCAGATAGATTTCACATTGAAGCAATACAAAAACCAAGTCATGCATTTCTTTTGCTTAATGTGTTTTCTGATCTGATCTCTAATGCCTGTCTGAACTTGAGTTCACTATGTTCGCAACCTTATATTTACAGCTGTACAAAGTAAACGTGACACAGTGTTTTTTTTTTTAATATGTAAAAAATCAAGTTCGTGGGACCGTTAGAACGAGTGTATTAAGCTTTTGGGAGAATATACTGAATAACAAAAGGCATTTCAGGCCATATAATGATGTTCTTTATTTCTATTCTAGAAACTTATTGAACAACCTGGTATATACATTTTTTTGAAAGTCCTAAATATCTTATAATTTCCCACTCAAAATTTTCCACCAAAAAATTCACCCAAATAATTCCACTAAAAATATTTAACCCTAGAAATTTTACACAAAAAAAAATTGAGTTAAAAAAAAGTCCCAACCAAAACTATGTCCGAATTCATTCAAAAGTCAGGTGTGCACTTAAATATTTTTTTAATAAAAAAGAAACTTCTTTAAAAAAATTTCGCACTCAAAATTTTCCACCCAAAAATGTACCCAAATATTGCCACCAAAAAATATTTCAGCGAAGAATTTTAAACAAAAAAAAGCAACTTAAAAAATCACCACCAAAAATATGTCCGAGAATTCATTCATGCACTTAAATTTCATTAATTGAAAATTTTTCCCAAAAAATGCACTAAAAATACCCAGCAGAAAATGTAACGCCTGATCAGTCTGGTATTCAGAACTGACAGGCATGACCCAGGCCTGACCTTTGCTTGAAAACAGACCTCATTTTTTCATACAAGTTTCCGAATCTTCAGACCTGAAATTTAGTATCACTTTTTTGAAATGTTCATCTATGATTTCTGGTCTGAACATACAAAGAAAAAAGTATAAAATTATAAAATGTTCGGGTATAGTTTGCCTAAGATCTTCGACCAAAATGGGTTATCTAAGTATTTGTATAATACAACCAAGGAAATTTAGGCAATCGCATTATTTTGCCATTGGGCAATTTATGCTAGAACTTGTAACACACTGTTGAAGGACTTCTGCTAAAATGGGTTGCCGTAGATTTTAGGCAATATTTAAAAAGAACTTGGCTATCAAAACTTTAGGTAAGTTATACTTATATACTAGTGATGATTTCCTAAGGCCTTTGCAACAAGCGCTTGTGCTGTTCTCTTATAATTTGTTTGTTTTTTTCATCTTTTCAGTTATGTTTGACACTTTTTTTTCTGTTTTTAATCAACTCAATTTCAACTAATTAGTAGTCTTGCGCGATTCTCGTTGTGATATATTTGTGTTATGTTGTGTTGTGTTGTGTTGTGTTGTGTTATTTTCTTTTTGTTTTTCTCAATTTTAGGAATAAACTACTGTGAAATACATGCACGTTAGTACTAATGATAAGAAATAGAAAGCAATTAATGACCGCGCATGACAGAAATGAGAGAGGCAATGAGAGAAAATATTGTAAGAACACCAATTTGCTTTTTTCCAAGTATCTTTGGCATATTTTACAATTTTGGACTTATGACATAAGTAATAAATTTTTTAGGATAGATTCATACAAAGGTATTTTTCTATGTGAATATCAATTTTCATTTCAATTTCAGATATCAAATCTGACTTGAAATAAAGAGGACTGACTTTTTGTTTAATTTCAGGTTACAATACAGATCTGTAAAAAGCAAGACCTGAGTTCAGCAAGATCTGAACTGAATAATGAAGGAATAATGATTACGTTTCTTAATTCAGTCCTGAATTCCAATCTGACTATTAGAGGCCTGAGCAAGTTTTCTGCTGGGTACATATTTCCCCTTAAAAATTTCCAAATAAAAATTTCCCCGTTAAACCTTTTCCACTACAAAAACCACCCACTTCATACTTACCATTTAAAATTATTCTACTAAAAAAATGTCCCCTTTCAATTTGTCCTTACAAAAAATTAGCACTTGCCACTAAAAATTACTCATTAAATATTTTCCACTTAAAACTTTCCCACTAATAAATTAGTATACAAAGTTTCCACTGCTAATTTCGCAGTAAAAAATTTACTATTAAAAAAATTTATAGAACAAAATAAAAAAAAAATGCTGTAATTTAATTTAAAAAAAAAATTTACACTTAAAACTTTCCATTACCTCTTAAAAAATGCTCACTTATAAATTTTAAATTAAAAACATTTTTCTTTAAAACATGTTTTTATAAAAAATACCACTAATAAATTTCAGACTTAAAAATTCCCAATTAAAAAATATCCCACTAAAAAATGTTCCACTAAAACATAACCCACTAAAAAATTAAGCACTAAAAATTTTATTTTAGCGCCTCTTTTTTTAGCTTTTTTGAAGGAAAAATATTTTAGTGGATTCGTTTTTTTTTATAAATATTTCAGGAATAGATGCTACATTTTTTCCCACTGTGCTTGTCATGAGGTGGTAGGCTTTAAGTTTGTGTGTTTGTTGTATGTCGCACTTAATAATCTGCTACTCTGCATTCAGACAAGAAGAAATAAAAGAAAAACATACGAAAAATAAAATATGTTGTTTTGGTTTATTCACTTTTATTGTTGTTTTTGGTGCTATCAGGCGTGTTGTTGTACTTAAGCGCGAGCCCCTTGACTTGGTTTTGTTGTTGTACAAAGATTATTTAAGTTATTTAAATGCAAAAAGCAAACATTTTGCAGTGCGTCGTCGATATGCGTTGTGTTCATCGTTGTAGTCGTTATCGCCGAGCGACAGACGCTTTGAATAATACTCGAATGTGAAGCTAAGACATGAAAAATTCACGACAAGCTATGAAAATTAAATAAAGAGACACATGACCAAAGGGCTGTCATTTTGACAGTCGTTACTTTAACGCAACATAATGACGCACAAAGTTGAATAACGATAATAACATATAAAAAAAAAATATAAATTAAAAATTATTCAATTAGCAGAAAAAATTGTTTATTGACATCTCAGGCCATGCTCCAAGCTAGGATTGCGTTTGAAAAATCGTATAATTAATAGTTCGCAAATTAGTGTATCTCAACAAGGAAAGTTATGGTACACAAACAAGTTTGTTATTGTTACTTTTTTGAAATTTAAATTTTTTTTATTGCAATTATGAGATTAAGGTCTATTAATAAATTTAAAAATATTAAACACATATAACTAATACGACCTTTTTGCAGATTAGCTCTGAAAATTCAGGTACTTTTTTAAGTTTACGGCAGTTAAAATTTTTTTGTATGAGCTCAACATTGTACACCTGATTTTTTGCTTTTACTTAAATGTTGTGTTAATGTTATGGTGGCGGCCGTGGCGCAGTGGATATAGTGTGTGGCCTATACGCCAGATAACCCTGGTTCGTATCCCACCATGACACAGAAAGTTTTATCAATTGAATAAATTTTCTGTTCGGTCATCACCTCTATGCAGACAATGGCAAACCTCAGAGTAAAAAACTGCACTGAAAAGCTTTTTGAATACGTTCTCGATCATTTGTGTTGAAACATTTCACAACACACACACACAACACAATTGATCATAAGAAGCTCGGTCAAAGTCCTTTCAAGGGCTCAAATGACCATTTCGTTATTTTTTTTTTATATGTTATTATTTATGTCATTTTAATTGTTAATATTTTTTATATAGTTTTTATATTTCTTATATTATTTATATTTTTTATATTTTTTATATTTTCATATTTTTATATTTTGCATATATTTTATATTTTTTACATGCTTTAAATTTTTTAAATTTTTTATATTTTTATAATTTTTATAATTTTTATAATTTTTATATTTTTTATATTTTTTACATTTTTTATATTTTTATATTTTGTATATTTTTTATTTTTTTTATTTTTTTTATATTCTTTGTATTTTCTATATTTTCTATATTTTTTTATATTTTTGTATATTTTATATTTTTTATATTTTTTATATTTTTTTTATATTTTCTATATTTTCTATATTTTTTATATTTTCTATATTTTCTATATTTTTCTATATTTTGATATTTTTTATATTTTTGATATTTTTTATATTTATTATATTTTTACTCTCAACTCTGTACGAACTGTCAACTTTTTATTTCGCTCTGTGAAAATTTGTAAATCTTTATTAATTTTTATTAATATTAACAAGTTTATTAAAGCTTCGAAGCCAGTTTTTGGATCCTTAACTTGCGTTGTACTGGAGTTCCATTAAATTTTTGCTGCACAAACAAAAGCAAACATTTTTGCATTGTTAACAACTTTTGCAATTGCATCTAACCTCAAAATTTTATGGGGACTTGTTGCGATATCTGCAAATCGCAATGGAGTACTGTGGGTAGCTTTATCGCCTGCTCTGGATGCTCTAAAATCTTTCATGACAAGTGTGTCAAGATTAAAGGAATTATAGCGGATGCTCTTCGAGGTTACGATTCAAATGGCCTCCAGTGGTTTTGCTCTACCTGTCGGAAGTTCTCCTCAACTGTGCTGCTGGGATTGTTGGAGAAAAATAAATCATCGGCTGCTAAACTAAGTGAAGAAGTAGCTCGCTTACAGTTGCTCGTCTCCAATCATGTGTCAGACATGAACTCGCTGCTTGTTTTGTCATCCTCAAGCAATGCTGCAACTTTAGCTGACGCTGATCCAGCTTTAAATGACATGGGTTCAACAACTAGATCTACGCGTGCCAAAGCTAGATTCAATCATGCTTCTGCTGCCACGCAAATTATCGATGTTGCTCAAACTACGGCCGCCATGCAAGCTGCGAAGTCCTATAGTGCCGCGCAATTTACGACCGCCATGCAAATGGCCGCCACGTCTACTGATTCTGCACAAGCTGCTGTGCAATTCACAACTAACTTTCAACCTATTGCCGCCACGTCTTTTGCCACTGGCGCCTCGTTTAATGCTACTACAAATTCGTCTTCCACGTCGATTATTGCTGCGCAAACTGCCGCCACTTCTACTGCTGCTGCACAAACTTCATGTGGGTCTAATACTACAATGCAAACTACTGCTGCTGCATTAATTGGTGCTGCGCAAACTGCCGCCTCGAATATAACTACTGTACAAACTATTCCACATACTATTGCCACATCTGCTGCTGCTGCTCAATTTGCTGCCTCACCTAATGCGGCCGTGCAAGATTCGGCTGCGCAAACTACTTCTATTGCACAACCCACTACCGCCTTGCAAACTGCTGTTGAACAGCCTATTGCAGCTGCTCATAAAACTGTAGCTGGGCCATCTCTCCAATTTACTGCTGCCACGCCATTTACTGATTCACAACCTACTGCTGCCAAGCATAATGCAGCGCAACATACTGCCGCTACGCAACCAACTGCCGCCTTGCAAACTATTGTCGCTGCGCAGACTATTGCTCCTGCATTCGCTACTGTGTGTGCGACACAGCCTGTTACTCCTGCAACAAACGCATCTTCTAGCTACGCTTCAGTATTGCGTGATTCAAATTGTGAGCTGGAGGTAGTTCCTCACCATCCACGGAAAACTCTATTTATATCTCGCCTAGCACCGTCTACTACAGAAGATAACGTGGTAAATTATATTAAAAATAAAATTAATTTTTCAAGTCACGCCCTTGGATCGCTGAGTTGTCGTAAGCTGATTTCACCTGAACAACGTTATTTGTCATCATTCAGGTTGTCAATGGTAGCCAGTGAATTTGACTCCATTTGCTCTAAAGATGTTTGGCCAGTAGGTGCTGTCGTACATGAGTTTATACCTCGTAATAGAAAATACCGTCGCAATTTTGCCCCGAGCACCACCTCTTCATCAACAAGGCCTCCAAAAAACTACTAAGCTGCAGCAATAATTCGTATGCTAATAGTAACCTTAATCATAATTATTCTTTATACTATCAAAATGTAGGAGGGCTTAGGACTAAAATTAAATCACTTTTTCTTTCATCATTTTCACTACTTTATGATATAATCATCTTTACTGAAACTTGGTTTACTGATTGCCACTATTCATCAGAGCTTTTCAATAACACTAGCTACAGCGTCTTCCGTAAAGATCGCTGTCCGCTTAAAACTGGTTTTTGCCGAGGAAGAGGAGTACTCGTTGCAATCCGAAACTGCTTTTCTTGTCAATTAATTCCAACGTCAAACCATTGCAGTTTATACGACATTGACCAATTAATTATTAAAGTTTGTATTGACACCGATTTCGAGCTATTAGTCTTTGCTAGCTACATTCCACCAAACAGTCAGTTTGAACTCTATAATGCACACTTTGCTAATTGCAGAGTCCTTCTTGATAATCTCAAATATCCACAACATGTTGTCTTTGTTGGTGACTTCAATTTAGGTAATATAAACTGGGTACCCGTCTGTGACGAATTTTACTTGGTGCCTCTCAATGTCAACAACGAAATCGAAGCCTTGTTGATCGATTTCTTTGGTCAATATGACCTCATACAAATTAACAATTTAAAAAATGATTTAAGTCGTTGTCTCGACCTAATATTCATCGACAAAGACTTTAAAGCAATACTAGACTCACCTCCTTGTCCAATTTTTAATAGAACTCAACATCATGTTCCAATCTTACTTGATTTCTCGATTTACTACTTTCAGAAATTCGATACCAATTGTAAACTCCCTAGAGACTACAAAAATGGGAATTTTATAGAAATGAATAACCATCTGTCCTCATTCGCCTGGGATGATGTTTTACATGGATCTGACCTTAACTTGATGTACTTAAAATTTATTGAAATCTTTAATGAAGCCATCCAAATGTTTATTCCCACCAAACAGTACAGCACAAATGGTAACCCTCCTTGGTTTAATAAGAGACTGAGTAAATTAAAAAACCGAAAAAATAAAGCGTATAAGTGTCTGAGAAAAAATAAGGATAACCTAACACTCAAATCTGTCTATATAAATCTTCAACACGAATTTGACACACTGAACAAGTTCCTTTATCGTTCTTATCTTTTGTCCACTGAATCTGAACTCAAAAGAAATAGCAAGTATTTCTGGATCTTCATCAACAACAAAAGAAAGTCAAATGGCCTTCCAACTGAAATGACCTATCTCGGCCAATCTTCTAATAACACAGAAACCATTTGCAACCTATTCGCTGACTACTTCAAATCAGTGTACTCATTCGAGCCTCAGATTTCATCTGGTTGCACACTTCCAAGTCAACTTCTTGATTTAGATTCTCTTTCTCTTGATGAATTTGACGTACGTAATACATTAAATAGCCTTCAAAGCAGCTCGAGTGAGGGCCCTGATGGGTTATCACCGATCTCACTTAAAAATTGTTCTCACTCCATTGCTTATGCATTGTCATTAATTTTTAACAAATCACTAGCATCCGGCATGTTTTTAGATACTTGGAAAGTCTCCCTTATCATTCCTATCCATAAAACTGGGCCAAAGCATGAAATCGTAAACTATAGACCGATTTGTAAACTTGCTACTATACCTAAACTATTTGAGAAAATTATTAATGATAAACTAATTTTCTTGGTCAAAAACATTATCACTCCGTACCAACATGGATTTTTGAGTGGTAAATCTACAGCAACAAACCTTTTCCTCTTCACTAATTATATTGTTAGCAATATGGAAAACCACTCGCAGACTGACGTCATCTTCACAGACTTCGCTAAGGCCTTTGACAAGGTAAATCATAATTGCTTAGTTTCAAAACTCTCCTCAATTGGTTTCCGCTCCTGTCTGCTTAGTTGGCTCAGATCCTACTTACTTAACCGTCTCCAACTTGTCAAAATTAACGAATTTTATTCTAGCCCAATTAAGGTCACATCAGGCGTCCCACAGGGCAGCCATCTCGGTCCGCTGTTGTTTTTACTATTTATAAACGACCTTCCCCTTGTTGTAAACCATTCCAAATGCCTGCTCTTTGCTGACGATCTTAAACTGTTTCGTCCAATCAGATCACAGATTGAATGCCATCTTCTGCAAGATGACCTAAACTCAATTTCCACTTGGTGCAAGGAAAATTACTTGCCACTTAACATATCTAAATGTCAATATCTCACCTTCACCAGATCTACATCATCAATAGTCGGTAACTACGAAATTAATTCCATACCACTTGAAAGAATTTTTTCAAAAAAAGATTTGGGTATCATTCTCGATCCCCAACTTAATTTTAGAGACCATATTGATTTTATCATCAATAAGGCCAATTCGATGCTTGGCTTTTTGAAAAGAAACAGCAAGGAATTTAATGATCCTTACACGCTTAAAACGCTCTATACTTCGCTCGTCCGACCGCATCTCGAATACTCCTCTATAATATGGAGCCCATCATCATTCTTACGGTCTGAAAGAATTGAGAGAGTCCAAAGAAATTTCACAAGGTACATGGTAAATCAACTAAACTGGAATCTACCCCAGTACCCTCCATATAAAACGAGATGTGCCCTTATCGACTTGAGCACTCTTCATTGTAGAAGAGTTGCATCCTCAATCTTATTTGTTAGGGATCTTATTCACAACAAAATCAATTGTCCAGAACTACTAGAAATGTTGGATTTCCATATACCAGCAAGGTCCCTCCGTAGTCAGTTCCACTTCCATGAAACGTACCACAGAACTACTTATGGTCTCAATGAACCCTTAGCACGTTGTATAAGAGAAGTTAACAAAATCCTTTCATATACCGATATATTTGAATCTTCTTCTCGACAGTACTTTAAAAACACACTATACAATTACCTCATGACGCCCTGATGTCTAGTTTACTTCTTTCAGTTCTACCAGTTCATTTTCATTAAATTCTATTATTCCTAAATATGTGCCTTTAAAGCTTTATATTATACTCTGTCCTAGTCAATCAGTTACTTTATAAGTCCAAAAATCTTTATTAAAAACTCTCCTGTTTGTAACATTACCATACTATTATGTAATAAGCAATAATTATTATTATTATTATTATTATTATTAAATCAAATTGTGATATATCGTATAGTAGTCTGTAAGAGTTTAACTCTGTTTGACGAAATAAATAAATAAACAATATTTTTTGTATTTTTTATTTTATATATTTTTAATATTTTTATATCTTTTTATATTTTTTACATTTTTTACATTTTGTATATTTTTTACATTTTTTATATTTTTTACATTTTTTATATTTTTAATATTTTTTATATTTTTAATATTTTTTTATTTTCTATATTTTTTGTATTTTTTATATTTTTGTATATTTTGTATTTTTTATATTTTTTGAATTTTTTATACTTTTATATTTTTTATATTTGTATATTTTTTATATATTTGTATTTTTTTTATATTTTTGATATTTTTTATATTTTTCACATTTTTATACTTTTTATATTTTTTATATTTTTTTTATTTTTTATATTTTATATATTTTTTATATTTTATATATTTTTTTATATTTTATATATTTTTTATATTTTTTACATTTTTTATATTTTTTATATTATTTACATATTTTATATGTTTATATTTTTATATTTTTTATATTTTTATATTTTTATATTTTTATATTTTTATATTTTTATATTTTTATATTTTTATATTTTTATATTTTTATATTTTTATATTTTTATATTTTTAATTTTTATATTTTTATATTTTAATATTTTTATATTTTTATATTTTAATATTTTTATATTTTTATATTTTTATATTTTTATATTTTTATATTTTTATATTTTTATATTTTTATATTTTTTATATTTTTATATTTTTTATATTTTTATATTTTTATATTTTTATATTTTTATATTTTTATATTTTTATATTTTTATATTTTTATATTTTTATATTTTTATATTTTTATATTTTTATATTTTTATATTTTTATATTTTTATATTTTTATATTTTTATATTTTTATATTTTTATATTTTTATATTTTTATATTTTTATATTTTTATATTTTTATATTTTTATATTTTTATATTTTTATATTTTTATATTTTTATATTTTTATATTTTTATATTTTTATATTTTTATATTTTTATATTTTTATAATTTTATATTTTTATATTTTTATATTTTTATATTTTTATATTTTTATATTTTTATATTTTTATATTTTTATATTTTTATATTTTTATATTTTTATATTTTTATATTTTTATATTTTTATATCTTTATATCTTTATATTTTTTATATTTTTTTAATTTTTATATTTTTTTTTTTTGGGCGGCCGTTTCGTGGGTAGTGGGTAGAGTGTGTGACTCTTACGCCAGAGAACCCAGGTTCGAATCCTCCATCTGACACAGACAATTTTTTCAATTGAATTAATTTTTCTGTTCGGCCGCCACCTCTCTGCAGACAATGGCAAGCCTCAGAGAGTAAAAACTGCCATGAAAAGCTTCTTGAGAACATAAGCCGTTCGGAGTCGGCGTAAAACATGTAGGTCCAGTTCTCGATCATTTGTGTGCAAACATTTCACATCATACACAACACAATTGATCATAAGAAGCTTGGTCAAAGTCCTTTCAAGGGCTGAGATGACCATTTCGTTTTTTTTTTTTGTTATATTTTTTATATATTTTATATTTTTTATATTTTTTATATTTTTATATATTTTTCGTGGGAGAAAACCCACGAAAATCAAATTGACACACACTATCTCTTTGTCGATTTTAAAGCTGCGTTCGATAGCCCGAGAAGGGATTGCCTATACGCAACAATGTCTGAGTTCGGTATACCTGCAAAGTTGATTAGACTTTGCAGAATGACGTTGAGCAACACACGCAGCTCCGTCAAGGTAGGAAATGATGGGAAATGATAGGAAATGGAGGGGATCGTACGACAGGCTGGTGTGCATCGTAACGGCACCATTTTCTATAAAGGTGTCCAGCTCCTTGCGTACGCTGATGATGTTGATATTGTTGGCAGAACCAAGAGAGATGTTACCGCTGCTTTCGCCGCTATCGAAAAGGAATCAGCCAAAGTGGGTTTGACGATAAATGAGGGTAAAACAAAATATATGCTGTCTACAAACAAGGGAGCGCGGCGTTTAGACTCCCACGTTTCATCCGGCAGCTATAACTTTGAAGTAGTCAAGGAGTTTGTATACCTTGGCACCGCCATTAATACTAACAACGAAATCAGCCTGGAGATAAAGCGAAGAACAATAATTGCTAATAGGTGCTACTACGGGCTCAGTAAGCAACAAAGTTCCAGAGCCCTCTCACGATCGACAAAACTAACACTCTACAAGACGCTCGTTCTACCTGTGTTTCTTTTGGCGCTGAGGCATGGGTAGTTTCGCAAACTGACGCAGCCGCTCTGGGGGTGTTCGAGAGAAAAGGTCTTCGCAAAATCTTCGGTCCTGTTCGAGTCGGCGATGACTATCGCATCCGAATGAACCACGAGCTGTATGAGCTCTACGATGACATTGACGTAGTTCGGCGTATAACTGTGCAGCGACTACGCTGGCTGGGTCATGTCCATCGTATGAACGACGAAGCTCCAGCGAAAAAGGTGCTCGAGGCGAGGGTTGCTGGTCAACGACGACGAGGGAGACCATGCCTTCGATGGATGGACCAGGCTGAGGAAGCCCTAACCGCACTTGGTGTATCCGATTGGAGAAGGCGCGCGCAAAGCAGACGCGCCTGGCGAGAGCTGATGAGGTCGGTTGAAACCCGGACACGGATTGTTACGACCACCTAAGTAAGTAAGTAATATTTTTATATTTTTTATATTTTTTGTTTTTTATATTTTTTATATTTATTATATTTTTTGTATTTTTTGTATTTTTTATTTTATATATTTTTAATATTTTTATATTTTTTACATTTTTTACATTTTGTATATTTTTTACATTTTTTATATTTTTAATATTTTTTTATTTTTTTTTTTTTTTGTATTTTTTATATTTTTGTATATATTGTATTTTTTATATTTTTTGAATTTTTTATACTTTTATATTTTTTATATTTTTATATTTTTTTGATATTTTTTTTATTTATTATATTTTTTATATTTTTTATTTTTTATATTTTTTTTATTTTTTATATTTTTTATATTTTTTATATTTTTTATATTTTTTATATTTTTCATATTTTCTATATTTTTGATATTTTTGATATTTTTTATATTTTTTGTATTTTTTTATATTTTTCATATTTTTTATGTTTTTAATATTTTTTATATTTATTATATTTTTTATATTTTTTATATTTTTATATTTTTTATATTGTTATATTTTTTATATTTTTATATTTTTTATATTTTTTATACTTTTTATATTTTTTATATTTGTTATATTTTTTATATTTTTTATATTTTACATATTTTTTGTATTTTTTATATTTTTTATATTTTATATATTTTTTATATTTTTTATATTTTTTATATTTTTTATATTTTTTATTTTTTATATTTTTTATATATTTTTTATATTTCTTATATTTTTTATATTTTTTATATTTTTCATATTTTCTATATTTTTGATATTTTTGATATTTTTTACATTTTTTATATTTTTATATTTTTATATTTTTTATATTGTTATATTTTTTATATTTTTTATATTTTTATATTTTTTTATTTTTTTATATTTTTGAAATTTTTTACATTTTTTATATTTTTCACATTTTTATACTTTTTATATTTTTTATATTTTTTATATTTTTTATATTTTTTATATTTTTTATATTTTTCATATCTTTTATTTTTTTATATTTTTCATATCTTTTATTTTTTTATATTTTTAATATGTTCGATATTTTTTATAAATTTTATATATTTTGTTTTTTATATTTTTTATATTTTAAATATTTTAAATATTTTTTATATTTTTTATATTTTTCATATTTTTCATATTTTTTATTATTTTTTATATTCTCTATATTTTTTATATTTTCCTTTATATTTTTTATATTTTTTATATTTTTTATATTTTTTGTATTTTTTTATATTTTTCATATTTTTCATATTTTTTATGTTTTTAATATTTTTTATATTTTTTATATTTTTTATATTTATTATATTTTTTATATTTTTTATATTTTTATATTTTTTATATTTTTATATTTTTTATATTGTTATATTTTTTATATTTTTATATTTTTTATATTTTTTATACTTTTTATATTTTTTATATTTGTTATATTTTTTATATTTTTTATATTTTACATATTTTTTGTATTTTTTATATTTTTTATATTTTTTATATTTTATATATTTTTTATATTTTTTATATTTTTTATATTTTTTATATTTTTATATTTTTTATATTTTTTATATTTTTTATATTTTTTATATTTTTATATTTTTATATTTTTACATTTTTTATATTTTTAACATATTAAAAATATTTTTTATATATTTTATATTTTTTATATTTTTTGTTTTTTATATTTTAAATATTTTTCATATTTTTCATATTTTTTATTTTTTTTATATTTTCTATATTTTTTATATTTTTAATATTTTTAATATTTTTAATATTTTTTATATTTTTTAAATTTTTTGTATTTTTTATATTTTTCATATTTTTCATATTTTTTATATTTTTAATATTTTTTATATTTTTATATTTTTTATATTGTTATATTTTTTATATTTTTTATATTTTTCATATTTTTCATATTTTTTATATTTTTTATATTTTTTATATTTTTTATATTTTTTATATTTTTTATATTTTTTATATTTTTTATATTTTTTATATTTTTTATATTTTTTATATTTTTTATATTATTATATTTTTTATATTTTTTATATTTTTATATTTTTTATATTGTTTATATATTTATATTACTTACTTTAACTTTGTCTGACACCCATTAACTTCTTCAAGCATCAGTTCTTTCGAAGTTATTACACAGAATAGGCATAATTTTGATTTGAAATATAAATAAACTGACCGAAGGATACCTGCGACCCTGTGCCGCATATAATTTTTTTTTTTACTTAATAAATACAAAAATCTAGCAAAAAATTTTAATCCAGCTAGACCCTTGTAGACGAAACACTGTACGACGCGACGCTTCACTTTTGCGTGCGGCTCTTGCAATTTTTTCTTCATTTTATTTTTTTTTTTTTAATAATTTTTAACGTATTTGTTGTGATTTTTTAGCAGATACATCGCTGCACTTGTTGTTGTTTATGGGCCGTGTTTAAAGTCGCATTAAAATCAACGATCGCTGTTGTTGTTTTTACTTACATCACCAACTCGTTTGAACCCACCAATAACGAACCGACTCACCGAGATATGAGCTCATAAATTTTTACTACAGCACATGCAATTGTTTACGCAGTTTTTGCGAACGTGCGAAATGTTCTTGTTTTATAGGTTGAAGAGTTGGATTTGGTGAGTTGAACTGTTTGTGAGCACTTTTGTTTTTGTTGACTTCCTACTTTGGTTTTTGCCTTCGTGCCAACACGCACATTTAATTTGGGCGGAGTGGTAAGGGAAGCGTATAAAGTAATGAAGGGCTTTTTTTAAAAAATGCATAACGGAATTAATTTGTTATTCTTGCAGCGCCCTCAGGTGTTCGTTTTTAAATATGATATTAATAGCGTTCCCACGAAGCAGTTGTACTACGGTAATACAAATAAAAAGTGGGGGGAAAAATATCTTAACTTATACAGAAACAAACAAGAGAGGCAATGAAGTTGGAATTGGTCGGGGAGTCAAACTCATTGAATGCACGCAAACGCGTTGACCGAATTTTCACAAAATATTTTATTTTCTTCTGTTTACGCGAGGTTTGCGTGAATTTATTTAAAACTAGCTGCAAGACCCAGAAACACAAAAAATTTATTAATTAAATTGTTATTAATGAAAATAAATAGCTGAGCATACAAAATGACTTACGTGGCAGATGTTTAACGATAGCAGTCAAACAGATGGCAGAATATGGAAAAAATACATATTCTTTTTGAACAATGTAAAGTTTTTTAAGAAATCATCCCCGATGCTTCGCATTGCTTTATCGTTTTCTTTTCACACGTTTGTGTTTCGATAAACTTTATTTTGCTCTCTACTATTCGCTGTTTGTGCTCAGCTAGCACATCACTACAAAAATGTAACAGGTGAGCCTCGAGCAAGGCGAAAAGAGAGACACATATACATACAGTGGATACGCTTCAAAAGAAAGCAAAGCAAAAGAAATATTTTTTATTTCGTTTGACATGTATTGTCTAAAGGCGATTCAGTGACCACCTTCATCTTTCTTATTATATTTTTTATGAAGTTTTTGCGCTCTATCTCTCTCCACACTGATTCAAAGAGTAACAGAAACAGGCAGGCGCTCTTTTGTGAAAAAGAAAAAACTTCCGTGGTTTCCATGGTGAAGTCGCAGACCACTGTGACCTGTTAGTAAATAAATTAATAAATTGCGAAAATTAAGAAAAATTTGTGTTTTTTAATTAAATCTAAGCACTGAAAACTGTACAAAATTTGTACAATTCTCGATAGCGCCCTCTATCGAACGCCTGAGGTAAAAATAATATTACAAATGATCTCCTCGTACGAAAAAAACTCACCAAGTACCAATTGTCACAAAAAAAAAATAATTAAAAAATTCCAAGTGCCTTGAAAATTCTATATAATATGAATATTCTAATATATAAAAATATCGTGTCACGGTAGTCGCACTCTTCCAAAACGGCTCGACAGATTTAAATGAAATTGTTTCTTATATATTTGGAAGGTATGAGAATATATCGTAAAGTTATCGTTTTCACTCTCCTACATCCTTAATCGCTATTGCAGTACTTTTGTATGAACAATATTCAATTAATTTAACATTGAAGTGAAGTTAATTACATGAAGTGTGGCGTCACTTTGACCATAACGAAGTGTAAGCTATCGTCTACAGCGCTTCATTTCACTTTCTGTCATAGATGCCAAACCTCACATATTCGTTTGTTCCTCATCAAAGAATGGAACGTCATCATACTCAAGCTAGACGAAACCATTTCTCACGGCGCAACACCAAACACGGTCAAACCTTAACCTATTTACACAAATCAATGGAAATGGTATATTTTAAGACGGTTTTGGTCGTATTAGACTAAGTTTGTTAATTTAGTTTGTATGGTTACTGTCCGCAAATGTACTAAAATGGATGTGGTCACACTATATCTACACCCACTTTTCATAGACTATTACAATTCCTGAGTTGTAAATCTTCATAAAGCCCGTAATAAAAATGCTATATTTTTTTGATAATCGCGGGGTGAAGCGAAGCTCGCCGGGTGTAAGTTAGTTTTACATAAAAAATCAAATTTCGGCAGATCTATTTGTTTGTAATGACAAAAGAAATCATAATTTTGACGAAACAGTATCGGTTGTGAAATCGCCTCAACCTACACTCAAAAAATGGTGGTTAGATGAATTTGACTAAAAAATGTTTGTAACATTTTAAAGAAACGATTATTCAAAATTAATACATTTCATTAAATTTTTATTTATATTAAAGAAAAATTTGGTATATTAACAAAATTTCTTCACTTTAACTAAAATCTGGTAGGTTAATTTAACAAAAATAGTTCGTTACTGTTTAACGAAAAGTTTATTTAATAATAAATATATATCATTATTTAAATAAATATCATTAAATTTTTATTAGTATTGAATACAAGTATTGTTAAGTTAATAGACATTTTTGAAAGACCAACCATTTTAAGCTTACAAAATTTTATCCTGTCTTTTTTCAAATTTTATCAAATTCTTATTCATATTGAAGAAGCATTTGATAAATCAAGCTTACAAAATATCGTCATGTACGAAAATTTACCTCCTTAAATTAATAGAAGAGTTTGTTAATTTGAAGAAATTTATTCAGTACAGTTTAGCCGCGAAGAATAAATTTAGTCATATTCAACAATAGATTGTTGACACAAAGAAAAAAATAATTAGTCATATTGAAGAATATTTTGTCAATAAATATAAAGAATAAATTTAGTCATATGGAAGAATATTTTGTTAATAAGAATAAATTTATAGTCATATTGAAGAATAATTTGTAAATATGAAGAAAAAAATTAGTTATATTGAAGAATAGTTTGTTAATATGAAGCAAAAAGTTCGTGGCATTGAAGAATATTTTGTCAATATGGAAAATAAATTTAGTCATATTGAAGAGAGTAGTTTTTTAATATGAAGAAACAAATTAGTCATATTGAAGAATATTTTGTCAATATGAAGAATAAATTTTTTGAAAAATAAATATTTTGTTCATGCGAAGAATAAATTTAGAGTCATATGGGAGAATATTTTGTTGATATAAAAAAAAAATTAGTCATTTTGAAGAATATTTTGTCAATTAAAGAAAAAATTTAGTCATACTGAAGAATATTTTGTTCATACGAAGAATAAATTTAGTCATATTGAAGAATATTTTGTTATTAAAAAAAAAAGTAATATTGAAGAATATTTTGTCAATATAAAGAATAAATTTAGTCATATTGAAGAATATTTTGTTCATACGAAGAATAAATTAAGCCATAATGAAGAATATTTTGTTAATATATAGAAAAAATTAGTCATATTGAAGAATATTTTGTTCATACGAAGAAAAAATTTAGTCATATTGAATAATATTTTGTCAATATGAAAAATAAATTTAGTCATAATGAAGAATATTTTGCTCATATGAAGAATAAATTTAGTCATATTGAAGAATAGTTTGTTAGTATGAAGAAGTAATTAAGTCATATTTAAGAATATTTTGTCAATATTAGGAATAAATTTAGTCATATTGAAGAATATTTTGTTCATACGATGAATAAATTTATAGTCATATTGAAGAATAGTTTGTTAAAATGAAGAAAAAATTTTGTGGCATTGAAGAATATTATGTCAATATGGAAAATAAATTTAGTCATAGTTTATTAATATGAAGAAAAAAATTAGTCATTTTGAAGAATAGTTTGTCAATATATGGAATAAATTTAGTCATATTGAAGAATATTTTGTTAATACGAAGAATAAAATTAGTCATATTGAAGATAATAGTTGGTTAATATGAAGAAAAAAATTAGTCATATTGAAGAATATTTTGTCAATATGAAGAATAAATTTAGTCATAATGAAGAATATTTTGTTAATATAAAAAAAGCAGTCATATTGAAGAATATTTTGTCAATATAAAGAATAAATTTAGTCATATGGAAGAATATTTTGTTCATAGGAAGAATGAAATTAGTCATATTGAACAGAATAGTTTGTTAATATGAAGAAAAAAATTAGTCATATTGAAGAATATTTTGTTCATACCAAGAAAAACTTTAGTCATATTGAAGAATAGTTTGTCAATATAAGGAATAAATTTAGTCATATTGAAGAATATTTTGTTCATAGGAAGAATGAAATTAGTCATATTGAACAGAATAGTTTGTTAATATGAAGAAAAAATTAGTCATATTGAAGAATATTTTGTTCATACCAAGAAAAACTTTAGTCATATTGAAGAATATTTTGTCAATTTGAAGAATAAATTAAGTCATAATGAAGAATATTTTATTAAAATAAAGAATAAATTTAGTCATATTGAAGAATATTTTGTTCATACGGCGACTAAATTTAGTCATATTGAAGAATATTTTGTTAATATAAAGAAACAAAATTAGTCATATTGAAGAATATTTTGTCAATACAAAGAATAAATATAGTCATATTGAAGAATATTTTGTACATACGAAGAATAAATTTAGTCATATTGAAGAATATTTTGTTTATATAATGAAAAAAAATTAGTTATCAAAGAATATTTTGTCAATATAACTATAAGACTAAATTTAGTCATATTGAAGAATATTTTGTTCATACTAAGAATAAATTTAGTCATATTGAAGAATAGTTTGTTAATATGAAGAAAAAATTTAGTCATATTGAAGAATATTTTGTCAATATCAAGAATAAATTTAGTCATAGGAAGAATATCTTGTTCATACTAAGAATATATTCAGTCATATTGAAGAATAGTTTGTTAATATAAAGAAAAAAATTTGTCATATTGAAGAATATTTTTAAAAAAAATTTAGTCATATTGAGAATATTTTTTTAATATAAAGAAAAAAATTAGTCATATTGAAGAATATTTTGTCAATATAAAGAATAAATATAGTCATATTGAAGAATATTTTGTTTATGCGAAGAATAAATTTAGTCATATTGAAGAATATTTTGTTAATATGAAGAAAAAAATTAATCATATTGAAGAATATTTTGTTCCTACGAAGAATAAATTTATAGTCAATTGAAGAATAGTTTGCAGCATATGAAGAAAAAAATTTGCCATATTAAAGAATATTTTATCAATATGAAGAAAAAATTTAGTCATATTGAGGAATATTTTGTTAATATCAATAATGAATAAAGTTATATTGAACAATAGAGTGTTAATGTGAAGAAAAAAATTAGTCTTATTGAAGATATTTTGTTAAGATGAATAAAGAAATTCGTCAGATTGAAGAATATTTTATTAACTTGAAGAATCAGTGTTTCGTTGGATTGAAGAAAACTTTGTGAAATTGAAGAATTTTATTCAATACGACAAAATTTTATAATAATACTGTCGCAATGAAATTTCGTCATACTTACAAAAAAAAAAAATATTCATATTAGCATATTTTTTGAGTGTAATGTATGTGTTTAAAATATTTTTTTTATTTTTATGTGAAACCAACCACAAATTTCTATTTCAAAACTAAAGCACTAACGTCTGATTTATGGTCAAAGAGCGTCTAATTGAAACAATTTATAGTTAAATTAAATTTAATTATTAAATTTAACAACTTAAGCGTTTGCATGATAAGAGAGTTTAGCAAGAAAATAATGTCAATTATATTAAATTTTGCATGCTGCACAAATAAATGATAGCAATAAAAGTGTCATTAGCGCGATATATATATATATATATAGAAGCAAAGGCAATTTTGAGTCTACAAATGCTCTCTCTAAAAAGAAAAAAAAAACACTCACACATACACACACCAAAAACAATTTTTGTGATAACATTTTTATTTTATATTTAACATTTTAAAGTGGCAAAAAACTGTATTTATAAATTTTTTTTTTTTTTTAATTTTTAACTCAAGCACTACAATTTGGCAACGCTACACCTGAAGCATCAAGTTATGTTGTTGCGATCGTTCGGGCACTAAAGGTCAACGACCGTCACTTGTTCGAGTTACGCAGTAGCCGAACTTGAAGTAAATCGTCATCAGCGCAGTCGTAATCGCTCGATTGCAAAACTATAAAACTAAATAAGCTGCGACGACGCCAACAACAAAACTTTAATGTTTGCGGGAGCGAGTTGAATCTTATCACAGATTCGATTTGTGTTGTTTTTGTTGAGCTTAATACAAGCATTCGACGTTTCGTACGGCAACGTAACTTTATCGACGACTGACACACAAAAACGAGAAAAGTGCAAAAACATAAGCAAAAAGCAAGAAAAAAAAAATAAGTAATAATAAAAATAAAAACAGAGCAAAAAAAAATACACATTTTTTTAATGAGTAGCGCGATAAAAACTTGTGATTTTATTTATTGAATTGCAAGTGTTCGAAATAAATAATAATAACAAAGTAGAAAAAAAAAATAAAAAACAACAAAACAAACAAAAGCTGATAAGCTTTACAAAGAAGGTTCTTTGTAAGATTGAGAGCGATAGGTTAGGTGAAAAAAGTTTTTTGTTTTAGCAAAAAATGTGGCAGGTTTCACAAAAAGTGAGCGGGCAGCAAAACATAGAACTTTCTTTATTTTTAGTTAAATTATAATTAAAAGCAGATAAGATAAAATTTACAATTAATTGATATAAGAGTTAATCAACTACACTAAAGATTCTTTTAAAGTTACGCAATTAAAGCTTAAATGTGGAATCGAGGGCTTTAGAACTTTTAAAGTCACACATTATTTAGCCGCTTTGACATAATACTGCTATAAGCTAAACTTCTATATTAAAGTAACATTAATAAAGCTATTCAGCTTCGCAAGCTTTCGTACTAAACCATTGATATTTAAAACCATATGATAACTTTTAAGCATTTCATAGAAGTGCATTTAAGAAAGAGCTTTGTTAAAGTCGATCGACGACCAACAACGACCAACCAACCCGAGACCACCTGCTTTTAAAAAGCACGTCTGCTTACAAAACGACCTACATACTTTATTTGTTGTTTATTTTACTTTGAGCTATTTTTTTTTTTTTTTCTTGCATTTTTATGCCTTTTGAAAACTTAGACTTCTTTACAGTTTGTTTTTACACTCATTTTTCTGTCAAATACAAAAGCTTGCACTACTTTGAATAATATCAAAACTTGTAGAGCTTAAATAGAACAGGCGCACAAGAGTAAAAAAACAAAATCTGTTTAAAACAAAACAAAAAAAAATTAAAAAATAATCTGAAGAAAGGCGTCAAAGAGAGATAAGCACGAAGTAGACAAAAAAAAAACAACAGGTACAAACAAAAATTATACAGTGCAAAGAAGTTACACTCAAAAAAAATACAACGCTAAAAATGTTACAACAAAACTCAAGCTTATAAAAAAATTATATAATAAAAAATTTGTTGTAATACGCGTGGAATCACAAAAGTTAGCTCAAAATTTAAAGATGAGATATGATTAAGAATTGTTTCACGATATTTAATTTTGAATTCCAGAAAAATCAATCGCAATGGAGTCAAGGAAACATAAAAAAATTAATAGAAGATCGTTTGATATTCCGCCACCAACAAAGCAAGAAATTCGTCATGGGATTTTTTACGGCTGTCGGCGACGTTAACTTAATCAAATACAAATTTTCAATGAATGCCAAACTACATATGGAACGAATGAACCATGTCCATGTCTTCAGACTGTTTACAAGTAGTTTCAAAGAATCCAGACTGAGTATTTTTCTGTTAAGGACTAGTCACCAGAAGATCGGCCAAATTTTCGACCGATGAGAGAAATGTCAATGCTAAAGATGACGAAAATTTACGTTTGACACAAGAAATTATTTTTGACGATTTGGGCTTAAATGCCATATCTGTGTCGCGAATATTGTACAATGACCTGCTATACACAAAGAAATTTGCTGTATGGGTGCCACGAGGTTATAAATGAGGTAAAAAAAAAACTCGAGTTCGTTTGCTCAATATTCTCTAAAAAAAATTAGAGCTTCAATAAAATTGTCGATCCGGAAACCAAACAACAGTCCATGGTATGTAGCCTGGAAGAAGCTAATAATGCTAATAATAATAATAAGTCGACAACAAAAGTTAAGACGTCTATTAACTTCACCAGATCAAAAATTGTAGCAGCAATTGTATTCTCCTGAATACTGGACAGATAGTAATTGCGAAATGGTATATTGAAGACTGTTTACCAAAAGTTTTCGGAAATTTTTTGGAAAACAAAAAAAAAGAAAAAGAAACTGCTTCGCTACTTTTTACATCATGATAATACGCCAGCTCACACTGCTGAAATCCCAAGTAACTTTATTGTTGGGATCACAGAAATTCACCCAACATATTCAACATATTCTCCGGATCTGCCGCCTTTTGAGATCTGCTTATTGCCAAAAGTTACAATAAAGTTTGAGGGTTAAAACCTTCAGTAGCAGTTCAGTGATTTTAAAGACTTTCTAACAAGTGGATCTACAGGCTAAAAAATTTATTTAAAGAAGATAAAATATAATGAAAATTAAAAAATAAATAAAAAAAAGAATTTCCATTTTTTGTTCTAACATTTGCGCGAACTTTTTTTAGTCCCTCCGTTAAAATTATACATTTGTTTGTAACTATTCAGTAATTTGATATTTTTGGTTCTATTTTTCTGTTTTGTTTTCTTTCTTTGCTTACATTTTTTTATAACTCTTATTTTGTTTTTATCTTTTATAATTTTTTTTAATTTTTTTTTTAAATTTTTTTTTAATTTTTTTTTTTAATTTTTTATTTTTCAATTTTTTTTTAATTTTTCTTTTTAATTTTTTTTTTATTTTTTTCTTTAATTTTTTTTTTAATTTTTTTTTTAAATTTTTTTTTAAAATTTGTTTTTTTAAATTTTTTTTTTAAATTTTTTTTTTAAATTTTTTTTTTAAATTTTTTTTAATTTTTTTTTAAACTTTTTTTAATTTTTTTTTTTTTAATTTTTTTTAAAATTTTTTTTTAAAATTTTTTTTTAAAATTTTTGTTTAAAATTTTTGTTTAAAATTTTTTTTAAAAATTTTTTTTTAAATTTTTTTTTAAATTTTTTTTTTTGATTTTTTTTTTTTAATTTTTTTTTTATATGTTAAACAGTCAAACCTGTTTTTGTGCGGTAGATAGGGACCGCAGAAAAAAAATCGCACAAAAAAAAATTCTTCGGAGACTTCATAAACAACTATAACATAAAACTTTAAGTAATCTAATAAAGAAAATTTTTTTTATGCGGTTTTTTTGTACCGCATAAAAAAATCTCACCTAGGAAACATTCTATGAAAAAGCGAAAAAGTGGTCTCGAAGCCAAATAAATAAATAAATTACACATGGAAACGTTAAAAATATAGTTTTAATTCTTCATTTTAAATGTGAAAAATACGAAAAATTATTCCATTAAAAAAATGCATATTAAAAAAATAAATTAAAATACATAAATTCATAAGTTAATCAATACTATTCGTCATAGTCCACAACTCGCATTTTCTTGTGATGATCTGGTTCGAAATCGCTTTCATCACTTGAAGATATTGTAATGGAGTTATTAGTTGTTTCCATTGGAATGGAATTATTGTCTGCGATAACCATATAGTCGGTGATAAGTCTTTGTGATGACGGTCGTTTTGTAAGCTTATTATAAATTTCGCAATAACCGGTTATTATGTTTCTTTTTGCTGTTTTCTTATTATGATTATTCATTTCGGGTTATACTTATGTCTAAAAACAAAAATCATAAGAACTAAAACTTCAGAATTGCGTTTTTCTCTTACGCTTTTCTCTTTATTGCTCTTTTTAATGATAATTTCAGCTAGTGCAGTTTTTTTTTGCATAGAAAAGATCGCATACAAGAAAAAATATCATAACACAACTCGCACAAAAAAAAATTCGCACAAAACAAATCGCATAAAAATAAAAACCGCATAAATAAAATCGCACAAAAAAAAATTCGCACACAAAAAGACCGCACAAAAACAGGTATGACTGTACTTATTTTGGCGCATTGAAGTTTTTTACTTCACCCTAAATGAAATTTGTAAACGCAATTTGTCAATAAAATGAGACAGGAAAAGTAAGTGAAGTTAGTAAGGAATAAACTGTCAAAATTTTAAATTTTTAATTTTTGAAGTGAAGTTTTTACCAGCTCGTTTTGTTGATTTGCTAATACAACATTTTCTTAAATTTTTTCTTCTTTTTTTCTTTTTGCTTGTGTCTATTCCAACAAAAAAAATTGTAATTGCAAAAATATTCCCCAATCGAAGAACGTTCTAACCTCTATTAACTATTATGTATTCGTTTTTCTTTTTTTTTCTTGCTCTAAGCAAATCTCACAGATAAGGCAGTGTCTCGTCGGACTGTGTCTTGGCTATAGTTACAGTAAATGCATATTTATTAAATATTATAAACTTATTTAATTTATAAGTTATATATTTTCTAAACAAGTTTTTTAGTTTTTTAAATTTATTTTATATTTTTTTATTTTCTTGCTATTTTATCATTTTTTATTGATTTTTTAAATTAAATATTTATCTTAAATTTTTTGTTATTTTATAATTTTTTTGTATTTATAATTTTATTTATTTTCAAATTTTTTTTAATTTTTAAACTTTTTATTTATTTTTAAATTTTGTTTTACTTTTTTAAATTTTTTTATTTTTTTTTTAGTTATTAAATTTTTTTGCTTTTCAATTTTTTTATTAAATTAAAAACTAAATTAATAATTTATGAATTTGTTTTAAAATTTTTCAAATTTGTTTAAGGTTTTTTAATTTTTTGAATTTTTTTACTTATTTTAATTTTTTACTTAATTTAATTTTTTACTTTTTTTATTTTTTAACTTTTCTTAATTTTTTATTAATAAAAATTTTTTTTTAATTTTTTTATTTTTTGCTATTTTATCATTTTTTAGTGATAATTTATTTTTTATTTTTAGTTTTATAATTTTTTTTTTTTTTTAATTTTATAATTTTCTTAAATTTTATAATTTCCTTGAATTTTATAATTTGTTTTAAATTTTATAATTTTTTTTTTCAATTTTATAGTTTTTTTTAATTTGATCAATTTATTAATTTTTAAAATTTCTTTAAATATTTTTAAATTTTGTTTTATTTTTTTAAATTTTTTTATTTTTTTTAGTTAAATATTTTTGCTTTTTTAATTTCTTTTTTACTAAATAAAAAATTAAATTAACTTTTGAATTTCTTTTAACATTTTTAATTGTTTTAATTTGTTTAATTTTTTTACTTTTTAAATTTCTTTTTTAATTTTTTGCACTTATTTCAAATTTCGTACTTTTTTTACAAATTTTACATTTTTTACATTTTTTTAATTTTTTATTCTTATTTAATTTTTTTTGCTTTAACTCTTTTGAATTGCTTTTTTTAATTTTTTTTATTTTTTGCTTATTTTATAATTTTTTATTGTTTTTTAAATTTCATTTTCATCTTTAATTTTGTGTTATGTTATAATTTTTTTTTTTAATCTTATAAATTTTTTTAAATTTTATAATTTTTTTAATTTTAATTTTTTTAATTTTATAATTTTTTATGTATTTTTCAATTTTGTTTTAGTTTTAACATTTTTTTATTTTTTTAAAATAATTAAATTAAAAATTAAATAACTAATTTTTGAATTTCTCTTTTAAATTTTTTATTTAATTTTTAAATTCTTTAATTTTTTTACTTTTTTTTATTTTTTAATTTTTTTTTTCTTTTTGTTTACTTAATTTCTTTTCTTAATATTTTTACTTATTTTAATTTTTTTTTTTTTAATTTTTTTAATTTTTTTATATTTTTTAAAATTTTTTTTTACTTTAATTTTTTTATCTTTTAAATTGATTTTTAAATTTTTTACTTTCTTTATTCTTTTTAAGTTTTTAAATTTTTTTAATTTTTTTATACATATTGAACTATTATGTATTAGATTTTTTGTTTTTGCTTTAAGCAAATCTCAAGGAATCAATTCATAGAAGGCAGTGTCTCGTCGGATTGTGTCTTGGCTATAGTTACAGTAAATGCATATTTACTAAATATTATAAACTTTTTTAATTTATAAGTTATATATTTTCTAACCATTTTTTTTTTATTTTTTAATTTTTTTGTTATTTTTTTGCTTATTTTATCATTTTTGTTGATTTTTTAAATTTATTTTTTACCTTTAATTTTTTGTTATTTTATAATTTTTGTTATTTTATAATTTTTTTTGTTGTGTTATAATTTTGTTTTTAAATTTATAATTTTTTTTAACTTCATAATTTTTTTAATTTTTAAAATATATTTATTTATTTTTTAATTTTGGTTTATTTTTTAAACTATTTTAGTTTTTTTTTTTAGTGATTAAATTTTTTCTGCTTTTTTAATTTATTTTTATTAAATTAAAAATTAAATTAATATTATTTGAATTTCTTTTAAAATTCTTCATTTAATTTTTAAATTTTTTCAATTTTTTAATTTTTGTTTGTAATTTTTAATTAATTTTTTTAATTTTTTTAATTTCTTTTCTTAATTTTTTTACTTATTTTAATTTTTTACTTTATTTTAATTTTTTTACTTTTACTATTTTTTCAATTTTTTTTATTCTTTTTTAAATTTTTTAATTTGTAATTATTTATTTTATTTAATTTATATAATTTTATAATTTATTGATTTTTTTTTTAATTTTTGAATTTTTTTAATTTTATTTAATTTTTTTAAAATTATTTCTATTATTTTTTAGTAAATAGATTTTTGCTTTTTTAGTTTTCCCTTTTTTTTTATTAGGGCCGTTCATAAATTACGTAACACGTTAAGGCGGGAGGGGTTGAGCATTTTTGCCGAAGTTGGACATGGGGAGGGAGAGGTCGGTCATGTGTTACGTCACAATAAAATTTTTTAAGAAGTGTGACATGAGGAGGGAGTGGTCGTTCGTGCGTTACGTCACATTAAATTTTTTAATACAATTTTAAAAATTTTAAATTTTATTAAAATTTAATTGTATTACAAATTCTGCTTTGATTCTTTATTAACAAAAGAACGAACCTAATAAAACGATCATAAACCGAAAAAAAACTATTAAGACTATGTTTAAACCGAGCAAATTAATGAAAGGCATTTGAAACACCTTCAGCAAGTGTAACAGCTTAAAAAAAAAAAAAAAGATCAGGAGCAAAAATAACTTTTTTTGCTGAGCTGAAGCGAGAATTCTTACTCTAAAGTAATCATCGCAAACAGCTTATATAGCTTCACCTTCAAAACGAGCATCAAAGTGTTTCGAAATTTTCACAATTGTTGCACATTGAAGTTGTAACGTATCGCCACTGATTGGTGTTCTTGTTAATGTCAGAAAAGCCTTAATTTGTGTTTAGCTCTGTTCACATGGTCACATTTTTCATCAAAATATTGGTCAGTCACAATAAAACAATGTCAAATTTCCATGATAATAAAACTTATAATAAATATAACGAGTTTTATGCTTTTTTTTTAACAAGCTGCTAAACTATAAAAAAAAACCTAAAAAAAAATTTAAAAAAGTGTGACGATACGTCAGAGGGGGGTTGAAGACTTTGTGACGAAGTGTGACATAGGGGGCGAGGTAGTCTGAAATTGGCCAAAAACATGTTATGTAATTTATGAACAGCCCTTATATATATTTTAATTTAATATTTTTTATTTACTTTTCATTCATTTTTTATGAATTAATTTTCCATTAATATTTGTGTTTTAATTAATTAATTTAATTTAATTAATGTTTTGGTTTGATTTATTTCTTCTTATTGTAGTGAGGTAAAATTAAATAATAAGTGAAAAATTAAATGTGGCATTTTAAAAAAAATAGAAATTAAATAATAAGAAAAAATTTCTAAAAAATTTGTTGGAATAGTATATGTATACTATTTTTTATTATTATAATTTTGACATAATAAATATTTTAATTATTTCGGTAGAAATTTTTTTTAATTATTATTAAATTTTTTCTTTTAATCTTCTGAAATTTTAAAATCTTACCAATTTTATTTTAAAATATTTTTGAGTGTATGTGTATAACTTTAAATTTCTCTTTTCATGTTTTCAGCGCTCAAAGGCAAACGCTGAACTACTAAAAAGTTTCCAGCGGCTAGAATGAACAAGAAAAGAAAAGCTTTTAGAAAAACTTTTTTACAGAATAGCTAAAAACGTGTTGTAAAAAGTTTAAAAATTCAAAATAAAGTTTAAGTAACGACTTGCGGGAAGGCGAATCAAGAAAGACAGGCAGACAAGCAGACACAGTCAGTCAAAGAGACAAAGACTTAAAGCGAGTGAGAGAAGGAAAAAATTACCGGAAGTTGTTAGAATTCGACAAAACATGTCGCAAACTAGAGCGGAAGTGACCAACAAAAAAGGAAGTGATGCAATTTTAAGACTTGCAAATTTTAAGCAATGATTTAGAGAAACAAGAAATAAATTAAAAAAATTAATATCAATTATTCACTATTAAACTTTTAACTAACTTTTCTTAATGATCGATTCAGGAGAAGTAATGGAAACCGAAGAAAAAGTTTCGCATCAATCCTAAAAGTTAAAGACAATCAATAACAACTTTAGTATTTAAAAGCAATATTGTCTAAGTTAGATTTTACAAGTGAGAAAATAATGGAAAAAGCATACAAAGCAGCATCGAGGTCAAGAGCAGAGAAGATACTATAAAAAGTTTCTTAAAACTAAGTTACAAGTCGTAATCATTAAATGCGAAAGGATATCAAGGCAAGGATATCAGCTACAAATCGACTTGAAACTTTAACTTCGCTTAAAGTAACACGAACATAACGTACATATATACTAATAGAATTACATGACTTTCAGTGATGAAGAATATAAACAAGATTTATGGCTAAAAATAATAGAGAAATGTTATTGAGGCCATCGCGGTCAACTATAAAAGTTGATGCTCACGGACAAACATGGTGGAGGCAATCGTTGGTATAAGGTTGAATTATTTGAGTCGAATGTAGGATCAGAAACCATGAAGGTAGAGGTAGAGGTCAATGTACAGGTAGAGATAGAGATAGAGATAGAGATAGAGATAGAGATAGAGATAGAGATAGAGATAGAGATAGAGATAGAGATAGAGATAGAGATAGAGATAGAGATAGAGATAGAGATAGAGATAGAGATAGAGATAGAGATAGAGATAGAGATAGAGATAGAGATAGAGATAGAGATAGAGATAGAGATAGAGATAGAGATAGAGATAGAGATAGAGGTAGAGGTAAAGGTAAAGGTAAAGGTAAAGGTAAAGGTAAAGGTAAAGGTAAAGGTAAAGGTAAAGGTAAAGGTAAAGGTAAAGGTAAAGGTAAAGGTAAAGGTAAAGGTAAAGGTAAAGGTAAAGGTAAAGGTAAAGGTAAAGGTAAAGGTAAAGGTAAAGGTAAAGGTAAAGGTAAAGGTAAAGGTAAAGGTAAAGGTAAAGGTAAAGGTAAAGGTAAAGGTAAAGGTAAAGGTAAAGGTAAAGGTAAAGGTAAAGGTAAAGGTAAAGGTAAAGGTAAAGGTAAAGGTAAAGGTAAAGGTAAAGGTAAAGGTAAAGGTAAAGGTAAAGGTAAAGGTAAAGGTAAAGGTAAAGGTAAAGGTAAAGGTAAAGGTAAAGGTAAAGGTAAAGGTAAAGGTAAAGGTAAAGGTAAAGGTAAAGGTAAAGGTAAAGGTAAAGGTAAAGGTAAAGGTAAAGGTAAAGGTAAAGGTAAAGGTAAAGGTAAAGGTAAAGGTAAAGGTAAAGGTAAAGGTAAAGGTAAAGGTAAAGGTAAATGTAAAGGTAAAGGTAAAGGTAAAGGTAAAGGTAAAGGTAAAGGTAGGGGTAAAGGTAAAGGTAAAGGTAAAGGTAAAGGTAAAGGTAAAGGTAAAGGTAAAGGTAAAGGTAAAGGTAAAGGTAAAGGTAAAGGTAAAGGTAAAGGTAAAGGTAAAGGTAAAGGTAAAGGTAAAGGTAAAGGTAAAGGTAAAGGTAAAGGTAAAGGTAAAGGTAAAGGTAAAGGTAAAGGTAAAGGTAAAGGTAAAGGTAAAGGTAAAGGTAAAGGTAAAGGTAAAGGTAAAGGTAAAGGTAAAGGTAAAGGTAAAGGTAAAGGTAAAGGTAAAGGTAAAGGTAAAGGTAAAGGTAAAGGTAAAGGTAAAGGTAAAGGTAAAGGTAAAGGTAAAGGTAAAGGTAAAGGTAAAGGTAAAGGTAAAGGTAAAGGTAAAGGTAAAGGTAAAGGTAAAGATAAACGTAAAGATAAAGGTAAAGGTAAAGGTAAAGGTAAAGGTAAAGGTAAATGTAAAGGTAAAGGTAAAGGTAAAGGTAAAGGTAAAGGTAAAGGTAAAGGTAAAGGTAAAGGTAAAGGTAAAGGTAAAGGTAAAGGTAAAGGTAAAGGTAAAGGTAAAGGTAAAGGTAAAGGTAAAGGTAAAGGTAAAGGTAAAGGTAAAGATAAACGTAAAGGTAAAGGTAAAGGTAAAGGTAAAGATAAAGGTAAAGGTAAAGGTATAGGTAAAGGTAAAGGTAAAGGTAAAGGTAAAGGTAAAGGTAAAGGTAAAGGTAAAGGTAAAGGTAAAGGTAAAGGTAAAGGTAAAGGTAAAGGTAAAGGTAAAGGTAAAGGTAAAGGTAAAGGTAAAGGTAAAGGTAAAGGTAAAGGTAAAGGTAAAGGTAAAGGTAAAGGTAAAGGTAAAGGTAAAGGTAAAGGTAAAGGTAAAGGTAAAGGTAAAGGTAAAGGTAAAGGTAAAGGTAAAGGTAAAGGTAAAGGTAAAGGTAAAGGTAAAGGTAAAGGTAAAGGTAAAGATAAACGTAAAGGTAAAGGTAAAGGTAAAGATAAACGTAAAGATAAAGGTAAAGGTAAAGGTAAAGGTAAAGTTAAAGGTAAAGGTAAAGGTAAAGGTAAAAGTAAAGGTAAAGGTAAAGGTAAAGGTAAAGGTAAAGGTATAGGTAAAGGTAAAGGTAAAGGTAAAGGTAAAGGTAAAGGTAAAGGTAAAGGTAAAGGTAAAGGTAAAGGTAAAGGTAAAGGTAAAGGTAAAGGTAAAGGTAAAGGTAAAGGTAAAGGTAAAGGTAAAGGTAAAGGTAAAGGTAAAGGTAAAGGTAAAGGTAAAGGTAAAGGTAAAGGTAAAGGTAAAGGTAAAGGTAAAGGTAAAGGTAAAGGTAAAGGTAAAGGTAAAGGTAAAGGTAAAGGTAAAGGTAAAGGTAAAGGTAAAGGTAAAGGTAAAGGTAAAGGTAAAGGTAAAGGTAAAGGTAAAGGTAAAGGTAAAGGTAAAGGTAAAGGTAAAGGTAAAGGTAAAGGTAAAGGTAAAGGTAAAGGTAAAGGTAAAGGTAAAGGTAAAGGTAAAGGTAAAGGTAAAGGTAAAGGTAAAGGTAAAGGTAAAGGTAAAGGTAAAGGTAAAGGTAAAGGTAAAGGTAAAGGTAAAGGTAAAGGTAAAGGTAAAGGTAAAGTTAAAGGTAAAGGTAAAGGTAAAGGTAAAGGTAAAGGTAAAGGTAAAGGTAAAGGTAAAGGTAAAGTTAAAGTTAAAGTTAAAGTTTAAGGTAAAGGTAAAGGTAGAGGAAATAATATACGTTAAAATTCTTCGGCAAAATGATCTACTGCTAGGGCCCATCTAAATCGATTTTTTTTATTATGAAGCTGATTGAAAGACAGTTTAAAGCTATATTTTACATCCACTGAATATTTGTCTAATTTAATTTTGTCTCTTTTATAATTTAAATGCGATATAATTTTGATATGCTTATCTAATTTTGTATATATGCCTATTTATAAGATGCTTCAAGTATGACTCAGATAAGTTAGTTCACATCATTAAAATTAATACATATTTTATGCAAAAACAATAAAATACAGATACGATCGGTTTGCAATTATTTAAATTTTTGCAAGGCTCAACTTTATAGTGACACTTAAACAAAAAATATTTGTAAACAATGCGCGGAATGAATTTGCTGTTTTTTTCTTTATTCGCTATAAATTAACGCGCTGGACGCATTTTTACAAATTTAATTTCTGATTGACGGAAAAAATTTCAAAACAATAAAAACTGTTCATAAAAACTTTAAAGACAAAATAAGTAAGCAAAAAAGAAATCATAAATTTATTCGTCGGAATTTTTTGTAATAAAAAAAAAAATAAAAAACTTATTGGGGGAAAAAATGCAAATGCCGATATTGGGTGTGGTCGAATAAATGAAGTAGAAACAAAAAGAAAATTTTAAAAATTACATGAATGACAAAAAAGTAACAAAATTAAACAATTTCACGTGACTGTGAACGAAAAATGTTTACTTACACTTATCATTTTTTTTTTAACGATCAAAACAAAATATTTTTCTTTAACTTTGTAAGATTTTGAAAGAGCAATTTTAATAATAAATGCAAGATTTTTAACTTGAAATTAATTTTTTTAAACGTGAAATACAACTTTTTAGGAAATTCAATTCAACATTTTACACTTAAGACTCAAAAATAAAATTTTTAGATTAAGACCTCAATTTTTTTTTTCTTTCAGAATTGTAGCCAAGATAAGCTTTATTTAGGATTTTTATTGTTTAAGTTGAATTGGATTTGTAAGAAGTTCAATTTGAAATTAAAAATTAATTTGATTTGCAAAAAGTTGAATTTGCATTGTAATAAGCTGAATTTTAAGTGTATAAAATTGAATTTGTAGTGTAGAAAGTAGAATTTAAAGTGTAAAAAGTTGAATTTTATGTGTTAAAATTTTAATATAAAGTGTAAAAGTTGCATTTGATGTGTAAAAAGTTCAATTTAATTGATATAAAGTGTAATTCAAAGTGTTAACATTTGAATATGACGTGTAAAAAGTTGAAGTTGTAAGAAGTTGCATTTGAAGTCTAAAAAATATTATTGAATTAAATTTGTCAAAAGTTTCAGTTTCATTTGAAGTGTTAAAACTTGAATTTTATATGTAAAAATTTGAGATAGAAGTGCAAAAAGTTGAATTACATTTGTAAGAAGTTGCATTTGAAGGCTAAAAAGTTTAATGTTAAGTGTAAAAATTTTAATTTAATTTCAAAACTGTTGAACTTGAAAATTGTATTTAATTTGTAAGAAGTTGCAGTTGAAGGGTAAAAAGTTTAATTTAAAGTGTAAAAAGGTAAATTTAATTTATAAAATATTGAACTTGAAGTGCAAAAGGTCAAACTTTAAGTATTTCAAGTTGCATTTGTCAAACTTTAAGTGAAAAAAGTTTAATCTAAAGTGTAAAAAGCTGAACCTGATATAAAAAAAGTTGAATTTTAAGGGTAAAATGTTGAATTTGTTGCGTAAAATGTTGAATTTAATTTTAAAATGTAGAATTTCAAGTGTCATCAATTGAATTTATAACGTTAGAAGTTGCATTTGAATTGTAAGAAGTTGAATTTAATTTGTGAAAAGTTGCATTTCAAGTATAAAAACTGAATGTAGTGTAAAATGTTGCATTTATAAGATATGTTGTCTTACAACCCAATTCAAAAAGCAGGCGCAGGAAAGGAATATCTGATAAAACGAGATCTTTTTTCAGTGTTTTGCTTAAAATGAATTGCCCTTAGTAATAATGAAATCTCAAGTAGAATCTATCTTAAACTCAACTTTTAGCCTATGGTTTATTGAAAGCTGAAGTTGAGTTTAAGAAAGATTCGACTTAGAATTCTTTATTACTAACGGCCATTAAGTATTCTCTCAGTCTAAATTTTAGAAGAAAATTACCTAAAAATAATATTTTAGCATTAAAAATATTCAATCTGAAAATTGACTAACTGGTTCATTTGCAGTAAAAATTATACGAATTCAAAGTAAAGTATAAAATGTTTGTACACAAATAATCGAGAACTAGAACTACAATTTTCATGACGCCTCTGAACGACTCATGCTCTCAAGAAACTTTACATTAAAGCTCTGCAAAGAACCATCCAAGCACACTAGTAATGTGTTGTTAGTTTTTCTCATATCTACTTGTATTCGTTAAGCTCTCTAAGCATTGAGCATGGTAGCATAAGAGAAGGTGGTAGATGCATTTCGGAGAGACAGACTGCCGTAACTGCCAAAACTAAATTGACAGCGCATAGAAAATCTAAAAGCGATAAGAAAGCTTTAATTGGAAAAATGTAAACAAAAAAGTCATTTGTATTGAATTTGACAATTTTGACTATGAGAAAGAGAGCACGGTCCGAAATGCATCTATCTTATTTTATTTCTACTCAAGTGCTCTCTTTTATCATCCATTTTTCTTTCGTAGTCATTCGCAAAACTGGCTGGTTTTGACAAGTATGGGTACTGAGAAGAGAGTGCGATCAGCCCTGCGACAACCTTATAAATCAACCTTGATTTCTACTATGCATTGTGTATCAGGGATGATATTGGCTAAGTAGTAAAAGGGCCAAAATTCATACAAAAATAGGGCCTTTTTGACATGAATGGGGCCTTTAGTGGTAAAAAATTAATGATTAACACTTTTACTTTTTAAGAAAATTTTCAAAAAAAATTTAAGGTTTTTATTTAGATATTTAACCATAATGACAAAAAAAAATAGCACACGTTTTAATAATCTCAACAATGTTATTCATATTTTGATTAAAAATGTTTTTGCAATGTTAAAAATTAATATTCAAATTAACAGTTTCAGGATTTCCAAAAATTCTTACCTCTCCTGTGTTTTCTTTCGCTTTCGCTGTTTAAGCCGAGGCAGGGAACATTTTGGATTATCACAAAAATAGCAAAAATTTTTGAATCAATGATGTATGGTCAAATACACATGATAGCGGAAAAAAATCCGCTCCTACCAATGAATTTAACAAAGAATAAATCCATAACTATTCAACAATTTTGGAATATAGAGCCTTCTAACAACATAGTTAAGTTAAGGGAGGTTTTAGGCAAAAGCATTTAAAATTAAGGCAAATTTTAGAAGATGATTTCTAAAAAGCGTATTATATATACAAAAAATTCCATTTGCATGTTAATTTAACATCATTAGTCTAAGTAAAAAAAAATGTTTTTGTTTGCTTACATATATTTTTTATATATAAATATGGCGCTAAAGTTGGTGTCCTTAAAAAAAAGGTGAAAATCGACCCATATCCTAGTGCGACTACAGATTGTCTGACAAAAAAATTGCTTTCGAAAATATACCCCTGAATGCAGATCTTTTACCAAAATGGAGTGAAAATATGGAAAATTAAGAATATTATGAATAGTATAGAATGGAAAAAAAAGTCGGAAAATTTACATAATACATTTACATTTACATTGACCATACTGTTGAGTAAAAACTAGACAAATTTTCCCAAAAGCGATCAAGAAAATAGATCAAATAGATCAATAGATTAAATAGATCAAGAAAAAATAAAATTAAAATAGGTCGATTAATTTGCTTGCATTGGTGTGGGCCGTTTTGAAAAAGTATGTTTCGAGAAAAACGCATTAAAAGCTTATATTTATATAGTATATTTATAAAGAAACATTCTATACACACATTCACTTTTACATACACACAGACAGCGAATATAACGCGTTTTAACAGCTTCTTCCGTTTGATCGATTGATACTCGATCGATTGTTTGCCTAACCCCTCCCTTAAATCACAAAGAATAAATTGACAAACAGTTTTCAGTCGCAGTTTCCGCAGTCCAAATTTTTTTGAAAAAGCTCATAGTTTTTAAGTTAGAACATTCTGAAAATTAAAAAACTTTCAGTTGAAATTTGGGCCATATTGATTTTTTTTCCAGACCATATATGTCACGAAAAAGGATGTGTTAAGATACAGGATTAAGGATTGGTTAAGATACATAAAACTAATAAATACAAAATACAAGAAAATTAGTTTTTTTAAATTTCCCTCAGTCTTAATAGATTTATACAAGTGTATATTTCTATATCCAACCAAAAACGTACCTGCATAGGCTTATGTAGCTTAAGAGCCTCCGGAAAAAAGACATCATTTTAAAAATTTTTTTTTTTTAAGCTCTATTTTATTTTATTTTATTTTATTTTATTTTATTCTATTTTATTTTATTTTATTTTAGCTTTATTTTATTTGAAAATTAATATTTTTCAAAAAGCAACGATTAAACGCACAAGAACTCTTAAATAAACCGAAACATTTTTTTTTTAGATCCCGTCTCCAGATATCTTGCTCACCGCAAATTTTAAGGACTTTCGCGGTATTGCTCTATTCTACCTTATCGACGATTTTTTTTGGACCAAAATTTCAGGGATAAATCTTCAATAGTTATGATTTAATAATGTAAGAAAATGTTGGTCTAAAATAAAATAAAATCTTAAAAAACAAATTATTTAAAAAGGAGTTTTTTTTTCTTCGAAAAACTTCCGGAGGCAAAGTTTTTCAATACTTTGAATAAAACAAAATTGAGGAAAATTGAGGGTTTTTGTTTTCCAAAGATATAATCCCAAAATGAGTATATGATATAAAAAAATTCAAAAGAACTTATTTTACTGAGATTGATTTAAAATCATTTAAAAAAATTTTAAATTTTTACATCAATGGCATTCTATTTAAATAATATTTATTTAATACAATTCTTAAAAGGGCCAAAAATGAATCGAAAGGGCTTCGGGGCCTATGAAATCAAAATAGGGCCCAAAAAAGCCCTAAAAGCCAGCAAATATCATGCCTGTTGTGTATGCATGGAATATTTCTCTTTTAGATAACGATAGAACAGGTAGCTATGAGAGAGTGAAAATACTAATCATCAAGAATCCTTCTTTGAAAACATACGCAACAAAAAACAGATATATCGGTAATATTGTTATCTTTACTTGGAATATCTGGAATATGTGACGTCACAAGCATAAAAAATAAAGAGCGAATTATTTCAATAAAACAATAAAAGAAACACTTTAAGTGCAACGCATTCAAGTAAAACAAAATTCATAAAAAAAAAATAAATATAACAGAGGGCATTTTTTTCGATAACTTAATGAAATAAATGGCTTCATTTTGTATTCCTATCAATCGTTTCATTCAAAATAGTGTTCGTACGTGTTTTTAAAATTTGTAAATAGATCAGAATCAAACAACGATAACAGCTGATCAGCCAGCGAACGATGCCGTAGTACAGTTACATATTTTCAATATGTACAATATTTCTAACGATCATTGAAACCACGAAAACGAACTTCAAAATCAAAACGAACATTTTTATGCTATCGTTGTGGTTGCAGGCGTTAATAGTATGGTTAAAAAATGGAAAATTCTGAACCTAAAGGTAAATAAATTATGAAATATATACTGTATCTGAAGGATGTGAAGACTTGAAATACATAAAATAAAAACAAAACTGCATTAGCTGCATACATTTTATTTTGATATGCCAAAAGCAATCACTCAATCACTAAAAACAATAATAATGAAAAACAAATCCGCAAACCACTTAATTGCTCAAAGTATATTTATTGAATACACAAACCGAACAAAAGCACTGCCAACATATAAGGTCTTTTCCACACTTGGTCAATGCAATTCCAACGCAACTTCAAGACAACAGCGAAAAAATTGAAAAGCAATGCAATTATAAGCCGAATGCTTTCAGACTTGCTTCAAAAGTCGTGCAACATGTGTAATTATATAATAATTCATGTTTTTCAACTTCTTACACTAATTTAATATTTAACACTTGTTCATTTATACTGCAAACTACTTTTTCTTCTTCTAGATTCTATTAATGAAAAAAGGAACTAATTAATTGACTCATTCCCTTGATTAATATATAGCGTACTGCACTACAAATAATTGAATTCACAAAACAAACAAGCGATGCCACAAGTTGACGATGAAAATTGCGGAACGCCGCGTTGCGTTGAACAAGTTGAGAAAGTGTCGAGAACTTGTTGCGTGCAAGTTGCTTAATCTGAAGGTTCCGGTATAAATACATAGGCTAACAACTTGAGTTGGAGTTGCGTTGTCCAAGTGTGGAAACGGCCTAAGAAACAAAGCAACATATTAAAAAAATCTTTGAAGTAAGTAGACAAAATACAGAAAACTTCCCTAGTGTTTCATATGGCAGCGCCACATTTAACAACTGCTTGTGTATAACAGTCTGAGTTTACATATCAAACAAAAGCGTGTCGAATGAACTAACGATAAGCTTCGTTCGAAATATATATTTCAGTTTGAATTCAACATCGTTGGCATAGCCATCGTTCGTTGAATGCTTCGTTAGGAATACAAAATGAGGCCATAAGAGTTAATTGATTAAAAATTAATAAATGTGAACAAGTACCTTATATAAAACTCTCCATTCACAGAATTCATATCCATAAAACCATTACATTTTTTTTAATAGAATAGAAAGAGTAAAAGCACGAGAATAGCACAAAGAGAAATATCTGGAAAATCTCTATTGAATGGGTATATCCATTGAAAAAAAAGAGTTGAAACAGTTACTTTACTTCAGGCCTGGGCATGCCAGAATTATAAGGTAGGGTCGACTCGGAGAGGAATGGAGGAGAAAACAGAATAAAGCGAGATTGGTGTCAAAATCAGCTGTTCATCGCGAATTTCTTTATGCTCACGTTTCGCAGTTGTTGTTAGGTTAAAACTGTTACAGGTTTCTTTTTCAATTTTAAGACTTCTTTCACATTTTATAGTTTTTATTACACTTTTCTTAAATTTATTTTCACTCAAATTAGCACAAATTTAACACCCGCGACCGCACTGTTTGCAACTTGGAAACATAAAATATTTTCTTCATTTGCAATTTCTACGAAATTCGTCGTTTTGACATATATGTTCCTTCTCATTATCCACTCTTCGTTGACGCATGGGAGCACTCAGCGAAGCGGTCCTACCTCAAGGTTCATTAATACAGGTTAAGTCACTTGAGAGAAGCTCGGCCGAACTGTCAGAATGGATAAAAGGAAATCAAGAAAAAAAAACCCGAATCTGTACAATTTTTAGCTAACAGCTACTTTGACAGTTCGAGCAAAGGCAGAAAAAGAGTGCTTTTCTCTCAAGTGACTTAACCTATATTAATGAACATTGCCCTACCTTATCATTGTATCATGGGCCTGGGCGCACCATTGCTCACTGAGCACTCTCTGAGCGTAACTTTTCACATGTACACAAAGCTCACAACACAACAGAATATAATTCAGTCGTCCGCTGACGGTGATGCTGTGATAACCTAGACGCTTTGCGCTGTAAACGGTATGAACTCAGTGTGCGCGATTTGAGAGCGCACCAATACTTACAAGACAAGATAAAATGTGACTGTGTTAGAATGCCCAGGCCATGGCGTGGTATAATGATTTAAAAGGTAGGAGTGACAGTGCTGTTTGCGATTTGGAGTTGTCAAAAACACATTGAAAAGAGAAAGTGAAGAAGCAGCAAAACAGATAAAAAGTTTAACTTTGTATTGATTTGACAACTCCCGATCGCCGCTCGTGAGAAAAAAGGTAGTTGTCAAGGCTACCTTATAAATTATTGTATCATGGGCCATGGTATAATGATTTACAAGGTAGGAGTGATAGTTCTGTTGGCGTTTTGGAATTGTCAAAAACACATCGAAAAGAGAAAACGAAGAAGCAGCAAAACAGATGACAAGTTAAACTTTGTATTATTACTGATAACTCTCGATCGCCGCTCGTGAGAAAAAAGGTAGTTGTCAAGGATACCTTGTAAATTATTAACAGGGCTGATCGCACTCTGTTCTCAGTACCCATAATTGTCAAAACCAGCCAATTTTGCGAATGAGTACGAAAGAAAAACGGATGATAAAAGAAAGCACTTGCAGATTTTCTATGAGCTGTCAACTTCGATTTGACAATTATGGGTACTCGCTCTCTCTCTCTTGCGACAACTTTATAAATCAACCTCGATTGTATCATGGCCCAGGCCTGCTTAACTTAGTGGAACAGATAAAGAGAAAAAGCTAACACTACAATGAGAACCAGAGAAAGAGATGATACGCTCTCTGCTTAATCCAAAACATATAAGCATAAGTTTAGTTCTACTCGTTATTGTATTTGTGCCAATAATATCAGGTAATTACTTGTTCTATCTGTTTGTATAAGTGGGATGATTCGCTGCAAACCTTTACCAGAAAAATTATTTTTATTGAAAAAATCAGATCGAATTCTAACCCGGGTCTACTGAGATTTTTTGGCATTAGGGGGGCTCCCGTACACACCAAATGTAGAGTTATTAAGAAAATATAAATTCTACTATTCCAAATTGAAATAAAATAGAATCAGCTGAAAACGGTTATTTTTTCAGTAAATATATATATAACGTAATTGGTTGTTCTTAAAAATAGTCAAGACCCAAAATATAATCATTGAAGAAATTTGACGTACTTTTATTTGTCTATATATTTAATACAAACATAAAATGAAATTTTTAAAAAATTCTCCATCTTTTGTCTTATTTATCACTACTACGAGTATTTAAAGAAGATATTATTACGCATGCATTCAATAAAGAAGTGTGTGCAAACTTTTTTGATCCACTGTTAAATGCTTTAATGGGTCGTTAAGATATAAAAACAACATTTGTCAGCCACAGCTTAAATATTTGGCAAATATTTCGCATACTTTTTATGATTTGTGACGGTGTTTGTTAGGATTTATTGTAATATACAGAGTAAATACTAAGAAACTTAATGGACTCTATGATGAGCACCAAAAATTATGTTTTATAAATCCTTGTATACATTCTTAGATCTCTCTTGTTATGTACTGCTTTTATTTTGAGACATGTTTTGCGTTTATTTGAATTCCTTAATTCGAATGACATTAAGAAATTATTTTATATCACGTATTGTTATTGCTTTTTTATGAAATATCTTAATTTTATTACAACATTTTTCACTTACTGGCAACAATATTTTTTTTCGTTTTCTTTTTTTTTCTTATTATTTGCTGGCAACAATAATTGTACGTTATGAACTTTAAATGCAATAAAGTTCAAGCAAATAATATAAAAAAAAAGAGGCAGCACAATGATAAAAGCTATAAAAAAAGTAGACTGTGTGTATGAGAAAAACAAAAAAAAAAAAAAAAACAAGAACAGATGAAAAAACAGACCAACTTAGCGACATTAAGAAAAAAAAAAAAAACAGACTAAACTAAACAAAAACGTATCAACACAAAAAAAAAACACGCACACACACAGCAGAGTAGCAAGAATTAACACTCTAAAAAATTTTGTTCGTACAGTTTTCTTGTTTTTTTTTTTTTTAAGTACGCAGTAAAAGTGCAGTAAAAGCTTTTCAGTCACTTTTTGCATTTCTTCGTTATGAAGCTGTTTACATATAGTTTAAAACTGTCATAAAATTTAAATGCAAATAATCGATGAACTTTTTTTAAATACTTGATAAGCTCTAAATTTTATCAAATTTAGCAAAAACTAGTTTGTATTAAAAGACTTTTTGAAATATGTATTTCTTTAAATTGGATCCTTTATCCTAGTATGGAAAGAAATGTAAAAATAAAAAAACTGAACATATATTTTAAGTACACATTGGAACATAATATTGTTTTTTCATCCAAATCAAACTGATCAAATCCACTTTGAATGGCTCGGAAGACCGATCAATAATTTTAAGAACATTTTGGAGGGCTGCAACATTTTCCCAAAGCTGGATTTTGGTGAAAGCTTTTCGGCAAACCAAGACGGTATTCACAAGATTCCGATAATGACAGCATTAGAACGACTCTACGAGTTCATCTAAATCAGTGGTTGGCATTCTTACACAACCGCAAAAGTGGAGTTTACGTGTATGTCTTTAAGCCAGAACTGCGCAAAACGGCCGCCCAACTTCATGCTGTGAAGTTGCGGTCGCTCGATTCTGCATTGCTTAAGGGTGCGAACATAGGTGAATATGATGAGCCGAGCCAAAAAAAACATTGGAGCAATAAAGAAACTAGCAGTACGTTCAAAAAGTCCATAGGATGACACATAGATGGCGTTACTAGTTTGCTTTCCACATGATTTTTATTTACAATTTTATTTATATTATTACAAAAATCTGACAATTGATTCGTGAGTTATAGCATTTTGTGTGCAACTATTGTTATTGAGAGAAATAAAATGGAAAAAAGTGAATTTCGAGTTTTGATAAAGCATTGCTTTTTGACGAAAAAAAATGCAGTGGAAACCAAACAATGGCTTGATAAACATTATCCGGATTTTGTTAAATCGAGATAAATGGTAGAAAAGTGGATTGCTGAATTTAAGCGTGGTCGTACCAGCACAAATGATGCAGAGCGCAATGGAAGCCCAAATCAGACTGTTATTCCACAAAACATCAAAAAAATCCACAAATTGGTTATGAACGATCGCAAATTGAAGGTGCACGAGCTAGCTGACATTGTAAAGATATCAGATGGAAGTGTTTTTACCATTTTACACGAACATTTAGGTATGCGAAAGCTCTGTGCAAAGTGGATGCCACGTGAGCTCACAGTCAACCAAAAACAACAACGAATTGATGCTTCAGAGGACTGTTTGGCGCTGTTAAACCGCAATAAAATTGAAATCAATCTTCGATATGTGACAATGGATGAAACATGGCTTCACTATTACACATCAGACTCAGCTGTCTGTCTTTTGGACAAATCGAAACCAAAGCGAGCAAAGACCCAACAGTCGGCTTGTAAGGTGATGGCGTCTGTATTTTGGGATGCAAAAGGAATAATATTCATCGACTATCTTCAAAAAGCAACCACCATTAACAGCGACAATTACTGTGCACTTTTAGATCGATTGAAGACTGAAATCGCCAAGATACAGCCACATTTGCAAAAGAAAAAAAGTGTTGTTTCACCAAGACAATGCAACGTGTCACAAATTGATGAAAACGATGGCAAAATTGAATGAATTGGGCTCTTCGAATTGCTTACCCACCCACCGTATTCTCTCCAGATTTAGCCCCCAACGACTTTTTTCTGTTTTCAGATCTCAAGAGAATGATTGCTGGAAAGAAATTCAAGTCCAGTGATGAAGTAATCGCTGAAACTGAGGCCTATTTTGACGAGAAAGAGAAATCGTACTATAAAAGTGGTATCGAAAAGTTAGAAAATCGCTATACTCGTTGTATCGCTCTCGAAGGCAACTATGTTGAATAATATAATCGAGTTTTATTAAAATTTTGTTTTTTTCTTACTTATCCTACGGACTTATTGCTTGACCTGTTATGTCATGTTTCTCTTTTGCTTCCATGTGTTTTTCGGCTCGGCCCAGTAATAAGCTTTCACTATGGTCGCAACCTTATAGAACACGACAGGCTATCATTCTCGTGTTATGTTGTGATCAGGGACCGCTATCAGGTTATTCTATATTTAACAGTAGAAAAAGTTGGACAATTTTAACCCAAAAACATATTCGTTATGAATAACTTTTATTTTTAAGAAAAAATTTTTTTTGATTGCCGCATACCTTTTTTTTTTTGAGGAATAAATTTGTAGGTTAAGTAATAACAGTTATTTTCTGATATGAAATTTTTTCGGTTATTAGTTTAAAAAAATCTTAAAAAAGTTGACAGTTTGTTAAGAACAAAAAATGGAAGGGTCTTCGGATGAAAAAGTAGATGACGATACAAATAGAAAGGTGAAGTCTGCGTATACAGAAATTGATAATTTCAAGCCACCACGCATTGACATTGATGCTAACTTTCTCGAAAATTGGAGTAACCAAAAATACAGCCGTGGACACATAAATAGCACAAAAATACATGTAGGGTGTTTCACATAAATTTAAATAAAATCCATAAATGAAAACAAGAATTTATTTCATGGTATTTGAGTTTAAACATTAAAAACTTAAAATCAGTAGTAACTTTGTAATTACGAATTAAAAATGAGAGAATTAATGAAAAATCTGAAATTGTTCCTTAGCTGAGGTGGGCGTATAAATAGCACAATTTTGATTCTGAATAAAAAACATAGTGATTTATTTTTATTTTACAATGAGCTTACGAATATGCTTACTAGTACTTGGTACTGTATCCCGAATTGTTCAAAACAGCCCGACTTCTTCGTCCCATACTCTCCACAAGCTTCCTGACCCTATCATTCGGAAAAGAGTACTGAGCCTTCTCAATTCCACTCCATAACTCATCTTTATTTCGAAAATTTTGATTGCTTATGCTGACCTTCACATCATCGCATAACTTTTCTATGGGATTGAGGTCTGGGCATTGAACCGGCCAATTCAAAATATTTATTTTAGCCAATCAATCACAACCTGTGCAGTGTGTTTTAGATCATTATCGTGCATAAAAGTCCACCTAATAGGCATGTTCGCAAATGCAAATGGTTCCATCTGGTTATTAAGAATATCTAAATAAATTTTTTTTTGTCCATTATTCCTGGTATATGAAAAATTGGTCCAACGCCGTGCCAGGAAAAGCTCCCCAAAGCCATTAAATTTTCTCCTCCATGCTTTAATGATTTTTTTGTATCATCAAACAAAAGTTTTCCCATCTTGTCCAACCCTATTTGTTAAGAGCGGCTTTCTTCGACAAATGCGTCCATAAATATTAGCTTCATGTAGTCTCCTAGATACTAGTTTTCTTAAAACATTAAGGTTATTTTCTTCATTTATTCCACTGAAATCTTGATGAAATCTTGTCATCTTACGCCAATTTATAAAAATGGCGACAAGAGATCAGTTGAAAATTATAGGGGTATTGCAATATTGTCAGCAATTCCAAAGCTATTTGAAAAAATTATATGTTCCAAACTCACGAGCATAATTAATCCGTGTTTAAACGAGCAGCAACATGGTTTTCGTAAAGGACGATCAACAACCACAAATCTTGCAATCATGGCATCAGACATTCTTACTAAAATGGAAAAGGGCCACCAAATAGATGCAGTCTATACAGATTTTAGTAAAGCCTTTGATCGTGTTGATCACGAAATCCTAGCTAAGAAACTAGAAAAATTTGGTATATCAGGTACTGTGCTGAAATGGCTCAAGTCTTATCTCTGTGAAAGATCCCAATATGTAAAATTTCAGGGTACTTTGTCTAAAAAGATTGTTGTCTCGTCGGGTGTACCTCAAGGTAGCCATCTTGGCCCACTTCTCTTCAACATATTTATTGTAGACATATCTGAAGTTTTACATGATGTCCCCCATCTCTTATATGCAGATGACTTAAAATTATACTATAACATTAGATCAGAAGTGGATTCAGTATTCTTACAGAATAAGCTTTTTTCTCTGGAACAGTGGTGAAGTAAAAATAAACTTTATTTAAATATAAATAAGTGCTACGTTATAAGTTTTGCCCGTAAAAACGTAATCACATATAGCAGATACATGCTAAATAAGGTAGAACTTAAAAGGGTCAACCACATAGCAGATCTCGGAATAATTCTTGATAGTAAGATGCGCTTTAACCTTCACTACGATCATATCATATCCAGGGCAAACAAAATGCTCGGATTCATAAAAAGACGTGCAAAAGAATTCAAAAACCTTTGGGTAACTAAAACCTTATACTGCACATTAGTACGACCAATCTTAGAATACTGTTGCATAATTTGGAACCCAGCTTTTGTAGTGCATAGTGAAAGGCTAGAATCTATCCAAAGACAATTCTTGCTTTTTGCATTGAGAGACCTATACGATCCTCGTGACTATACAAATTTACCACCATACGAGAGTAGACTTAAAATCCTCAATTTAATGTCGCTGTCATCAAGGAGAATATTACTTTGCTCATGCTTTACATTCGATGTTATTACTGGTAACATCGATAGCGAATACATCTCGAGCAAGGTACTATTTAATGAACCAATAAGGCGAACAAGGTATACAAAATTGTTAAAAGAATCGCATCGCAACACTATTTACGCATTGAACGAGCCCTTGAATAGATGTTGTAAAATATTTAATAATATCAGCGACCATTATACACCGCCAATATCGAAATTCAGATTCAAGCGTTCTCTTTCCAAATCACTTTCCTTTACATAACTACTTCAGAATCTTCTCCAATTCTTTTTCACCATTCTGACCCCTTTTCTATTTCCTTGATCTAGCATTTGTAGAAAAATTGTAAATCAAAAATTTGAATGTTAAATAAGTAAAACACCGCATTGTAATATTAACTCTATTCTCCCATATCCAAATGCCTCTTCTTACATTGCCGTCTACCACCCATACCTAAACAAAATTTAGTTGTTCTCCCACTCAGCTTTCCATCTTAATAATATTTTACCATAGTATTAAAAATTAGTACATATTTTTACTATGTGTATAAAATCTGTTAGTATGTAAGCTTAGTATATAAGTTCCCTCTTCGTTCTTCTTCTTGTCTTTTCTTTTTGACGTGTTTTTGAAAATGTGTCGATTCATGTGGGCGGATTACGCCCACTGAGAATTGCATATCTTCTACACCTAAAACAAGGAAAGAGGAGAGAAAAACAAAAAATAAAAAAAATAAATACAACAACAACCTGTTAGAAAAATAAGTTAGAATAAGTATATTGCCTTGTTTGGCTAAATAAATAAATAAATAAATAAATTTCCCCTCATAATTTGCTTTGCTGACTTGAAAGGATCAGTCTTACTTTTGCGAACTATAAGTCTATCAGTAAAAGCGGTGATTTAACGCGGTCTAGGATTGCGCGGCTTATTCTCGAAATTATTTGAACCATTTTATGTAACCAGCTTGAGTTATAGAGCATTTTTCGCGAAATTTTGAGAATATCCGCGAATTCAGATGGGCTTTTGCCTTTTCGACTTAGTTCGTGAATTATAGACCCTTTTTTCCGGAGTGCAATGTTTGTCACTACCCATTTTATTTAGAATCGGCGATATTAACTGAATAAAACTCTAACATTTTTACAAACACCCGATCTTGTTAACTTTTATTAACCAACTAACATGTGTGCTATTTATATGACCACAGCAGATCGTACATGCCTATACAGAAAGAGATGGCCTGAGCAAATAAAATTAAGTAACGGTACATCTCTCTCGGAGTTTTAAGCAACGTCACACTGGAGTCTCAAAAAATTATAATTATTATATAATTATAATTATATACAGTTAATGAATGCATTATTAGGTTTAAACGAAACGTTTAAAAAATAAGTTGACATTTGTGCTATTTATGTGTCCATGGCTGTATGTATCACCCATTTTATGGCATCTAGCTTGCATTGTCCATGCAACACCAGCAACTCAAGTTACTAGCGAGCGATCTTTCTCAACTTTAAAGCTTATTTTAAGTGATCTCCGTTGCAATATTGCAGAAGACTTTAAAACAATTAATGTTTGTAAAATTGAATTGAAACATAAATACATTAAAAAACTAATAAGAAAGCTAAAAGTGAAACTTTTTATTGATATTTCACACTAATAACCGAAAAAATTTTATTTCAGAAAATAAATGTTGAGTCAACCTAAAAATTTATTCCTTAAAAATAAAAGTTATGCGGCAACCAAAAGAAATATTTCTTAAAAATAACAATTATTTATAACTTAAATGCATTTTAGCCGATTTTAATCATTAATTTTAACCAATTCCAAAAAAGTAGCATAACAGTTATATCCCTGGCTGTGATCGTACGAATGAACAAACTCGTGCTTTTCGTTCAATGCACACTTTTAAATTAAAAGCTTTGCAATACAATCACAAAAATGTGAATGTATAATTTTGCGCACATCTGGTTTAAGCTTTAGGTAAGCTTTGCACTGGGGAAAAAAGTGTGTTGCGAAGCGTTAAGCTTTTATATAAATATGGTAGTGTACGTGTTTTTAATACTTTTGGGGGAAATGAGCATCAACACCCTAGTCTTATGAATGTTCATACCATACTGAAAGCTCTAGCAACGTACGTGTGCCTAAATACAGCAGAGAAAGCTCTTAGTTAGCATTACCTTGGTAGTGGCAATTTTGGCAGTGCTCTCTTTGCTCTGACCATGATTGACAAAGGCCAAAGCAAACAAATAAGTTTTGGTGTATACCAGAGAACTGCACAAGCCTATTAATTTGTAATTTCAAGTACTTGCTAAATTAATGAATACAAGCACGCTTGAACTTGATAATTTTCAATCAAATTCAAGTATACTTGAAATTAGTCAAGTCGACGTCAGCTTGTTGCCCGAATTTATGAACGCGTGATCTACGGCACGAAGTAAAAACAAGCGGCAGCAGACTTGAAACGTACGTCATAGAGATTGAAAAGCTTAAATTGGTTTGTGAATTTTCAACTAACTCAACTTACTTGCTTAAGAAAAGTATAGTTATAGAAAAATTTGTTGGGCACTAGGGTGTACCCAAATAAATAGTTTTAAAAATAGTTTGAGAAAAATATGGGTCGCTGATAAGGGTGGTCCTCAAAAATGTTTTCTTCGTGCTTTTTTTTTAAATATTTTGTGCTGTAAATCGGGCCAATTGTTTGGAATCTGATGTGCTTCGACGTCCCCCCTAAAAATGTGCAAAATGTGGGGTTGATATGCCCCTCTATTTGTGCGTCTCAGAAATGCTTCCCCCCTTAGAAAGTCCCAAAAAATGGTTAATTTTACCTATTTTGCTTCCCCTTCGAGATATGGAACTTTTTCTATTTTTTCGAAGATTTTTCGAGAATTTTTCGAGGATTTTCGATATCTTTCGATTTTATGTTGTTCCATATCTCGAAGGGGAAGCAAAATAGACCCCCATTCGACATATTTTTAGGGAGGGACCGAAACACGTGTATGACTTACAATTTGACTTAGAGTGGAGAGTTAAACACGTGTTTCAATGCCTGCCCCTAAAAGTGTGCAAAATGGGGGAGTGATAGAGCCCCCTATTTGTGTGTCTCAAAAATGCTTGCTCCTATAGTAACCCCCAAAAATATGGTTAGATTTTACCTATTTTGCTTCCCCTTCGAGATATGGAACTTTATAATCTCAGAACAACATCTTCATAACATCAGAATCCAAATAATTGATCCAATTTAGATTGCAAAAGATGGCAAAATCTGTCAAAAACACAAAAAAAGTATTGTTACGGTCCACCCTAGTGTCCAAACAACTTTTTATATTCTGACATCAGAATCGCAATCAGCGACCACCATGACAACAAGCTGTCCCAATTTGAACTATTTGGATACTTGCAAGCTTATAAGCTTTTGCCGAACATATCAATCTTTTCAAGTATTTTCCTGAAAATTTCAAGCGCTTCAAGATTTAGTGCGCAGCAGAGCAGTAAAGCTTGCGATTGATTAGTTTGATACGAAGCTTGCTTTGCTTGGTTTTTTCAAGTTCAAATCAAGTGAATTTTCAAGTACTTGAAAAAGCTTGATTTTTCAAGTACTTGATGCAGGTCTCTGGTGTAAACGTATTTTGTGTACCATGTACTGGTGTTTCATTTGACATTAGCGGGAAGCGAGCGACTCTCCTTATTGCTCATACCTAGATTATTCTACGAGGGGTGCCTTTTATATTTCGGGACTAGAGAACAAAAACAAATATTAATCATCGAAAATCACTTTATTGTTTTTCAAAATATTCTCCATTAAGATCTATACACTTTTGCATGCGTTTGAACCAATTGTCGAAGCACTTTTGCCACTCTGATTGAGGTATCTCCAAAACATGCATTCTGAATGCCGCAACCGCTTCTTCGGGCGTCGAAAATCGTTGTCCACGCAGTTTATTCTTCACGGTTGGGAATAAAAAGAAGTCATTCGGTGCCAAGTCAGGACTATACGGCGGATGACCCATCAAATCGATGTTTTGGGTGCTCAAAAATGCAGTTGTTTGAGCCGATGTGTGAGAGCTCGTATTGTCGTGGTGAAGAATGATCCGTCTTCGGCGGTTGGTTTTCCTGATTTCTTGGAAGAAAACTGGCAAACAAATGGTTGTGTACCACTCAGAGTTGACTGTTCTGCGTTGTTCTAGTGGTACGGTTGCGACATGTCCATATTTTCCGAAAAAACAGGCGACCATTTGCTTGGAAGTGCCTTGTGCGCGAACAACTTTTGTTGGATTTTGCTCATCTTGAAACACCCATACAGTCGACTGCTGTTTACTTTCGGGCTCATACGCGTAAATCCACGATTCATCACCAGTCACGATGTCATAGACGTGTTTCGAAGCACCGTGATCGTATTTTTTGAGCATTTCCTTCGACCAATCGACACGAGCCTTTTTTTGAGCGATTGACAAATTGTGTGGGATCCAACGCGAACAAATTTTTTTGACAGTCAAATGTTTATGCAATATTGAATGTATGCTGGTCCCACTTATGCCTAAGGTTGCCTCAATCTCACGATAGGTAACATGACGATCTTGCAATATCAGTTCGCGCACAGCATCAATGGTTTTCGGAACAACACTGGTCCTTGATGGAGCTTCATCGCCAAAAATTGAATTAAGTTCATCCATGCACTGTTGCTGTGTTAATTCACGTCGAAAGTTGTAAAAAATAATCGCACGAAAATGTTCACGATTTAATTCCATTTTTAGACCGAGATGAATCTTTTAAGTTACTATAAACAACACAAATAGCGCTCGTATGTCAAAACGTTCTGAGTACGTATAAGCCAACAAATGTCAAACTTTGCGATAGAGCTTTCAGTTGACAGATTGCAACACCAGGGTTGCCAAATCCCGAAATATACAAGGCACCCTACGTACCATATCATTTCCTACGCTGTCGCGAGATGCAGATCACTGATCAGTCAGTCAGTCAGTGAGCAGTCAGTTTTTAAAAAATACACTGTCTGCGTGAAACCAGTTTTGGTTTTGTGTACATGAACTGTGTTTGTGGTAAATTTTACGAACCCCCTAATAAAATATGATGACTTCGCTTATGTGTGCGTGTCAGTCACTCGTCGCTAAATCTAATAATCCAACACTTTGGCATTTTTCCTAAGTTTGACAATGAAGAAAAATTAAAAACAACTTGAATATCGAATTGAGCTATACAAAAAAATATAGAATAATTTTATTTAGGTAAAATTTTAATTGATTAAGTTTTAAGTCGCCATACAACTGACATAGTGAAAACCAGGGTTTAGTCTTTTCAAGGATTTTTGTGTAAATTTCTGAGGGGACTGAATTTCGCATTTCTCTACATACGATATACTTGTATAGGAATACACATTACTGTAGCAACTTGATTATTTTGATATGCAAGTCTACATTATGGGTAATTTTACCCAGTTTAGTGGGCGGCAAAAGTTAAAATTTACATATGCTCTTTTCCATTTCTTCTTGTATTTTTCTTACTACCGGAAAGAGAATGTTCAACAGCGGGAATTTAAATTTTGTTGTTGTTGTTAAAACAAGTATAAATTTGACAAAACTTTGAATATAAATATTTATTTTTGCTTATTACCAAACTTTTCCACTAAGTTAACTATTTTTATATTGTTTTCTTCTTTTTTTTTTTTTGAGTGTACAGGTTAAAAATAAATAAGAGAATAAACCTTTAACAAACAAACATATTTAAAATTGTATCAACAAGTTCATTTGCTTTGCTGTCAACATTCAAGCGTTTAGCCAATCGGTTTAGTTGTTGTTGTTGTTGCTTATGTTGTTGTTTCGTGTATTGTAGTTGTTGTTCATCTTGGCGATGGATAGTATTTGTTAATGCTGCATTGATTTATTACATGTTGTTGTTACTGATAGTTCGCATATTTTATAGATTTTCTTCTTGTTTGAAGATTTTTGTGTTTTTGCTTTTTCTCCGCTTTTCTAAAGAGTAGAAAAAAGTTTAAACATTCTTGGAATGATTTGCATATTATGAATATTTTAAATTCAACGAGTTAGTTTCGCACAGATACTGAAGCAACTACACATGAAGTCTAGTTTTATGAGCTATGCGAATTTGTTGTTGTTGCTGGTTTTTTGCATCTAAATTGTGCGAACTTTTTCGAAGCTCATTTAAAGTTTTTTACTAGCTATTAAAGTTTAAAGCAAACTGTTTGTTTACTGTTATTGACTCCATATTACGTTTGTTATGAAATTTTTTTTTCTTAAAATTCATGCTTGATGAGTTTAAATTTTAAGTAGAATTTTTTTTTTTTTTTCTTTCATAATAAATACATCAATGTTTGCCGTATGTTTAACTTTAAGTTTCTTTTTAATCAAAGTTGTTAAACAATCTTAAAGAATCATGAAATTTTAATTAATTTTAATCAAAGTTTTTGCATCACAGGCAAATCTTATAAAACAAAAACAAAGTATTTAAAACTTTTCATAAAACAAGAAGTGTCACAACAACTACATTAAGCCAGAATTTGTTCTTCTGTCCTTGAGGCGACGACACTCAACTCAAACCAACTTCAATCAAGTAGAGCTGAAGTAGAGCTAAAGTAGACACACAAAATCGCGCCACAACCAGCCGCCAACAACAACAACAAAAACAATAATTTAATATGTAAGCATGTTGCTTCATTCGCACAATCGATTTTAATTAAGAAGCAGCAACAGCAACAGCAACGATGACAACCAAGCAGCAAAACAGCAACAACAACAACAATAACACCAACAACAACACTACTACTTAAAATTAATTTTCAACAATAACTACCAGCAGCAGGAGTGCGCCAAAATTCTTCTCCGCCTCTTATCGTCGTTGAGGTCGTGCTCTGCATTTTATTTACTCTCACCAATAAATGTAAATTTATGAAAATTAGATTCCACAAACGACTGGACCAGAATTGTACCGAACGTACTGTCCAAATTTTGTTTAGTCGTAGTTGTTGCTGTGGAATGAACTCATAATTGCTGTCTTTAAAGCAAGTCACACACACACACACACACAGCAGTCTTCAAAATACTCTGTTGCCTACATTAGGATATTTATTGTTGTTGGATTTAGTTATATATGTATGTATGTATTGTTGTTGTTGTTACTTATAATCACTGCCACTCTAGCTCTCACCTTTAAAGCTGAATGAATACATCACGTGCGTTTTATTGCTCATATATTAATGCATACAAATAAGATGCTGAAGAGAATTAGTGGGCTGCTAAGCAGCGCTGCCACCTAATTAGGACTTGCTTATTAAACTCTATTAAAGTGTTTGCGATTTACGAACACTCGGGCTAGCTGGTGGCTCGCACTACCCGGAACATACCCTAGCTTTTCGGGTAGTTCGAACACCTTTTTTGGATTTTATGCACCGTAGTACAAAAATTTTTAACAAATATATTCCACTTGAATTTGCAACTAGTTGCGTGGGTCATTGTAACATCTTTAAGTTTTGTAAACAACTTGGGCAAAAATATTTCCAATTTATTTTCTACATGGTTTCTTGTTGCCACTTGGTCCACTTGGTTGGCAAATAGGTTCCACTTGCATTTTCTATGGTATTAGTTGGATCTTTAGAATTTTGAGTTTTGTAGACTTCTTGGACAAAAATCTATGGTTCTATGATCAATACGTTCCACATGGATGATATATGGAACTTGTTGGGTCATATGATTTTTTGAGCTTTGCAGTCTACTTGGACAAAATTTTATGATTTTTTGTCAAAAAAGTTTCCCTTAGTTTATATTTGGAACTAGTTGGGTCAATGGGACTTCTTTAGCTTCTGTCGAGTCTTTAAACAAAAATATATGGTTTTATTTGAATAAGTTTCACTTTAATTATTTTTAAAACTATTAATGTCATTAGAACTTTTTTTAATTTTGTGGTCCATTTGGACAAAAATCAATGATGTTTTGAGAAATATGTACCACTTGGATTATTTTTGGAACTAGTTGCGTCATAGGGACTTCTTTAGATTTTATCATCTCCTTGTAAAGTCTCCTTAAAATCGGTTCAACTTGAATTATTTTTAGAACTAATTGAACTAACTAAAAGTCCAATAACTTTTTTTTTGAGGCTGTAGTCTATTTGGACAAAAATCAATGATTTTTACATAAATAGGTTCCACTTAAATTCTTTTTGGTACTTATTGGGTTACTTGAAATTTTTTGAGCTTTGTGGACATCTTGGACAAAAATCTATGGTTCTGTGGCCAGTAGGTTCCACTTGGAATATTTCGGTATTGGACCTTTTTTGGGTTTTGTAAGTTTCTTGGACAACCATTTTTTATAAATAGGTTTCACTTGGAATATTTCTGCAATTTGTTGGATCGTTGGAATTTTTAAATTTTGTGGACTACTTGAACAAAAATCTATGAGTTTTTGACAAATAGATTTGATTTGGAATATTTTTGGAACTAGTTGGGCCAGTGCAAATTTTGGACAAGAATATATGATTCTATGGTCAATAGGTTTCACTTGAATTATTTTTGAAACTATTAATGTAATTGGAACTTTTTTGAGTTCTGTAGTCTACTTACAAAAAACTATGACTTTTAAACAAATAAGTTCCACTTGAATTATTTTTGGAACTAATTGGGTCTCTTGAAGTTTTTTGAGCTTTGTGGACTTCTTAGTCTATGGCCAATGAGTTCCACTTGGATTATTTGGATAATTGGAACTTTCTGGGTTTTGTAGACTGCTTCGAATTTTTTTTTGTTATAATAAATTCCACTTGGATTATTTGGGTAATTGGAACTTTTTTGGGTTTTGTAGACTTCTTGAATGAAAATTTTTGATAGTTTCCACTCGAAATATTTTTGGAACTAATTGGAGCATTGACATTTTTTGAGCTTTGTGGACTTCTTTGACAAAAATCGATGGTTCTATGGCCAATAGGTTCCACTTGGAACATTTCGGTATTGGAACTTTTTGGGTTTTGTAAACTTCTTGGACAAAAATTTTTCATAAATAGGTTTCACTTGGAATATTTTTACAACTTGTTGAATCATTGGAATTTTTTAAGTTTTGTGGACTACTTGAAGAGAAATCTATGAGTTTTTGAAAAATAGGTTTGATTTGGATTATTTTTGGAACTAGTTGGGTCAGTGCGACTTTTGGACAAGAATATAAGATTCAATGGTAAATGAATTCCACTTGAATTATTTTTGAAACTATTAATGTAATTGGTACTTTTTTGTGTCCGGCAGTCTACTTCGACAAAAAACTAGGATTTTTAGAGGAATAAGTTCCACTTGGATTATGTTTGGAACTAATTGGGTCACTTTAAGTTTTTTAAGCTTTGTAGACTTCTTAGACAGGAATCTATGGTTCTATGGCCAATAGGTTCCACTTGGATTATTTGGATAATTAGAACTTTCTGGATTTCGTAGACTGCTTCGACATAATTTTTTGGTAAATAGGTTCCACGTGGATTATTTTTGAAACTAGTTGGGTCACTTGGACTTTAGAACAAAAATATATGGTTCTATAACCAATACGTTTCACTCAGATTATTTGTGTAATTGCAATCTATGGTTTTTTTGAGAGATAGGTACCACTTGTATTATACTCGAAACTAAATGGGTCACCAGAAGTTTATCGAGTTTTGTGAACTACTTGGGCAAAAACGTATGGTTCTACGGCAAATATGTTCCACTTTAATCATTTATGTTACTAGTTGGATCTTTTAGAACTTCTTTGAGTTTTGTAGTCTTCTAGCACAAAAAACGATGGTTCTATGGCTAATAGGTTCCACTTTAAATATTTGGGTGATTGCCATTTTTTTGGTTTTGTGGACTCTTTGGACAAAAATTTACGATCTTTTGACTAAAATTTTTTACTAGGTTTATTTTTGGAACTTGTTGGGCCATAGGCACTTTTCTAGATTCTGTCATCTAATTTTACAAAAAAAATATGGTTCTATTGGCAATAGGTTCCACTTGAAGTATTTTTGAAACCATTTATGGTATTGGACTGTTTTTTGGGTCTGCAGTTTTTTGGGTCTGATATTTTGATAAATAGGTTCCATTTAAATTCTTTTTGGCACTAATTGGGTCACCATTAGTTTTTTGAGCTTTGTGGACTTCTTGGACAAAAATAAATGGTTCTTTGACAAATAGTTTCCACTTGTATTATATGGGTAATTGTAACTGTTTTTGGATTTTTGAACTTCTGGACAAAAATTTTTGATAAATAGATTCCCCTTTGAATATTTTTGCAACTAGTTAGGTCATTCAAATGTTTCAAGTTTTGTGGATTACTTGAACCTTGACAAAAACGTTTCACTTGGATTATTTTTGGAACTAGTTGGGTCATCTTGACTTTTGAACACATATGATTCTATGGGCAATAGGTTCTACTTATATTATTTTTGGAACTTTTTGTGTTATTGGAATTTTTTGAGTTCTACAGTGTACTTGGACAAAAATCTATGATTTTTTGACAAATAAGTTCCACTTGGGCTATTTTTTGGAACTGTTTTTTTTTTTGGGCAAAAATATAGGGTTCTATGCCAATAGGTTCCACTTGGATTATATGGGTAATTGGAACTTTTTTGTGCTTTGTAGACTTCTTGGATAAAAATTGTTAATAAATATTGTTGTTCCACTTAAAATATTTTTGCATCAAGCTGGGCAATTTTAATTTTTTATTTAAGTTTTGTGGACTACTTAAGCACAAATTTACGATTTTTTGACAAATAGGTTTGCTTTGGATTTTTTTTAGAACTCGTAGGATCATTGGGACTTTTGGCTAAAAATATATGGTTCAATATGGGCAATAGGTTCCACTTCAATTATTTTCGAAACTATTCATGTTATTGCAACTTTTTTGAGTTCTGTAGTTTACTTGGACAAAAATCTATGATTTTTTGACCAATAGCTTCCACTTGGATTATTTTTGAAACTAACTGGGTCTAGAAGTTTTTTGAGTTTTGTGGACTTTGACAAAAATCTATGGTTCTATGGCCAATAGGTTCCACTTGGATTATTAGAGCAATCGGAACTTGTTTTGGTTTTGTTGACTTTTTGGATAAAAAATATTGATTAATAGGTTCCACTTCAATTATTTTTGCAATTAGTTGGGTCATTGGAGTTTTATGGAGAGTACTTCAACAAAAATCCATGATTTTTTGACAAATAGGTTTGCATTAACTAATTTTTGGTACTAGTAGGGTCATTGGAACTTTTGGACAAAAATATATGGTTATATGATCAATAGGTTCCACTTCATTTATTTTTGGAACTAGTTGAATCATTGGAACTTCTTTGAATTTTTTAGTATACTTGGACAAACTCTACAACTTTCTGAAGGATAGGTTCCACTTGGATTATTTTCGGATCTAATTGGGCCATTAGAACTTTTTATGAGTTTTGTATAATTCTTGGACAAAAATCTATGATTTAATGACCAATTGGTTCCACTTCGATTATTTAAGAAAATAATTGTGTCATAATAATAATAATAAATAGGTTCCACTTGGAATATTCTTGGCACTGAGTCATTGAAAAACTCGTGTTCTGAAAAACCTGTACAAAAATAAATAGTTTTTTGACAAATAAGTTCCACTAGGGGTATTTTTAGAACTAGTTGGGTAATATGAATTTTTTTTTTTTAGTTTCATACTTAAAAAATTTTTGATTTATAAAAAATTTTTGAATTTGTTTAGGAATCTATAGCAGTTTTTGATCTATGCTTGTTTTTATATAGGAATATATTCTGTATTTATATATATACTTGTCGTATCGATCTTTTCTGTAAGAGTTATTCGCCCAAATAGAGTGTGATGGAAAATCAAAACATAACACAAACTCATTGATTTTGGTTTTTTTTACATTAACCATTACCTTTTTCAATAAAATTTAATAACCTAAACTTTTTTTTTCATTTCTCACATAGCTGTTCGTATGCTATTTGTTATATAGAATTTGTGTAACCGTGAAAATTAGTTTCCTCCTAATCAATTTCACTTTTATTTATTTTTGACATAATACTTAAAATATTCTCTGTGACTATTTTGTCATGCTTTTCCCATTTAATTTTATAATATGTCAAAATGTTAGAATATAACTGAAAAAAGTACTATAATGCTAGTGAGAATGTGAAAAAGATAAACATTTCATTTTGGTCGTAACAATTTTTATAGAATATTTTATTATCAATTTTGGAGCTATACAAAGCATTGCATACCATAAAAATTTTGTAAGAAAATAAATTCCATAAAATTAAAGTTTAAACAGCAGGTGGGGTGGAAAACAATTTTTTTTTTTAAAAACACTCACGTTTTATTTGTTTGTGAACAAATATTCAAAACGTCAGACAGCACAATATAACAACAACAGAAATAAAACAAAAGTTGACGTATTTTTGCCAAAGTTGCTGATGGAGTTAAGTATTGAACGGTTTGACGTAAATGGATGTGACAAAATGTGCTACGTCAAAGTAACTACTAGTTTAAATAAAAACGGCTTAAAAACCGTTACTATTGTGCGAGGTTTGATCTGGAGCTTTGAAGCTAAAAGTAAAAGCTGACTAGATTGATGGATGGATGGATGGATGGATTTTTTGGGTGCAGTTTAAGATAGATATGTCAGTTAATGTTCACAATTTTAGATGTCAGTTTGACAGTTTTAAAACATATCAAGTCCTGCGATTTCGGAGTTAAATTTTAAGTTCAATTACTTACATAAGTCCACATATAAATATGTATATTCAGTAGTTTTCGAAATGTATACATTACTCTTACCTGAAATGACAAAAAAAAAGATTAAATTTTAAAATAGAGTTTTTTATATTATTGAAAATAAAAATTGACTATTTTTTTAATGCAAGCCGCTTAATTTAAGAAATTATTAAATATGTTCGCTGTTAAACAAACTCAATATAATCAACGAATAAATAAAACAAGCAAGCCATCTAATCATTTATTAATGACTATCATTCATTAGCACATCGATAATTATAATGCTTGGCTTGGCTCATCCATAAAACCTCAACAATATACAAATGAGCGAAATTATTACAATAATCACGTGAGTGATATAAATAGCTTAGTTTGAATGGGAGCAAAAAATGCAAAAGTAATCAATAATGCAATGAAAAATAATGAATACTATTGCGTAAAGTGGATTTGTTATGTTAGTGCTGGGTATAAGAATATAATTTTGAAATTCAAAGTAATGCAAAAAATTGTATACAAATTAATTTACAGCTTTATAAACTTATATTGTTTACGAATAAAATTGCAGTCATAATATATTTATAACTAGCTTAAACCCGCCGCTTCGCCGGGTTTTCAAAAAGTTTTCATTCAAAAATTTATGTTTGAAGGATATTTTAACAAACAACATTTTTCAAAAAAAATTATTGAAATCCATTGCAAACTGACTGAAAAATTTGCCTTCAAAGCTAAAAGTGTGAATTTCAAGTCGTTTTTCTCTTATTCTCAGCTTATAATTAATACTAAAAAGATCTGGTACTAAAATTTTTCACAGTTTTCAAACTACATACATGATTTTGGTATCAAATTGAAGGAAATTTAAAAGCGTTTATTGATTTTATTCTCGTTTAACCGAAGTGCAATTTAATCCATTAGGACCGAAAGAAAACCATAAAAAACAGACATTTTTAGACTTGAAGCAACATTTTGGTGAAAACTATGTATGCCATTGAGCAGAAATAAGTTATTATTGCATGCTAATTTTACTTTTTTTAAAAAACTGGCACTAAAACTTTTGAAATATTATGCAGTATTTAATGAAAATTCGAGACGCATATGTTTCCATATAGTAACATTGGTTGTTAATGGGTTAAAATAAAGTATCCTATTGCACTCTCTGCTGACCTATAAATATGTGTACAAAATTTTATAAAAATCTGAGTTGTCGTTTAAACGTGATGAGTGAACATAAAAAGTGGCTACAGATTTATTAGTAGTATAGATTTACGAAACTAATTTAGTCCAAATATAATTTTTTTTTCTGTATGCACAATGAAAGCATTAAAAGCTGAAGTTTATTACAAACATTTAGCAGAATTAATACGTATTGTTTTGCAGTCACTATAATATACAGTGACTCTCAATACCGAGCACGCTTTTTCTGCTTTAATGTAGCTTTCGCTCACTTTAGTCATGCCGCGATTATGCTAGGCAAACATGTTGTAACTGTTTTACGCGAGATAATGAGCACGAGAGAAAAGCTTATTTCTTATGCCTAAAACACTAACAACAAAAAAGCTCACCAAGCCTGTTTGAGTAACATAACCACAGCATTAGAGCTAAACTTACTATAACGGTTCATAATGTTTGTTTTTGGTGTGCAAGTGTTGCAAAGAGTAGCGTGATCAATTTTGTCAATTTGCTTTATTTTAGTAGTTTTTTCATCGCGTTTGAGGACAGTTGTGCAAAAAATATTGGAACTCTTTTTTAAGTGTCATTAGTGTCTAAATTAAAGAAATGATGGCAATATTATCAGTAAATCAATTAATATACTACTTATCCCAAAACCATTATCTAAGACAAAATTGAAATTGCTAAAGATAAGGATTAAAGAAGGTGTACCACATCGTCAAATTTCATCATAAACTGTCATATCTCTTGACGCTATCAGCAAATTTTGGCAAACGTTGCTAGATTTACCGCAGCAAAACCCAGCCGACTGAAAACGACTTCTTTCAGAATGCAAAGAAAATCAAATTCAGCGCTATGCGAGATCTCAAAAATATGAAAATGCAGTTCAAATTAAATATTCCTTGCAATGCTATGACAACAGCACCATTTCAGCAGAAACTCTTCGTCGTACACTGCGCAGTGCTGTGGTCTGAAAGGAAGAGCCAAAATTAAAAAACCACTCCTAACAAAGCGTTGCCAAAAACTCAAACTAGATAGGCTGGCCACACATGTGATTTGGTCGGACGAATCAAAAATCAATCGATTGGATGATACTGAATGGGTGTTGTAAAAGAATGCATTCCATGCAATCAGAAACTGTAACTTAATGAAAAAAAATGATTTAATTCATTCAATTATTATTTGATTTCATGACTTCAAGTTTTGAAATCAGCAATCGTTTTGAAGTCATGACTTCGAAATCATTTCATAAAAATGTTTTGTGATTCATTCACTATGATTGAAGTCGCGGTCCTTGGCGTCATTAATTGCATTCAATTGAAATCATTTGGAAATCAATAAAATCATTTGAAGTCAGTTGAAATCATATTTTAGCATTGATTGCATTCAATTGAAATCATTTGGAAATCAATAAAATCATTTGTAATCAGTTCAAATCATGTTTTATATCACTGAAATGTTGAAATAAATTGAAGTCTTTTGATTGCATTCAAAAATTTTTGAAGTCATTTTGAAAAAAATTACATAATTATTAACAAAGGTTTTTTAATAAAAAAAAAAAAAAACAAAAAATGTTCTTTGCAATTTTTCGCTAATTTCGTTCTGTTTTTGAATTGAAATCTTTTTTGTTCATTATAAGCTTTTGAAATTGTTTGAAATGTTTGGAAAAAATATATCTGTGGCAATAAGCAATAATCGCTTAAGACCAACCTGAGTTGTTAATGTAGCTGTGCTCTCTAAGAATATATCTATAAACACACAAAATTTGCAGGATTGTACTGTGATCCTAGCCTGTGATTTAAGTTATTATATAAAAACCAAAAAAGCTTTCGTACAACTTATATGCTGGCAATTAAAAATGTTGAAGCAAGATTTCTCCAAACACAGAAAACAGACTTAAGCTGTTATTGCTTATGGACACAGATATATTGTGGCTTTAATGATTTTTTGCAAAATTCCAATCATATGACTTCAAATTGTCTTCAAATTAAATTCAACAATTATTGCAGTGATTGCAATATTTTCAAAAGAATTAATGAATGCAATCAATTTATTTTTTTCACTCATGATTGCGATATAAAATTGAATGAAGTCAGCAAGGACTTAAATTTTTTGAATGCACTCAATAACTCAAAATGATTTTAAAACTTCCAGTGTTGAAGTCATTACAATTAAAAAAATGATTTAAGATTTCAATCAAAACTTGAAGTTATAAGCTATGAAGCCACTGATTTCAATACAAAATTATTGCATTCTTTCACAACGCTGTGGTTGTCAACCTCATCATGTTAAGCCTAGGCTTAAGTTTGGAGGAGGCTCTGTTATGGTAAAGGGTTGCATGATGACCATAATGACAGAATGATAGGACACATGACGTCACAATCTTGCATAGAGATTTTGAAGTCATCTCAAAGGATCACTTAGCGAAAATTCCAAGCTAATGTTCAGAAGTCGTCTTTCAACAAGATAACGATCCGAAGCACACAACAGCGAAGGTAAAATAAAAATGACTTCAAGAAAACTGATTTGATACACTTTTATGGCCGCCACAATCAAAAGACTTAAAACCTATTGAACATATCTGCGGAACACTAAAGAGATCAGTAGCAGGAGATAGCAATACCGTAGAAGAGATTTGGAGTAATGAGTTATCACATCAAAATAAGACTTTTTTTTTAAACCACTACTTAGCTGGATAAATTTTTATAAAAAGACAATTAAACAGTAACTTTATTTCCAATATTTAAGAATTTGTTAAGTCTTGGATTTTAATATCAATTATTTGTATACTAAAAGATAAAAAAAAATAAAAATAAAATTCTTTCAACATCGAAATTGTTTTAAGGTGTGACAAGACATTCGCGGCAGAGAAAACACACCTTTTTTTAAAAATTCAGAACTCAGTCAAAAACAAACATTTTTCCAAAAATGTTATTTATTATTATAGAGAATTGAACAAATTACAAGAAAAAGAATTGAAAAAAATATATTTTTCACACCAACATGGTTTTATAGAGCACCAAACTGGCGGCAGAGAAAAAAACGGGGCCTCGTGGTTGCAGCGCTGGGAGTTGCAAAAATTGTCCGATCTGGAAAAAAATAACTTTTTTAAATCTTAACAAATTTGGTTATCGTATGACACGAGCTTTTTTTTTTAAATTTTTTTTCAATTTTTGGTGATGTTCCAAATTTGAAAGTGTGTTTTTTCGAAAAAATATTGACTTTAAAAATTCATAAAAAATCGAAAAAAAATTAAAAAAAAAAGCTCGTGTCATACGATAGCGAATCAAGTTTAAAAAAATAAAAAAAAAAAAAAAAAACAAAAAAAAAAATACAACAAAAAAAAAAAATTTCGTCAAAAACTGAACCCGCTAGTGCCGCAACCAGTACGAAAAACATGGTTTCGAGATAAACGCGTTCAAAGTTTGTGAACAAAGAAAAAAAAGGTTACCTTCAATCTGCCATGCCTGCTTCGTACTGTATGCCTTCGTTATCTTGTGTTGTGCTGTTTCTTATAGTTTTTTGCAACCGTTTAGCAATTCGGGCTTCTTTTGAAGCTTCATATGCCTTCACTCTGGCGCATTTCAAACGATTTGCATCATTTCCTTTGGAAAAATTCAATGCTGTAGCTCCTATGGTGACACCAAGTAGTTGAAACATTTGCAAATAACTATACTATAAGGTACGAAATAACAACCATCAAAAGTCAGGTAGCAAGTAAAACAAGTATATACCAGCTGCCGTACGTAGGTAGCGCAAAAATTAAAAATGCGCTCTCACTAATCCGGCTGTAATTTTTGAAACCGTAGGAAATTTTCCATGAAATTTTTTCTTAGAATCTTAAGAATATTTACTAAAATACAAAATTACTGAAAAAAAGTCGATTTCAAAAAACTGCCAATGTCATGTCCCCCCTTTAAAATATTTTCTCATAATAAAAAATTATTTAAAAAATACCGAAGTTTAAAAAAAAAATTTAACTGCTTATTTTAACTTATGAAAATTTGATAACATGATTAAAAAATGTTCAAAATATTTCAAAGACAAATTCAAATATAATAATTAATCTTTCATTTGGCCAAAAAACATTTTCATTGATTCAGCGAAGTTTCTTAAATTTGTCTTGAAAATGTTGAAATTTCATGTAAATTTACATCATTATCTGCTTTACTTAAAAAAAAAGAAGATGGCGTTTTGATTTTAATGGCCTCATTGGTATTATGCTTTCAAACTTTCTGGACCCCATGGGGGAAAGGGGGGTTAAACCCCTAGAAGTCCCTCTTTGTTACGGACCTGACTTTCGCTAATTGACGCTTATGCCGTTGTTATGCTAGGCAAACATGCTTGGTGAGCTTTTTGTTAGTGTTTTTTCTCTTATACGTAAAACACTAACCACAAAAAAGCTCACCAAATATGTCTGCCTTGCATAACCACGGCATTATAGACGTTGGCAGAGAAAGAGCAGTACTCAGGATGCACTCATAATACATTCGGATTGAGCGCCTTAACGCACACATTGAAAAGAAATCGAAGAGGTTCAGGTCACGTCGCACTTGAATATAAGTACCCTATAGGAACAAACTAACTTGTTTTTAAAAACAACTAATTAAAAAACTAGTTTAAAATAAACCAGTATATGAACTACTTTGAATTATTAAGGCGGCATCCACTTCAATATATGAAGTAATTGAAATACTACTTAAAAACCAGTGATTGATAAACTACTTTGAATTATATTAAGGTGGCAACTACTCTGATGTTGGCATGTTTTAATTGAAAATTTTTATTAGATTACAAGCTTATATATATTTAACCATGTTATTTTATCAAATATTATTAACTTTTGGCCATCAGTAATAGTTTTCAATTGGTTATTTTAAAGAAATTAAAAAAATAATTTAAATGTAACTAATTTAACAGGTAGTTGAAAATATATGCAGACGACAGTCAATTGACTTATTTAGCGGACATCACCATACAAAATAAGTTAGTTCGTTCTATGGAAAAAAGTCAGAATTTCAACTAGTTGTGGTTGACAAAAAACTACTTTATCAACTACTTTTAAATTAGTTGATTTTCCTGCAGGGTATGTTCTTATACCCGAAAATATGCTATTGAGTCGAGTGAGTATATGGAAATATATAACATATGTATATCATTGATCATGGTTAGGGTAGAGAACAGCAAGACACTCGGGTATGATTTGAGTATCTGATTTCTAAAGGATACTCATTGCAGTCTATTCCTTACTAGCGTTATTTTTTTTTTTTGTAGTAAAGTAGAGTATATTCTTTTTTCCTTTTTTTTTCTTGTAAGAGTTTCAATTTATTTAATAATATTTTTATTTTGCTAACTTTTTTTAAGCTGTTATACTCTTTACAATTTGTTGTAACAAATAATGTAGTGTTTATGTATCGCTATATAAAACACAAATAAACAACCATTTCACACCTACTTCTAAGATCATATTTTTATACTATTGTATAATATTGTTTCGAGTTTTTTTTTTTTTTTGCCTGGTTGTTTTCCCATTTTCCATACCGATATTATTTGTATTTTCAACAACTTAAAAGCTTTTGCCTGAACATTTAAGAAAACAACAACGACTAAAAACCAAACAAAAGCACACGTTCATGCCTAAAAAAAATATACAAATACTTGCACAGGTAAACTTAGAGTAATAAAAGCAACTTGAGAAAGGCACAAATTGAGAAAATTTAAAAAAAAAAAAAAATAGATGAGTGCAAAAATGAGAAAACACTGGTTGTTTTTTTTTAACATTTGCTTAAGTATCACTTTAAAAATGTAAGCTAGCCTTACTTTATTATATTAACAACAAAAACAAGTACCTACCTCTACCCTAACAACAAAGACACTTACTTAGTTATGTACGTGTGTGTGTGAACAAAAAATTATATTTCAAGGATCATCGTGGAATAAAAAATGCAAAGAATTTAAAGAATTATTCTACAATATTCGACAAAATATGCTCAACACAAACAGACAAACGAATGCATACAATTGAAACCAGATTATTTTTTTTTTTTTTTTTTTTTGCAAAAAACGTAATACTTGTTTAACAAACCTACTAGAATTAGAAGTGGAAGACGCAGCAACAGACTCAACAACAGCAGTTGCGATAGTCAGGCGAACGTACAAGAAAAGTAAAAATAAAAATATAACCCCTTTTTTGTATGTAGCAGCGCGAAATACAGCAAAAAAATATACATATGTATTGAAATGGAGCACACACAATGAGCAATTTTTTTTTTTTCAAAATTGCACACTCAACGCAAATTTTTGTGCAAAGCTTTTTACTCACTTCTAGCTTGATGTGAAATATTTACCAACGCATTCAAATATTTCTACAGAAAAGTTTTTATCGCATGTGCAGAACAGCTAATTTGTAGTTATTGACAAAGCTTTTTGCAAAGATGTGTGTAATTAAGCCTAATGTGCAGAGATGTGTCACTTAAACAACACATTAATGTCAATTAAGCAAAGTGAGAAGAATTAAAACAATGCAAAAAAAATGCAGAGATGTGTCACATAAAAAACACATCTATTGTTTTAGTGAGAAGAGTCTATGGAGTAGAAAAAAAAATAGTTATTGCTTATATAAAAACAATAAGAAATATTTTAAATTTAAATAATTTAAAGCCATATGAGTTATTAAAAAATTTGTAATACTTGAACAGTGCTTTACAATTAATAAATGCATTGCGGAGAGCAAAAAACTCAGTTAACCTTACGGCTTAATTTTTGATGAGTGTGAATAAGCAAGAAAACCTACCATAATACACACACTCCCACTCATATACACACGCCCACAAATGAAAAAATTGCAACAAGCCTCCCTAAAAGAAAAAGCTTTCATATTTAAAAATTGAGTTCAATGCTGGAGAGTCCTTCCAACGCGCAAGCAACACACATGCAAATGCATGCCAAAAAACAACCCAGCGCGAAAAACTTTTACGTAGAAATTGTTCAGAAAAATAAGTACATTAAGCAAATGTAAGCTTAACTTTTTAAAGAGCTTAAAATTGATATTATTGAAATGTTTTTTATTTTCACAAACAGAGCTGATAGTGAAAAATGTTTAATTGATATGATAATTATGTTATAATAAACAACGAAATTATCGAAAATAACATTATAGTAATGTACTATTTAAAATGTGAAATTAATATTATAAAATGTGTTATGACTAATGTGACCAACTACTTTTCGTGAAGTTTCGGAATGGATTCCGGAATCTGGATAGAAATTTCGGAATTATATACAAGTATTTTTTCATCAATTTGGCCACTTTTGTGGTTTGAAGGCAGTATTCTAGTGTAGAATTTTGAAAAAAAAAAAATCGATTTTTTTCATATTTTTGAAGATTAGACCTTTAAGAATATATCCCCCACAGAAATTTTTAAAATTTCAGTTATTTACGAAGCATAACTATAAGTACAGCGCCCGTTTATATGACTTTTACTGCCTTTAACTTTGCTTTAAAAGCGTTTTTCTCGAAACCACTTTTTCCAGCACGTTCATGATATCTCAATTTCTAATTGACCGATTAACTTGAAATTTGGTGTGGACCTTTTTTATATATATATCCCTCTATGAACCGGGCTAAAATTACGTAAAAATTTTGTTTTTCTAATACATATTTTTAAAGAATTCAAAACTTTGAAAAAAGGCAACAACAATTACATCTTTTCAAACAGTCGCCATTTCGAGAAAAACAAATTTATTTTTCTTTCCCTGGTTCGGAATATTCTTACTAATTAAGAATCCTTTTTTTCAGAAGACTAGAAGAGTTGACTATATCAGCCCTATATCAGCTATATGACCCACTATATCAGCCTGAAATTTTTTTTAAGTTTTTGTGTATTAATGAAATGTTAATAAGTATATAATAAAAAAATTATACTAAAAGGATTCTTAGTTTATTTTTTTATTGAATTTTAAAAAACGAGCAATATTTTCCCCCTTAAATTAGAACACTGCCTTAAGAGGGGACATGACATTCGCGGCAGAGAAAACAGACTTTTTTTAAAATTCATAACTCAGTCAAAAACAAACATTTTTTTCAAAAATTTTTTTTATTAATGTAGAGAATTGAACAAATTACAAGAAAAAAAATTAAAAAAAAATATATTTTTCACTCCAACATGGTTTTATAGAGCTCCTCGTGGATGCAGCGCTGGGAGTTGCAAAAATTGTCCGATCTGAAAAAAAAAATGACTTTTTTATATCTTAACAAAATTGGTTATCGTATGACACGAGCTTTTTTTTTAATTTTTTTTCAATTTTTTGTGATGTTCCAAATTTGAAAGTGTTTTTTTTTGAAAAAAATATTGACTATAAGAATTCATAAAAAATCGAAAAAAAAATTTTTAAAAAAAGCTCGTGTCATACGATACCGAATCTAGTTTAAAAATATACAAAAAAAAAAAATTTCGTCAAAAAATTAACCCGCTAGTGCCGCAACCAGTACGAAAAACATGGTTTCGTTCAAAGTTTGTGAACAAAGAAAAAAAAGGTTAAAAATTAAAAATGCGCTCTCACTAACCCGGCTGTAACTTTTGAACCCGAAGGAATTTTTCCATGAAATTTCTTAGAATTTCTTAGAATCTAAAAAATATTTACTAAAATACAAAATTATTAAAAAAAAGTCGATTTAAAAAAACTGCCAATGTCATGTCCCCCTTTAATATAGTTTAAAAGAACGAAGCAATGTGCGAGTACATTAAAGTACTAGAAACAGGAGTGGTATCGGTCAAATAATTTGGGGCTTGATTGCAGCAATTCAAAGAATTCCAAATATAAAACTTGCATAAAACGTGTACTTGAAGAACCTAAAGTATTCCAATTGTCAAATTTAATTATATTTATCTTTGCGATAACTGAAAAACTACTGTATTTTCTATATGTGACTTTTTATTTATATTTTTTGTTGATATTAGAGAAATTTCGGTATATTTCGGAATAGAGCAGAAAACTTCGGCAGAAGAGAAACACCGGAAGTTGCCTTCAAATTTCGGAATGATTCCGTTTTTCGGAATAGTTGGTCGCATTAGTTATGGCATCAAAATAAAAGTGAAATTGGTTTATTTTAATGTTATATTTTAATAAAAAAAAATGGTCATATCAGATTATTTATCGCCATTTTGTTTTGATGGTTCATAATTATCTTTAGGTTTCGAATTTTAAATCAAACTAGATAAGGTTGGAAAGCTAAAGGCTTAAGTTGCAACTTTATTTAGTATATTAATTAGGTTTATGAGAAAAAAAAAATACGACCATCCGAAGCGATGTTTGGTTTTTGGGCTTAAAAAAAAATGTCGTCATGAGTGGGACACCTAAAACAAACATCCAAAAAAATGTCAAAAATATAGAACAATGCCATATTATTGAAATTTTATTAATATTTTTTTTAATATTTAAGAGATTCTTAACAATAAAAGTTAATTTATTCATGAGTATCATTTTATTAGTATTCGCAATGTCTTCAACAGATGAACTCATTTTCCTAAAGAACCGCGACAAAAGCTTGATTTAGGAATTTCGAAATTAATGTCAGTTTTTTCAGTGGTTTTTTATCAATTATCACCACTCTGATTGCTGCAACGCAGTTTCACAATATATATATTATACGCTTGTATACATTAGAAAATCTTTTAAAATTTATATTTTATTCCAAATGCAATTGGAATAGAAAATAAAAAACAATGTCCATTGAAAACATTGAGTCGTGTACGATAAATAAAAAATAGTTGCGCAGGCTGAAAAAAAGCCTCATCCGAATAACTTTTAGGCTGTGCTCATAGTGAACTCTTATTTGAGCTTTTTAAGTTATTCTTGTGTCTTTATCTCGCTTGTTGGCTGTGTAAACTAACAAGAAAGAGATTCTAAAAAAGCTTAATCACTACAAACGCGGCCTTAGCATTCATTACATACATATATGATTAGAAATTTTTCCATTTATATAAGTAATACGAAAAGTAAACAGTACAAGAATAATGAGGAAGATTGAGCTATAGCTGATAAATCATGCTATTAGAAACAATTGCGTGTTTTCTGATAGCATCAAGACCTAGTTACATAAGTGTAGAAAATGTTATCAGAAATTGAATAAAAAAAAAAACAAGCGAAATTTTTTTCTCTTTTGATTTATAACAAATACACACACTTCAACACACAACATATTAACTTTAGCAGATATTTTCTCCGATGGTATTATTTTGTTTTTTCTTTTAAATTTATTTTTACATGTTGCAAAATGTTTCAAATATTTTGAAATACGTTTGTGCTTGAAAGAGCGGCATAAAGATAAAGCCTTTAAATATATATATTTTGTGATCTAATATAATTATATAGCCATTCAATTAAATGCACAATCAGGTGCTATTACCCACATTATTATCATAGTATACCTCACAAAAAAACCAACAATTAATAATGTAATGGGTTCGACACACACACACACACACACTAACAAAGCAATTAAATCGTAATATTTAATTTTAATAAAATATTTTACTTCAATTACAAATGCAATTAGATCCTATGAGATTGGGGGCACGCTTTCCACTGCGTATGAATAGTAATTTAAAAAAAAATATAGACTAAAATGGTATTTATTAGCAAGCAACCACAAAAACAACCAATAAAATTACTTTGAAAAGTGTCCCATTCATGACGAAAAAATTGTCCCATTCATGGCAAAAGTTCACCATTTTTTCGACTAACATAATTTACAAATTTTTCACTTGAAATCATTTCTTAAATCATTACTTTAGAAATCATTTATCCTGCTTTAAATGAAATCAATTCTAGATGTATAGCAAACATTACTCTCCTATATTCAATGTAAAAAATTGCAATTTTTATTACGGGATCAGAATATCCATTTGTATGAAACACACAAAAAAATCGCAATTATTTTTAATATGTTTGATACAACAACAATAAGCACGTTGTATTTTTACGAACGCTAGTCAAAAGTGAGCTAGCAACGAGACTGTTCGAAGATAGTTGTAATTTTAGTATAACCATCATTGGAAATATATTTTTTCACTGTCCCATTCATGGCAATGTGCCTCTTATGTCTACATAACCCTATTAGCAAAATCGAAGTCGGAGCTTTATTTATTTTTCTAATTATTATTTCATTAATTCGCACCCTCCTATCTACAAAAACAGGAACAACTCAAAATTTTAAAAATTTCAGGAGAAGCAAAAAAGCATTTTTTAAAGGATTTCATACAAAAGTGAGAGACAAAAGGATTTTTTTTTTTATTAAAGAGTAAGAAGATGAGTGGACAATTTTGATAGTTGATGGAGGTAATCACAATGAATAGTTTAACATTAAAAAGTATAAATTTGTAAGCTTTGAGTTGTGCCGGTTTTGTAGATAGGGCTTTTTTCTAATATTTAATTTTTTTAATACATTTTTTTTAATATATTTTTTTTAATATATTTTTTTTAATATATTTTTTTAATATATTTTTTTTAATATATTTTTTGTAATATATTTTTTTAATATATTTTTTTAATATATTTTTTTTAATATATTTTTTGTAATATATTTTTTTAATATATTTTTTTTAATATATTTTTTGTAATATATTTTTTTAATATATTTTTTTTAATATTTTTTTTTTAATATATTTTTTTTAATATATTTTTTTTAATATATTTTTTTTAATATATTTCTTTTAATATATTTTTTTTTAAATATTTTTTAATACATTTTTTCAATATATTTTTTTAATACATTTTTTTAATACATTTTTTTAATATATTTTTTTTAATATATTTTTTTTAATATATTTTTTTTAATATATTTTTTTTAATATATTTTTTATAATATATTTTTTATAATATATTTTTTATAATATATTTCTGATGTATTTTTTTATATTTTCAATTTTTCGTTTTTTATAACATTTTTTTTTTAAACTTTTTAAAATTTTATTTTTTATGTTTTAACATTTTATTTTTTTTATTTGTTAAAATTTTTTTATTATTTATTTAACATTTTATTTTCTAATGTTTTAAGATTATATTTTTTTTATTTATTTAATACTTTATTTTTTTAATAAATGTTTTGATTTTTTTAACATTTTATTTTTCATTTTATAACATTTTATTTTTTACATTTAATTTTTTTAATATTTTATTTTTTTACATTTTTATACATTTTAGTTTTTTCACTTTTTTGTTTTTTTATTTAATTATCTTTAATATTTTATTCTTTTTGTAACATTTTATCTCTTTCGTTTTTTAAATTTTAATTTATTTTTTATTTTTTAATTTATTTCTCTATTGTTTTTTTTAATTATTTTCCATTTTTTTTTTTTAATATTTAGTATTTTATTTATAATATTTTATTTTTTAATATTGTAATTTTATTAACTTTTTTTCAAATTTTTTTATTTTTTTAATTTTTTTAGCATTTTTTTTATTTTTTAGCATTTTACTTTTTAGCATTTTATTTTATTTTTATTTGTTTTATTTTTTTATTTTTTTATTTTTCTAATTTTTTATTTTTTATTTTTTTTTTTTATTTTTTATTTTATTTTTTTTATTTTTTCTTAATATTTAATTTTTTCTTAACATTTCATTTCTTTCTTAACATTTAATTTTTTCTTAACATTTTATTTTTTATTTTTTAACCTTTTATTTTTTATTTTTTAACATTTTGTTTTTGATTTTTTAACATTTTATTTTTAATTTTTTAACATTTTATTTTTTATTTTTTAACATTTTATTTTTTATTTTTTAACACTTTATTTTTTTTAACATTTTATTTTTTATTTTTTAACACTTTATTTTTTTTAACATTTTATTTTTTATTTTTAACACTTTATTTATTACCATTTTATTTTTTCATTTTTTTACATTTTATTTTTTCATTTTTTAACATTTTATTTTTTCATTTTTTAACATTTTATTTTTTAATTTTTTAACATTTTATTTTTTCATTTTTTAACATTTTATTTTTTCATTTTTTAACATTTTATTTTTTCATTTTTTAACATTCTATTTTATCATTTTTTAACATTTTATTGTTTCATTTTTTAACATTTTATTTTTTAACATTTTATTTTTTCATTTTTTAACATTTTATTTTTTTGAATTTTTTTTTTATTTTTTACATTTAATTTTTTTAATATTTTATTTTTTACATTTTTTTACATTTTAGTTTCTTTTACATTTGATTTTTTAATATTTTATTTATCTTTAATATTTTATTCTTTTTGTAACATTTCATCTCTTTCGTTTTTTTAAATTTTAATTTATTTTTTTATTTATAATTTTTTTTTAATTTATTTCTTCTATTTTGTGTTTTTTTTCAATTATTTTCCATTTTTTTCTATTTTTTTATTTTAATATTTAATATTTTATTCTTTAATATTTTAATTTTTTATTTTTTTTAAATTTTTTTTTTTAATTTTTTAGCATTTTGTTTTTATTTTTTAGCATTTTATTTTTTATTTATTTTATTTTTTTTTTTTTTTGTTTTATTTTTTTCATTTTTCTTATTTTTTTTTATTTGTTTTATTTTTTTATTTTTTTATTTCTTTATTTTTTTATTTTTTTATTTTTTTATTTTTTCTTAACATTTCATTTTTTTCTTAACATATAATTTTTTTTTAACATTTCATTTTTTTCTTAACATTTCATTTTTCCTTAACATTATTTTTTTATTCTTTAACATTTTATTTTTTATTTTTTACCACTTTTTTTAAAATTTTATTTTTTAATTTTATAACATTTTATTTTTTTAACATTTTATAGAATTTTTTTATATTTTACATTTAATTTTTTTAATATTTTATTTTTTTACATTTTTTTACATTTTAGTTTTTTTTACATTTTATTTTTTTAATATTTTATTTATCTTTAATATTTTATTCTTTTTGTAACTTTTATCTCTATCGTTTTTTAAATTTTCATTTATTTTTTTTATTTTTTAATTTTTTTTAATTTATTTCTTCTATTTTGTGTTTTTTTTATTATTTTCCATTTTTTTTAATGTTTATTATTATATTTTTAAATATTTTTTTAAATTTAATTTTTTGTACTTTTTTTATTTTTTTCAAATTTTTTTTAATTTTTTTTGCATTTGGTTTTTATTTTTTAGCATTTTATTTTTTTATTTTTTTATTTTTTTTTTTATTTTTTTTTATTTGTTTTATTTTTTAATTTTTCTTATTTTTTTATTGTTTTATTTGTTTTATTTTATTTTTTTTATTTTTTATTTTTTATTTTTTTATTTTTTTTATTTCTTTTATTTTTTTATTTTTTTTATTTTTTTATTTTTTTATTTTTTTATTTTTATATTTTTATATATTTATATTTTTATATTTTTATATTTTTATATTTTTATATTTTTATATTTTTATATTTTTATATTTTTATATTTTTATATTTTTATATTTTGATATTTTTATATTTTTATATTTTTATATTTTTATATTTTTATATTTTTATATTTTTATATTTTTATATTTTTATATTTTTTTATTTTTTTATTTTTTCTTAACATTTAATTTTTTTCTTAACATTTCATTTTTTTCTTAACATTTCATTTTTCTTAACATTTCATTTTTCTTAACATTTCATTTTTCTTAACATTTTATTTTTTATTTTTGAACATTTTATTGTTTATTTTTGTACACTTTATTTTTTAACATTTTATTATTATATCTTTTTATTTTACTTTTTTATTTTTTTTTTACATTTAATTTTTTAATATTTTACTTGTTTTACTTTTTATTTTTTACCATTTTATTTTTTACCTTTTTATTTTTTACGTTTAATTTTTAAAAATATTTTATTCTTTTTTAACATATTTTTAAACATTTTATTTTTTCGTTTATTTTAAATTTTAATCAATTTTTTTCTAATTTATTTTATTTTTAATTTTTTTCTTCTATTTAATTTCTTTTAATTGTTTTGTTTTTCTTTTATATTTTTAATTTTTTTTTTTTTTTTATTTGTTTTTTTAATTTTTTATTTGTTTCTTAATTTTTATTTTTTATTCGCTTTTAAATTTGTACTTTATTATTTGTGATATTCTGAGTATTTAAAAGGTTAAAGAACAAAAATATTTTTTTTAATTTTTTTCGTTACTTTTGTTGGTTTTCAACAAATTTTAATTTTTTAATTGTGTTATTTCAGTTTTCGATTGTTTTTTGGTATTTTTATTTTTTGTTACTTGTTCGCTTTTTGGTAGTAATTATCAATTTCAAAATGATCATTAATAAAATTGGATCGAAGCTGTATGAATTTATGAAGGGAAGAGATCTGATACCAACTCAAGGATTCTAATGCCAAAAAAATTTTTAAGCTGATAAATTGCATTTCCACACATGTGCAAAGTTAACAAATTTGAAATATTCCTTTTATTTTTTTATCATATTTTTCGAGAACAGATGGAACTTGAATATCGTTAAAAGTATGTAAAAAAAAAAAAAATAAACGAAATGGCCATTTCAGCCCTTGAAAGGACTTTGACCGAGCTTCTTATGATCAATTGTGTTGTGTGTGATGTGAAATGTTTGCACACAAATGATCGAGAACTGGACCTACATGTTTTACGCCGACTCCGAACGGCTTATGTTCTCAATAAGCTTTTCATGGCAGTTTTTAATCTCTGAGGTTTGCAGAGAGGTGACGGCCGAACAGAAAAATGAATTCAATTGAAAAAATTTTCTGTGTCAGATGGAGGATTCGAACCTGGGTTCTCTGGCGTAAGAGTCACACAGTGGGTAGAGCCACTACGACACGGTCGCCACAACGTAAAAGTATGTAACGAATATTAATTAAGATAATCTATCTACGAACGGTAAAAAGAAAGATGAAAACTGTTTATACTTTAAAAAAAAAAAAATCATGGTAGCTTTTTTGTTTCCAGTCGGATTGAGACGCATTAAAGAACAAAATTGTTTGCAATAAAATTTAGTTTTTAACATATTTGTACAATTAAAATAAGTATGGTAAAACTTGACATTACCGATTTATTAATAAGATAACGTCTGAGGTCATTAATCATTTTAGATAAAATGTTGGTCTGGATAGAAGCAATAATTATGCTGAAGATTGGGCTTTTTATCTTAAACGATTCGATTGAGTATATAAAACCAACCAATTAATAATTAATTTTCTGAAATAAATTGCAATTTTAAAATAACGGTTGTATTTACCATTGTAATTGTTGTTTTGTTTAATGGTTTTTTTTTGAATTTTATTCTATGCCTTTTTTTGATACATCCACAAATTAAATTTTTGTTGAAAAAATATAAAATATTTACAAATATGTGTGCTGGACTTATTTTTTTTTTTAATTACCTATTTTTTACGATTTTCACTTGAGTCAAAATATGGCATGTCTAAAAATTCCCGGAAGATTGCGATAAAAAGAATTAATGAACTTATTTTATATTTAAGAACAGTAACCGAGAGTCAAAATGGCTTCAGCTTGTATAAAATCTTCTCATAAAAAAAAAATTAAAAAAAAAAATTAAGAAAAAAAATGAAAAAAATTTAAAAAAACAAAATGACAATCGAAAAGACGGTTTAAGATATTGATAGATGACTTAAAAACGAACGTTTTGAAAAAAGTTTTAATAACTCAAATTTTTTTTAACTTTAGGTTAAATTTGTTTTTTGTAAAAATTGACTTCCTCAGTTTAGGCATTTCTCTTGTTTTACTCCCATTTTCAGAAAAAAAGAAAATCTAGGTCTTATATAAGCGATTACAAGGTAATGCTTTTTTATTCTTCACCCACATTTTCCACCTAGGCAGCAGTGAGGCAAACAAAAAAAAACCTACGCATATTTGGTCGCACATCCTCGAGAGCAATGATTTTGTACAATTTTTTTTTTTAAAGATTGCATATTTATACGCTCTCGTGTCCTCACCAAAGCGCTCTCTTTTATTACCGACAGCGGTACAAGGGAATAAATCACTAAAGGCGATTACTTGCACGTTATTTTTTGTTGGTGTTTGTTTTTGTCCCACATCAATATTATGTTGTTTTTTTTTAATATTTAAAATTTTTCTCTGATTCCCACTCTTGAAAAACATATTTTTTTTGTATTCACGCTCCCCTTTTATAAAGTTGTTTTTGTCTTGTTGTGGTTATAGCTGAAGTTGCTTTAACTGCCGCATATTACAAAAAAAAAGAAACAAATACAAGACAGCAGGCAAAAAGTTTATGTTTTAAAGAAATTAAAAACAAAAACAAAGAATAGATGAAATAAAATTGCTGTTGGTATATTTTTTTATTGTCGGGTCTGCTATGTTTATACGTACGACAGCAGTAGCAATAACAACAACAATTACAATATTACACAATAAATGAGAATAATAAAAAAAAAACAATTTAAAATCTGTTGATGACGACGTTAAAAGCATCTAATGAATCACAGCTAAGTGTGAGAGAGTTGTTAAGGAGCGTGGAGCATGAGACGCAGAGCAGCAACAAAGCTGAGTTAATGTGGGGGATGGTGGAAGAGCAGAAAGCACGTTAAATGAATAGCTTTATGACTCTGTGTAGACTTTGTCGTCTTGGCAGAATGCGTCAAAATCAGCCTGCAAATAATTCATTAACATAAATATAGATAAAAGTGCACACACACGCATATATATACAAAGCGTAAAGCTTTTTGTTTTACTTGTGTGATTACATAGAAATAAATATTTATAAAGAAATTGTTGTAGCGTTAAGGCGAAGAATTATGATGAGAGCAGATTGAAGCTGATTCAACAAAAACATATGTATGTCAAAAATAACTAAATCTTAATCATGTGCTATTTGCAGTCAATTTGTCATTATCCAGAATTACTTAAAACAAATATTCATATATAAAACGAATGTTGCTAGACGAAGCAAAACGTAAGCAACTGGAAAATGTTGATTTTATTTTAATGAACACACATGCATTGTTTGTTCGCTGGCAATACATGTTAGGCAAAAAGTTTGTTAGGGCGCATCTTAAAAATATTAGCAAGTTGTGCATTTTTACAACGCTCTATGGCACATTTTAGAAAAAGTTAAGCACATCACAGCACAATTATCAAATTTATGAAGAAAATAAAATGCGGTGCTAACTTCTTTAGGAATTCCCGAAAAATGCGAATTTTCTCCAATTCTTAATGGCAGATTTCAGCACATCCCGAACATATTACGGCACAAGTCCTGAATTTTAAAAATACAATAACAGAGCAAACTTCTTAAAAACATAAATCTGTTTCTGGTCGTGAAATTTGCACATTGGCGAGTTTTTGTAATATCTTCATGATACACTGCAGCACAACACTAGCACATTACAGCACAATGTTTAAAATGTTGAAAAAATAAAAGTAGATATATCTTCCACTGTAAATAACACATGGGTGATTCTACGTTAACAGGTTCTAGCGGTGGCTAAATCAATATGATTTAATTTGAAAATTTGCGGAAAATGACAAACATATATGTTTATTATTATGTATGTTTGTTTACTTTGTTACCAGTAAATAGCAATACCTAAATTAACATAGTTTAATTATAATTGCATGTTAACCGTAAAAAAAGTATCTACCCTGTCTCTTTACTATGTCACAAAGAAGTCAGTGTAATTGAATGCATTTCAAATTGTTCAGATTTAGATTTTGATTTAAGCATTGTTTATTTCATAAAGAAGCATTAGTTATAAGAGTAAATATTACAAAAAAGCAGTTTTTGTCTCTCGTATTTTAAGTCTCTACCCTGGTTTTTTTACGTCCGTTAAAAAATGTCGATAAAGTACTTGTCGTTGATGTGAAGTTAGCAGCAAACGAAGCGCAAGCCACTCTCGTGCTCTCATTGGCGGACAGTTCGATCACGCCACTCGGCATGCGCGGATGTGTCGATGAATGCAGTATCTCCCCTGGTAAGTTTCATTTCTTTGTTATTCAAAATATAACTTAGTTTGTCGTGTTCCTTCGTTTTTTCTTAACAATACATAACCTTCTGATTGTGTTCTTTTTTTGGTTAAAATATCTCTCCCCTGCCTCTCGACATGCCGGGGTAGAGACCATAAGTCCAGTTCAAGTGAGCAGAAATGAAATATACTGTGCATGTTAAGCGCATGTTTTTGTTTTGGCGCAACTCATTTTTTTTTTGTTTGTGTACTCTTTGCGTCTCTGGCATTGATTTCTCTACCCTGTATAGTATAGAGTATCTCCCCTGGTCCTTTGAAAAACACGTAAAAGTGAATTAATTGACTGGCCATAATGCATCATAATATAGCATAAATACTTGAATGCATAGTCCAACTTTGGAAAAAGGCACATTTTAAAATATTTATATTACGCCGCTTTTCCTGTGGCTTTAAACCAGTGTCGACCATATCTGACTCGCCAGCGAAGAGCTTTACAAGCAATGTATACATTTATAAATGCTTGCGCTGCTAAAACGCTTTCAGTCTGCAGGCAAACTTCAATCTTTTAGAACAACGTCACTTTGTCTGCTTGATAGGCATAAATAATAAGACGTTGCTATACAAAGAAACGAAGCGTAGTTCTTTATATTAGTTTATATTTGATATTTTAAAACTGCAGCGCTACTTTATATAAACAATCATTGTTGTCGTAGTTTGCAAGTTAATAATAATCGGATTTTATACACATACATTTGGATTTTAGGTAGATTTTGTCTGCAATAGGCTGGAGCCGAAAAAAAATATTAATGAACTTTCTAAATAGTAGCATAAATATCAAATAAAGCAATAAATTACATACATTTCAGTTCTTGTAGATTTATTATATTTTTTTTGTACATAAAGCTTTTAGCTTTTTAGCTTTTAGGAAGCTTTCAAAATGCTTTAACGTTAAATTAATTTCAGTGATAAGCTTTCAACGTTACACAGTGTTGTAAGCTATGTGCGCGTACTGCTTTAAACCCTGTTGTTCTCTAAATCTATGAGTATGAGTTTGAATATTAGTATGAGTGTGAGTATTCATATGAGTTTAAGTGTGATTATGAGTATGAGTGTAACTATGAGTATGATTACGAGTATGAGTATGAAATGAGTATAAATATGAGTATGAGTACGAGCATGAGTATGAATGTGAATGAGTATGAGTATGCGATTGCAAATGCGAATGCAAATGAGTATGAGTGTGATATGAGCATTAATATAAATATGGATAGGAATATGAATTTGCACATGTGCAAGTTTTTGTAATCTCACCATGATACAATTGCAGCACAAGACAGCACAATTTTTTAAATCCTAAAAAAATAAAATCAGATCTATCTTCATATATAACATTATACAAATATACATATACATATGTATATTATTCAAAATTTATCTAAAAATTTGCTCAAAACTTAGAAAATTATTTAGTTTAATTAATGGCTTTGAACCCTGTTTTTTTCAAAACCAGGTAGTATTTGCATTAAAAGAATTTTCATTCAGAACCTATATTAGTGGCAATAGACAATGGGGCGTGGCATCTTCCATACAAATCCAAACGCAATATTTTGAAAGTTATAAAAATTTAACTCTTGAAATGGAAATGGGAGTCACAAAAACCAAATTCTGTCAAAAATATAGGTGGGATTCGACCGAGATTTGTGAGCTCCTAAACAAATTTAAAACTTCAGAAATGATATCTTCGGATAACACTAAACTTAAAACCACAGAAAATGTGGATTATATTTTTACAAAAATTAATTCAAATAAGAATGATGTGCTTTATATATTTTTTAAGAAATCTATATTTGCAATTTTAAGCTCTGTATACTGTCACGTACCTCAAACACGTTTAAATATAAAGCTTTCCATCATACGGAATGAGACCAAAAAGAGCAAAAAGTGATAAAGTCGCCTGTCTAAAATTGATATTGTACAAAACCAACTATGAAGTATAGAAGTGAATTTGTCATTGAATACAAATGATTACTAATAGACCACCTACATAGTTGCTGGGATAAAACAAGGCGTGTTTTGGACAACAAGAACTTATGTAAGTTGTTTAGCATTGCTACAGGGTGCGTCAGCCGTATGCAACACTCATTGTAGGGTGAACTTATCATGGGATTTAACAACAGACAGACTTAAAAAACCGGCTATTATCAACATCACGTAATCGTTTAACAGATAGGATAATTTTTACAAGAAATCATTAAAATATATAAAAATAGGATAATTTTTACAAGAAATCATTAAAATATGACATTTACCTTTTGATACTTTCTATTGCTATACATTTATTAATAAATTATTATTATTGTAATTAAAATAATTTCTCTTTATTAATCTGCTGCACGTGAAGAGGTAATCATCAAGGTAATCAACTACTTCTTGTAATTTGCCAAGACGAAAACATTATTACGTGAAAATGTATAAGCGTGAAAGAATGCGTATTTATGTAATACAAGTACAAATTCATTGTCCTTTTGGCAATAGCGAAATATGCAAAAACTCCGAACCACACTTATTATCCTGTTTTTAAGTGCAGCTGCAAATGTTCAGTCACCCGTTTTATGTGTACCTGCGTAATATGAGTATCTTTTATCTTTTGACTCTCATTACCAGCGTCTCGCATAGAGTTGACACAGCCAGGTGTTAAATTAAGAAAGCTAGTTGTGGACGTTAGCAAATTTTTAGTTATGCAAGATTATTATAGTGATATCCAAACAAAACCATCAATAACATTATTAAATTTAAAGGACATCTCTAAATTTGGCATCAATTTTTAAAGGTCAACATATTTTTGAATTAGCTGTAACAAAGCTACAAAAGAACGATAGAAGCTCCACTTTATATTTAAAGCTTTATCAAAACAAAACAAAACAAAACATTTAAAAGCTTATTACAGTTGTGCTGGATTTAGTTGACAGATTTTGGCAAATATTAATTCAACGTGGCAGCACTGTTTTGATAATAATGTCTGTTTCCTTGAATCCACAGCGTGGGTGGCTACATTTTTGGTCTAATTTAATCTCCAACGTTTCATTTATTTTGGCAACAGATGCGACGTAGCCACAAAGCGACCGACTGTCTGCGCCATCGTTTATATATGAAGTTCACAGGTGGTGATTAGGAGAGATGGGGAATACATTATGATGTACATTATAACGTGACACATTATGACAGTAAGTTTAATGAAATTAATGTATGTAGACCGACACATATATATTTGATAAATGCATTTATTGTGTACTTATTGCGAAAACATTTATTTTAATGACAAATATTCTTAATGGAAAATAAATTAAGGCGAAAAGAAACGGAAAATGTTCTGAAAAGGGATTTGTTGTTTTCTGTGCAGAGGTTTTTAAATTTTAATTAATATTCTCATAAATTCATGTTTCGATATTCAACGCGCAATATAAAGATACATTGTCTACGTGGATCATAAACAGTATAAAAACAAAACGAAGTTATTTGGAAAAATAAAACGACTGTATCCATTGTCAGAAGCATCGACATCGATCACATGCGACACATCAGAAAACTCTGGTAAAAATATATGTGAAGGTTAAAAATGCAATAAGTACAGAAGAATTGACTATGAACATTAATTTGAATAGGAGTATGAGCATAAGTATGAGTATGAATATGAGTATGAGTATGAATATGAGTATGAGTATGAATATGAGTATGAGTAAAAGTACAAGTAAGAGTGTGAGTATGCGTGTGATTATGAATATGCATATGAGTATGTGTATGAGTATGAGTATGAGTACGAGTATGAGTATGAATATGAATCTGAATATTGAATATGATTTTGAATATGAATATGAAAATAAATATGAATATGAATATGAATATGAGTATCAATATGAATACGAATATGAAGTATGAGATGAGTATGAGTATTAGTATGAGTTTGAATATCAATATGAATATGAATATGAATATGAATATAAATATATATATGAATATAAATATGAATATGAATATGAATATGAATATAAATATAAATATAAACATAAATATAAATATAAAGATAAATATAAATATAAATATAAATATAAATATAAATATAAACATAAATATAAATATAAATATAAATATGAATCTGAATATGATTATGAATATGAATATGAATATGAATATGAATATGAATATGAATATGAATATGAATATGAATGTGAATATGAATATGAATATGAATATGATTATGAATATGAATATGATTATGAATATGAATATGAATATGAATATGAATATGAATATGAATATGAATATGAATATGAATATGAATATAAATATAAAGATAAATATAAATATAAATATAAATATAAATATAAATATAAATATGAACATAAATATAAATATAAATATAAATATAAATATGAATATGAATATGAATATGAATATGAATATGAATATGAATATGAATATGAATATGAATATGAATATGAATATGAATATGAATATGAATATGAATATGAATATGAATATGAATATGAATATGAATATGAATATGAATATGAATATGAATATGAATATGAATATGAATATGAATATGAATATGAATTTGAATATGAATATGAATATCAATATGAATATGAATATGAATATCAATATGAATATCAATATAAATATGAATATGAATATGAATATAAGTATGAGTATGAGTTTGAGTATGAGTATGAGTTTGAGTTTGAGTACGAGTACGAGTACGAGTATGAGTAAGAGTATGAGTATGAGTATGAGTTTGAGTATTAGTTTGAGTACGAGTATGAGTAAGAGTATGAGCATCCCAGCAAACATTATGACTCTTAAAATACTCTTTGAAGAGTCATACAAATGAGTATTTATCGTCATAATGCGCTCAAAAGACTCTTATGAGTACATTTTACTAAGTTGTGGGATATAAAGGGTGATTTTTTAAGAGCTTGATAACTTTTTTTTTAAAAAAAACGCATAAAATTTGCAAAATCTCATCGGTTCTTTATTTGAAACGTTAGATTGGTCCATGACATTTACTTTTTGAAGATAATTTCATTTAAATGTTGACCGCGGCTGCGTCTTAGGTGGTCCATTCGGAAAGTCCAATTTTGGGCAACTTTTTCGAGCATTTCGGCCGGAATAGCCCGAATTTCTTCGGAAATGTTGTCTTCCAAAGCTGGAATAGTTGCTGGCTTATTTCTGTAGACTTTAGACTTGACGTAGCCCCACAAAAAATAGTCTAAAGGCGTCAAATCGCATGATCTTGGTGGTCAACTTACCGGTCCATTTCTTGAGATTAATTGTTCTCCGAAGTTTTCCCTCAAAATGGCCATAGAATCGCGAGCTGTGTGGCATGTAGCGCCATCTTGTTGAAACCACATGTCAACCAAGTTCAGTTCTTCCATTTTTGGCAACAAAAAGTTGGCCATTTTGAGGGAAAACTTCGGAGAACAATTAATCTCAAGAAATGGACCGGTAAGTTGGCCACCAAGATCATGCGATTTGACGCCTTTAGACTATTTTTTGTGGGGCTACGTCAAGTCTAAAGTCTACAGAAATAAGCCAGCAACTATTCCAGCTTTGGAAGACAACATTTCCGAAGAAATTCGGGCTATTCCGGCCGAAATGCTCGAAAAAGTTGCCCAAAATTGGACTTTCCGAATGGACCACCTAAGACGCAGCCGCGGTCAACATTTAAATGAAATTATCTTCAAAAAGTAAATGTCATGGACCAATCTAACGTTTCAAATAAAGAACCGATGAGATTTTGCAAATTTTATGCGTTTTTTTTAAAAAAAAAGTTATCAAGCTCTTAAAAAATCACCCATTACAATATGATTCATTATAATGAACGCTCAAAATTAAGATGCTTCTAAGACTCAGCAATCATTTTACAATCATATTAAAGACTCTTTCAAGAGTGCTTTTAATGAGTCCTCATAAAGCAGGCATGATAAAGACTCTTACAGGAGTTTTTCTTTTTGAGCAAACATTTAACAATCACATCAAAGACACATCAAAGAAGTCCTTTTATTGCGTACTCATAACATACGTATAAGAAATACTCTTTACTCATTTTTTTTTTTGAGGCTCTCAGAAAATGTTTGCAGTGATAAGTATGAGAATGAGTACGAATATGAGTACAATAGTATGAGTATGGGTATGAGTATGAATGTGGGTAAGGGCATGAGTATGAGTGTGGATAAGAGTATGCAAATGAGAACGAGTATGAATGTAATGAGTATAATTGTGAGAATGAGTTTGAGTCAGATTATGAGTTCGATAATGGGCATATATATAAATATCATTATGCCTAAGAACCAGAACATAAAAACTGTGATTACTTAAATTATTTCACTTTTAACTATTTAACTGTGCTGGACCCGTTTAAATGTGATTAAAAAGTGAGGTTGTACGTACTTTGAGCACGCTCTATTATCACAATCATATATTTAAATTATAAATAATCTTAAGTTAACTTTTTGTCAAAGTTAACATTTTACAAGACACTTTTAAGCATTTTGCCCTGGCCTTAAAAATATCACACCGCACAATGTTGTTGCTAACGAGGCGTTGTTAAACTTTTGTGTCGTTATTCTTAATGATTTGAAGTACAAACAATACAAAAAGAATTTATCATGATTCTTCAAATTTAATAAAAATCTAATTGTTTGAAGACGTGTAGCAATCAAAATTTATAACGTTATTAGACAAAAAACCAACTTATTACAATAAAAACAACAACAACAAAATCCAACAGCAGCTATAAACAGAAGCTCTTCTGCAAAATTAAATCTTTTCTAATAAAGTATGCTAAATGCTACCACAAAATTCGTCATCTAAATTTACACTAGGATGATGGTCGGTGGTATTTAAGGTGTTGGGGTGTTGTCGGTGTACTGTATCATAAGTTATCATATTCTGAGTTTAATGCTCTGTTTCTCATCTGCAATGGACTGGAAAACTCAGTGAATTTTGGCAAATTCGACCTGCTACTCCTTATCCATGCTGCTCTTCTTAATTGAACTGCCGCTTCTCTTCTATATAATTTGCAGATTAAAGTGTCATGTTTGTCATTTTATTTCATTTTTTTTCAGCTTCTTTTGTGCAGATTTTGTTGTTTTGTACTTTATAATTATTTCATTCTATTAACTTTTATTTTTTTTTCGATTTTCACTTCACATGCCTTCGTGTCAGTGGTTATCTGCTGTTAGTGGTCTATTTTTTTAACTCGCGAGCTTGTCGCGTGCAGTATGCTGCATAGCCCAGGGGTGAAGCAAGAATGTGCGGGGCGTTAAAGTGTGATTAACACAGAAGAAGGTTAATAAATAAGAGGCAGAGTGGGTTACAGAGAAGTTGAATCCAACAGAGCAGAAATGAAAACGTTTGTTAGGAGGAGAAAATACATTGCAAAAGAGCTGATTGGGAAAGATGGAATGAAATCGTATTAAATCTAGAAAGATGAAGCAGATTCGAAAGTTTCTAGAAGTATTAATGGAAGCATTCAAAAACAGATGAGAGCAAAATAAAGCTGATTTAAGTAGTATAACGAAAATGTTCTTAAGAGACATAGTCGGCGGCCAAACGAGTCTGGGTACAACGTGATAAAACCTGAAACTGCAGCTCATTAAAGCTGCAATCAATTTAAGACAACAACAACGACAATTCGAGCCACAAACCGTGCAAATGAAAATAAAATTAATTTTTTTTTTTCTTGTGTACCTTTCTTAATCTTTAAGCTCTTTGGATGCTTTTGATGATCATGTTTTAGTTGTTGCGGTTTTATTTTTTATTTTATTTTAGTTTTGTTTTTCTTGTTTTTGTGTGCTTTTAATTACTATGCGGCGCGTGGTTCTTGGGACTCAACGTGAAGTCATCAAATTTAAGATCTTGTGGATTGCTCAATTATGTTTGTTGGTTTTTATTTGTTTGTGCTTTTTTGAGATAATTTAGCTTAGTACTCTTTTTTTTTTCCTTTCAAGTTCAGCAAGGTAAGTTAGGTTTAATGATAAGTGATAAAATTTAGATGTTAAATTTCACAGTTAAAAGATAATAATCTTTTGCAGATGTAAAAAATTGAAGGTGAAAAAAAAGCAATGAATACTTTTTTTTCAACAAGTTACTACAGTACTTTTAAAATATTTATGCTTGAATTAACTAGTGATACCCCTACTTTACGGGTAAATTTTCCAGTGGTTTTGTCGCTTTTACTCCAGTGCATCTAAAGCTTTTGGCTTGAATTCCCCATAGTTGTCCGAAAGCGCTTTCAAACAATTTGAGCTGATTTTTTAGAGCTTTTCAAACTGTTATACTAACTTTGCTGTGGTTTAATAGTCCTTTGAAAAATTTAAAATGATTTTAAAACTTTTGGCTTAATTTTCCAGTCTTTAACAATCCACTAGAGCTACTTTGATGAAGCTTCTCATTTCATTTGACTATGGTTTTATATTTTTTTTTATTTTACAAACCGTTACTACAGTGCTAGTTGAAGTTAGTTTTAAACATTTACTCCAGTTCATTTAAAAATTTTCTAGAAATTGTTAGCCTCTATTTCCAGTTCTTCTCAAACTTATGGAACCGGCTTTTTAGTGATTGGCACACTGTCAATCCAATTTTTCTCAAACTGAATGTTATATTTTTTCAGTGCTTATCAAACCCACGAGCTAACTAATGCAAACAAAATCATCTAACTAGTAGTAATTATCCAATATTTTTGTTGATTTTGGTTGCCACACTGTAAATGCAGTTTTTCTCAAACTGACTGATGAGTTTTTACAGTGGTTATCAAACCAATCGGGCAAACTATTGATTATTAAATATTTGGGTCGATTTTTGCTCTCTATCAATCAGCTCTAGTTATTTTTAAGCTTTTCAGTATATTTCATAAAGTGAGATATATAGTTATCATCGCACTTATCAAGTTTTTATTAAAGTTGGTATTCCAGAGATATTGTAACTGTTGCGCCAGTTCATATTAAAATTTTCAGGCCAAGTTTTGAGTGCTTGTCAAACTGTAATTTCTGTTTTCTCAAACTACCGTTCAGATTTCAAAGCTGTTTAATAGCTTTTCAGCGCTGATCAACACCAGTTCTTGTTCAACTTAAGGGTTAAATTTTTCCTGTACTAACCAAACTGTTAATAAAGTGTTTCTCAGCTTTTGGATTCATGTGCAATATCTTCAAAGGGTTACTCCAATGATCCTGAGTTTTTAGCTCAGCATGGAAGTAACTGATCGATTAAGCAGTTTTTTCCATTTTTGTCAAACTTTAGCTGCAGTAGTTCTGAAACTTTTAATGTTCAATAGCAAAGTAAATTTGATATTGCTTCGCAAGCTGTTAACGCTCCTCAAGCATTGTTGGTGAACTTTCCAGAATATATCAAATTTTCATGATTTTTAAAATTTTAAGTAGCTTTTTCTGCGCTTGCTTTATGCTTGCTCTATTTTATTTTATTTGTTGTTTTTTTAAAGATTGAGGCCGATTTTTCGGGGCCTAATATGTTGTCGTGATTTTTAAGCGTTGGTTTCATATGATTAATTACTGATTATCAAAGTGTTGCTCGATTTATTTATTAAGTTTTTGGCTTGATTTTCATTGCTTGCTTTAGTGTTTCTCAAACTTAATCATGTGACTTTACACTGGCAATTTTTCTATACCAGTTACTATAAAACTTTTGGTTCAGTTTCTAGTACTTGTCATACGATTACTTCAATTCTTCTCAAGTAAATTCTTCTAATAAATCTATTTTCAGTGTTGCTACTACAGTTATTCTAAAATTTTTGTTCGTCCCAAAAAGCCAGTTTGGTTATTTGCAAAATGTTAGGCTTGATTTTCATTGACACAGTGTTACTAAATGATTCTTAATCTGCATGATGCATGATTCAACTCTTCACTGATTATAAAACTTTCGATTAAATTTTCTCAGTTCTTCTCAAACTTTTTTGGTTGATTTTTCGCGTATTTGTTAATAAACTTAAGTTAATTGAGTCATCAAGAGCCGATTTACCTGTGATTAATACAAAGTAGACCAGTGTTTCTCAAACTTTAAGACATGATTTATTTTTATTACTGGCCTTAGTTATGGTACCACGAGTATCTGATACTACCATTGGTCTTACTGTAACTATAGTATCTCTAAAATTTGTTTGGGTTAATTTTCCACTGCTTGCCAAACAGTTCTTCCCTACTGCAGTTCTTTCCAAACTTTTTGGATAGATTTTCAAGTGCTTATCAATATGTTGCTTCAGTGTTTCTCAAACTTTTTTAAGCAGTTCTTTGGAGAAGGATTAATGCGGAATTAACAATTAAAATTGAACAACGAATGGATAAATGGATGAATAATATAAGTTCATTTATGCTAGAATGATGAACGATGCAATGATAGAAACAGAGTTATGGCTATCGTATGATAGAAAGGATGATAAAAGGTAGAATGGTGACAAACGAAATGATGAGAACCGAAATGATTTAAGACATAATGATGCCAAATGAAACGAACACAGACATAAGATAAACATACCGAATGGTAACCGACAGAATTATGACACAGGCGGAATGATTAGCGCCACTAATACACTCTACTTAATGTTAAACGACCTGATTCATATATAAGTTTGTTAAGCATAAATATATTTTGTGAATTTAAAATTAAACATTATTAACCTATAAAATATTTCAGAGAATTTATTTATTAATTCATTTATGGGAAAAAATCTAAATATTTTCAAGGGCGACATGTGGCAATATTGTGGTAGACGAGAGAAGTTTAAGACAAAGAATTAACACGTTTTATCCTGACATATCATTTTATTGAATTAAAAACTACCTTGATAATTTTACACAACTCCCTCTCACAAGACAAGAGGTGTCTCGATATAAATAAAAAATTCTTATAAAACAAGAAAAACCAACTGGAAACGAAGACAATAATTATTATTATTGAATTTTTAAATGAACACAAACTCTACAGCAACAACAGACGGACGAACGGATTTCTAATCAATAACAATTATTGTCAACAATTGTTGTAGCTAGCTAAATGCTGACTACTAAGCAATTCTTAACAATAGACACGTAATTTTCTAAGCAAAGTTGAGAATAAGTAAATCGACAACAAAAACATGCATTTTAGTTCTACACATAAAATATAGGAAAAGCTATAGGAAAAAAATTCTGCAAATGCAGCCAATACTCATTATCAACGAAAACAAAACCGGCAGAGCAAGAAAAATAAAAAACCAAAAAAGAAAATAAATGGAAAAAAATCAAAGAAAATGAACGAAAAAGGAAAACTTGTTCAACGGCAGTAAGTAATGAAAATTAGAACAAATTATGTACCAACCCAGCGATAAACGAACCAACGAGCCCAGCTTAATAAAAAAAAAACGTGTATGTAGGTATGTTTCTCGGAAAATATACACAACCAAGGCAACCAGGTTTACAGCTTAGCAACTTAGAACTGCGCATAGAATGCACGATCTTTGAAACGCTTGAGTGGTCAAAAGCAAAAAATTGCTTACACACAAAAAACATAGAAAACTGCTCAATTAAACATTTTCCGTTTACAGTTATATAGCTGTTTACGGATGAGGAAGGTGCTAGAGGGAGACTTGTTAATTTTTAAGTAAGTCTATATTGCGAAATACTGCCATTTTATTGTTATGTTGATTTGATGCTTAATTGAGCCTCATAACATTTTATTGACTATGAATTAAAATTAAATGACTGCGTTTTAAGATTATTGGCATAGATAAATTTTGTCTTTAGAAGGTTTTCATAATGCTTCAACTTTGAAGTTTTATCATTAAGATTTATCGTGAAGTAAAATTTTACTTTTGAAAAAATTACTCTCTTATAAAACAAAATTTTTGTTTAATAAATATCACATTCGTTTTACAAAAATTTTAGATTAAACAACTTAAAGATAATCTTAAAATTTAAGATAATCTTTAAAAAAGGTAGAGGTAGAGGTAGAGGTAGAGGTAGAGGTAGAGGTAGAGGTAGAGGTAGAGGTAGAGGTAGAGGTAGAGGTAGAGGTAGAGGTTTTTTTTTATTTTATTCGCGAAGGGGGAACCTTCAAAAGGCGCCACCGTGCAGGTGGGAGTGTGCGATTCTTACGTACTAAGCCTAACCTCCGCATTGAATCGTCGTCCTTGTATAAGCCCCGTGGGACTGCCACAAAGCATGACTTCACGGAGCATGGGAACAGCACTAAGCTGGAAACTGATGGACTTGTGACCGTATTCTATAAGATTTGGTCATGGGCTTGTATTTAAACTCTATCTTATCTATTTCGCAAACGCTCAACTCTTCGCAGTTCATCGGCATTTTGGAACTTGGGGCACTCGAAGAGGACATGGGCCGCGTCTTCTGGTATACTTCCCTCGCAATGGGTACAATAGGGATCTGCTACGTGCTTGTATTTGTGCAGATATGCCCTGAAGCAACCGTGCCCGCTTAAAATCTGCGTAATGTAGAAGTTCATGGAGCCGTGAGATCTACCAAACCAAACGGTCGGTAGAGGTAAAAGTTAAGGTAGAAAAAGAGGTTTTTTTATTCGCGAAGGGGGAACATTCAAAAGGCGCCACCGTGCAGGTGGGAGTGTGCGATTCCTGCGCACTAAACCTAACCTTCGCATTGAATCTTCGTCCTTGTATTAGCCCCGTGGGACCGCCGTAAAGCATTGGAAACTGTTTGGCTTGTGTCCGTATTCTATATGATTTGGTCATGGGATTGTATATAACCTTCACCATATCTATTTCGCAAACGCTCAACTCTTCGCAGTTCGTCGATAATCAGTCGTGCTAGGGTGCTAACCACTAACCAGTTAGCTTCATTTCTCAGCATAAGGGTAACCAAGACTTGATCAGTTACCGTTTCGCCGAGACTGACCGAAGCCTCAAGTCTCATTAACATGGGCCGCGTCTTCTGGTATATTTCCGTCGCAATGGGTACAGTAGGGATCTGCTACGTGCTTGTATTTGTGCAGGTATAACCTAAAGCAGCCGTGCCCGCTTAAAATATGCGTAATGTACAAGTTCATGGAGCCGTGAGTTCTACCAAACCAAGCGGTAATGTTAGGGATGAGCTGATGAGTCCACCGACCCTTAACTGAAGTATCCCAGGGAGCCTGCCACTTTAGCAAGCTTCTCTCCCGTGCAAGTCTTTTGCGAACTGTTGGGTTTTCGCTATTGGCTTCGAACAGCGTTTCCTCTACTAGAAGGTCGATAGGTATCGAGCTTGCAAGGACTAATGCTGCATCCTCGGAAACTGTTCTGAAGGCACAGCATAAACTGAGTGCGCCAAGTCTATGCACTGATTCAACACCACGTCGGTATAACTTCGTTTTCATTGTTGTGGCCCACACCGTTGACCCATACATCACGACGGATCGTACTACATTAAGGAGTAGTATACTGCGCGCCTGTTTGGGGCCTCTTGTATTCGGCATCATTCTCGATAAAGACATGCATGCGTTGGATGCTTTTTTATGGGCATACTGGAGATGCTGTTTAAATGTTAAACGGGAGTCAATCATCACGCCAAGGTATTTAATGAGTTTCTATCTTTTTGCGGCTGGTTATGAGCACAGCTTCGGTTTTATGTTCGACTAGACAAAGACCCACTGACATAAGGCAGTTATATACAATGCCAATCGCCGCACTACTGAGAGCCTCGACTTCGTCAAGGTGTTTTGCAGTGGCCACAACCACTAGGTCGTCCGCTAAGCCGACGATCTTAACGCCTGTGGGAACTGCGAGTCTAAGGATGTCGTCATACATAACGTTCCACAGCAGGGGCCCTAGGACTGACCCCTGTGGGACACCACCGGAGACGTTATACACCATTATCTCCTCGTCTGTTTCATAGCGTAGTATTCTACCATCAAAGTAGTTCGATAATATCTTAGAGTGGTAGCGTGGAATTTTAAATTTTGCGAGCGCTTTCATTATCGTATCCCAGTTTGCGGAATTAAAGGCATTTCGCACATCCAGCGTTGCCACCAGGCAATACTGCTTTGCCCCCTTCTTCCAGCTAGTGCCTTCAATAGCTTTACTTGCTATGCTTGTAACCAGTTTTATGGCGTCGGACGTTGAGTATGATTTCCGGAATCCAAACTGTTGGTTCGATACAGTCCTCCTTTGGATTGTATTGCTTCTTCGAGGCGGTTGTACAGCAATTTCTCAAGGATCATGCCTATCGTGTCGAGCAGGTCGGTAGGATGAGGAATCCTCCAGAGTGCCGCTATCTTTTGGTATAAGCACAAGCTTTTGCATCTTCCATTGTGCCGTGGAATATGCCCTCTGTGAGACAAGCGTTATACAGCTGTACGAAGGCTTTTGTTTGGGCTGCGATGGCCATTTTTAGCACGTGGTTCGGGATTTTATCTGGACCTGGGGCCTTGTCGTTATGAACAGCATTGGCGATTTTCATAACCTCTTTTCATGGTGCGGTTACCATCGAAGTGAGTTGCACGTCGCCATGATCAGTGACGGGCTGCATCAGTGGTTGCTGCGGAAAGGGCACACTTACAATGCGACTAAGTATGTGAGGGCACGTAGTTGGTGGTCGTTCAAACGACTTCATCTTTTTCATTACCAGTCTATAGGCGGTACCCCATGGGGTTACGTCCGCTTCGTCGCATAACTGCAAGAAGCACTCGCGCTTCCTCGAACGAATCTTGTGTTTAAGTAGCTTCCAGCACTCTCTACTCGTATAGACCACGCGCAGTTCTTCAAAAGCTGTCGGTCCCTCTGGCGCGGTAGTAACTTCTTATGGCTTGGTGAAAAAAATGTTGGACGGCGAATTAACTGATTATATGAAATAATTTCAATTGAAGTAGAGCCTGATTCAGCATTTCGTTGTTGAAACATTGGATATTGCTTTAAAACAGCTGCTGTACACTTGTGCGACCCTTATTTGACCGAGAAAAATTCCTAAAATTAAGACTTATTCGGCATTAGCTAAAAATCTGTTTGTTTTTCCTTGGCTTACAGTAATGTTATCGATTTGATTCTTATATTGAAACTTATATTAACTGTTCTTATCAACAAATATTATAGAATTGACATTCAGAATAGGACCATTATTTTACTAAAGTTATTTGCATGTTTTCGAAAATAGTGCCAATATTAAATAAAAGATTGTTAGATGATTGTCGAAAATAGTATCAAAATTATTGAAAATCTGACACTTATAGATAACTATCGATAATTTTGTTAACAACGGATATACTCTCGGAAGTAGATTTAATAGAAATGGGCACAAATACCTTCCTCAGGATTATAAGTTATTCAAATAAAATTTCTTTGAATGTTTTTCTCATATTTATTCATTTGAATCGATAACAAGCGGCAAATATTCAAAAAATAAATCTATAAGATTTCTATAAATCAAGGTTTTTTTTCTATAAATGCAGGATTTTTATACAATCGAATATAAATATTTTGTAAAATCACAGTTTACTTTTAACAGGGAATAAACCAGTGAGGTAGTTAGAAGGGTGTTAAAACCCGTCGAGTAAAATTCAAAGCAAGCGTAGATTATTTTCCGTATAACAAGTAGCATGGCTCAAAAAACAAAAAGTTGTCTTGCCGATACAAGTCTGAAGCATAGCATGGTGGTAAGGTAACAACGCAAGCAGCAGCAAGTGCAGCAGCGTCAAATCAAACCTATTGCAATAAAAATTTACTGATAACCGATAACAGCAACCACAAAAGCAAAAGAAGAAAAATGCAATTTATGCCAATTTGGCTGGGCTTGTACGCTGTTGGTGCTGTTTTGTTGTTGGTGTTCTTTCAGTTATTGTTGCTGTAGCTCCAAAGTTAGTCGTGCGCATAATTTTAACTCGTTGTGCATTAAGGCACAAACTTTTTTTTTGTGTGGTTTCCCAAGTTAGAAGTATAAGTAGCAGTACTTGTTGTTGTTGTTGTTGTTACTTTTAGTTTTGTAGTTATTGTTGTTGGCTAGCAATTTAATGTTTGCTGGGTTCAAGTTCAAAACAAATGCTTTTTGGGCTTTGAAAGTTTTTTTTTATGTGCTCCGTGCTGTTTAATGTTTACTCTACGTTGGTCCGACTTTAATGTTTACTGATAAACAACAAAGTTTTGTGCCGGTGTGCCACGTATGCTGCTCAGTGGTTATATTGCAGAGGTCAGACTAATAATAGTTTACCTCAAAGGTAATAATGAAATCATAAACAGTTGCAAATTTTAATTGTTTTACTCGTGAAAGAGTAGATTAAGATATATAAAAAAAAAAGTTTCTGGATATAAACTCGTTTTTAATTTACTCTTCAATGGAAAGGATTGTTTGAGTAATAAGTTTGAAAAAAAAAAAAATCAATTAGCATTTGAAATTTTTAGTCGACGATCTACGACAAAGCATACCCAACAACAACATACAGCACTCCACTAGCAGCAGTAAAGACAGTATCCAGTCACATACCGCATAACAGAATAATTAGCGCAGCCTGTAAAAACAACAACATCACACACGCATCTACAACAATTGTTACACATCAATACTAGCCACATCAAGCATGCAAGACAATGCATGACGACAACAAACACCATCAGCATCAAGTGAGATTTACATTCACCATACACTGCGCCTTTATAATTCACAAGATGTTTAGATGAAAACATGTTTAAGGTAAGGAGGTTTGACATGCTATGGGGCGGCTCAAAGACGTAGTGTCTTGTATAAAATGTTGCGCTGATACGCCAACTCAAGCGCAGTTAACTGTGTCATCAAAAGGCGTTAACGCAATTGTGTTATGACGTAGATTGAAGAACTGATATCTGTATCAACAGAACTGTGTTCAGCGTTGTAAGGCAAGAACCCAAAGCTATGAGGCGGAGAGGCTTGAGAGTGCAACCCTAAAATGTCAAGTATTCATGGTTGACACATATGACACATATAATATATATAATATATAAAAAATGTCTTGCTTTTTTTTGAGTATTTAAAGACCTGTAGGTTCTAAATAAATCTATGCTCCTTAATTAAAGCATTTTTTAAATAACTGTAATTTTGCATTAATTTTATTTTGAAAACTAGTTAATTAATGTTTCAAAAATATTTTCTTGATGTATTCAAATGATTAAGAAAGTGTAAAATCACAATGCAATTTTAAAATTTTTCTGACCTGACAGAAAAGTTTCGATTTTTTATTTGTTAATAAATAGTAGTGGATTCTCAACTAGTTAAGTATAGTGAGTTGCTCGGTGATGCAAATGTTTAAATAAGGATATTATATTTAAGGATAACATTTATAAATTAAAAGTTTTGAAAATTGAAAAAAAAGTGAGAGATACAGAGAAAATGTGTGCGTTAAGGTTAATTCCACTTATAAAATTAGTTCAACTAAGCAAGTGATTTTATTCAGACAATTCTTATTTTTTTTAATGTTTAAGTAAAGGCTTAAAGCTATAGAATAGTTCTCCTATGAATGTCACTTAAATTTTAACTCTGTTATTTGATTGTAATTTTTTTATTTGAATATTAAAAAAATAATTTAGTTTTTCACAATACTTTTGCTCATACTTCCATTTTAAGCTACTTGTAATTTTTTATAATTGTGTTACATACATTTTTTTTCTTCTGTTGCTTGACTGATTTAATTCTAAATTCTAAAATTTTTGTATGGTTATGTAATGTATATAATAAAATAATACGAATTGTTTTTCTGGCTGAGTTTTAGGATGGAGAAACTGACCCTCTCCTTCCCCCCTTTCCCTCCCAGCAAACACACTTGTTCATATTTATATTCGTAATCGTATTCATGCTCATATTCATACTCATATTCATATTCATATCCATATTCATATTCATATTCATATTCGTATTCATATTCATATTCATATTCATATTCATATTCATATTCATATTCATATTCATATTCATATTCATATTCATATTCATATTCATATTCATATTCATATTCATATTCATATTCATATTCATATTCATATTCATATTCATATTCATATTCATATTCATATTCATATTCATATTCATATTCATATTCATATTCATATTCATATTCATATTCATATTCATATTCATATTCATATTCATATTCATATTCATATTCATATTCATATTCATATTCATATTCATATTCATATTCATATTCATATTCATATTCATATTCATATTCATATTCATATTCATATTCATATTCATATTCATATTCATATTCATATTCATATTCATATTCATATTCATATTCATATTTCGAATTAATTCGAAATTCTTGAATGTTTGTATGGTTATGTAACATATATAATTAATATAAATTTTTTTGGCTGAGTTCTGGAGTGGGGCAACTACACCTCCCTCCTTCTTCCCCCTCCGGACGCCCTTGGACTTGAAAAAGGTAGTTTTTTAATCCATAAATCTTCACACAAATGTCATTTAGGTTCTAAAAATATTAACCTATCAACAACGGCTGTACTAGACTTAAATATTATAATTACTTCTGTTGTATTATGAATTGTTTAAACTAACTAAAATCAGAATTGCAAATCGAAAACGTGAAAAACCTCCAGTTTAGAAGAGATACCACTTTAAAGTAGATAAGTAAAAGCATTTTAAATAATTAGTCTAGAAAAAAAACACACCAACAGCAAAGTGAATAAATAGAAATTCTATTAATGGTAAAAATATATTCATTCGCACTTTATAACACTGACCTATGGCAAAAGAACACAATGTGACAGCGTTGTAAAAAGGAAATACATTTAATATAAATTGCCAAGCTTTAACCACAATTTAAAGCTTGTTATGTTCAAGTATAAGAAAAACATCTTGGAGAACCGAAAACACACCCATAAAAAAAACATGTTTATTTCGAGTGAGTGGCGAAAAAAACTTGAAGCTATAAATCAAAGTTATTTGAGCCATAAATTTCAAAGGTAAGTTCTTAGCAAAAGTTCAAAAGAAATGGAAATACAAAAATAAGAAAAAGAAGTCAAGTGAAAAAACCACAGAAATACCAACATCAGCAAATATCGAAAATGTAATAAAAAATTTCACAACATAAAAGTAATAAAAAAAAAAAAGAAAAACACAGGAAAAGCAAAACCAAATAACTGTGGAACGAATCAAAAACAATATGCCGAGGATGATAACTAAATGGAATCGGGGAGGGTAAAGTTAAAAGTTTATGGTCAAGAAGAAAGGCAGAAAATATTCTGAGCGATTTAATTAAAACCAGCAAATAAATAGATATTGGAAGTTATATGTGGCTCTTAATAAAAATAGTTACGAAGTAGAAAATGGATAGAGGCGTTTTTGAGGGCTTCAAAACTTTTTCGCATTAACTAGAGCCATACAAAAGTTTTGTGTGAAATCAGATTTAAAGAATAAATTATCTCTTCTATTCCTGGATTAAAGCTTCTAGTATACAAGCTTAAAAGTTTTCATCCAATAAAATAAGCATATACAAGACTATGTATTATAAAAATTATCAAATTGCACCCAAGAGTTTCACCAACTAAAACAAATAAATATCAATTAAGTAAAATAAAAACCAAATAAATAAGCTTAATTGTCCAATTATAAGCTCAAATAGCTTTATAAAAATAATAAATGTAGAAAATGCAAGGCAATCAAAGAACTCCCCCCTTCCCCCACTTAAAGCGACGGAACCACTTTATCAGCTTCGGCACAAATAAACGCCTATTTAAATGTAAGATGATGACCCCACTTTAAAAAGGTACCAAAATTCTTCAAGCGTTTCTACTTACAACAACAAACATAGCTTTGCATTGCATAGAATGCAACATAGAGAGAGAGCTCGACTTGAGTGAGTGCGCGCAATCTTGCCAGAACGAGCCAGAAACAATAGAGAAAAAAAACTACAAAAGCAAAGCTGCTGCTGAGCTGTATAACGATCGAGATGCCAACTTTGTGTTTTCTTTACTTTTTATCTACTTATTCCATAAAAACTTAAACTTTACACAGAACAACAAAATTAGCTTTAAAAAAAGCTCGAGTTTTGATCACTCAATTAAACAACCAAAGTAATTATAGACTTTGAATAACGGATTCTGGTAGAGGAGACTAAAAAAGATTTTTAATAGCTTACTTATGAGTAATTTTTATATGGATTTTAAATTTGCACTAAATTTACTAACATAAAAAGTAGGAAAAAATCTAAATATTAGAGTTTGAGTATGAGTATGAGTATAAGTATGAGTATGAGTATGAGTATGAGTATGAGTATGAGTATGAGTATGAGTATGAGTATGAGTATGAGTATGAGTATGAGAATTATTTTTGTAAAATATTTTAACCCTCTAGCTCCCTCTTTTTTATGGGTCTTTTCTTAAAGTTTAAAAAACTACCCTGAAAAGTAGTCGTAAACGCAGAACTGCCAGGTGGCGGGATTTTCCCCGGTTTTTTTGGGATTTTTCGACTAGAATGTGAAGGCGAGAAAATAGTGATCGAAATGGGGAGGAAAATGTTGAGGACTAGCTGCAAGTCATTTTCAAAATTTAATTTAACCATCTTGTGGAACGAAAATATATCATTCTCTTCATTCAAATTCATTTAAATAGGTTTGAGTTCGTAGAAGGAAGGAAAATCTTTAAGCTTAATATTTTTATAGAAGTAATTTATTTTGAAAAAATAAAACTTTTATTGTTTCTGCTGTAGTGCAGTCATTTGGTAGTTTTACCTGGAAAGTTTACCGTGAGTTTTGAAAATGGGTAATTTCATAGATTTCAATGTGCTCTCTTCGAATTTCAACTATGCCACTTCGAATTTTTGCCGCTCCGGCCGCCATAATGGGAAAATGGCACCTAAAAGCATATTTTTGACAATATCTATTTTCATGTCATAACCTTTTTTTTTCTTAAAATCCATAGTTTTGGCATACGAGCGCCGCAAAAAGTATTTAAAATAAAGTAAAAAAACTTTTATATTATAAATATATTATTAGACTGGGTCAGATTTGTATGGAAAATGTGTGTAGGTATCCTGGAAATATAAGCGATGGTTGCGAAAGAAATAATTTGCGCTATTAAAAGTTAAAAAATTGAAGCGTTTCTGGAATTGAAAAAAAACATTTTTAATGGCGCACTTAGTGCCATTTGATTTCCATTTCCAATTTTTTTTGGTGTAAGAAGTTTAAAGGAATTTCACTGTATATAGTAAAACAAAATATATCCATAAAAAAGAAAAGGAAAAAGGATTTAGATACTTTCTTAAGGGAAAAACTTTCTATAACCCAAGCGCAATGGATGATAACGCGTTTTTTCAGTAAGCATAACATCGGCGCTGATAGCGCTTACAACATTTTTCCATATTAACGTTTCTGGTGCAATTTTATTGCACTTTTGGATCACGCTATTTAATTCATGTAAATCCTAAAAACTAATCAAATTTGAGGAACTACCATATGTAATCTCATAATACGCCAGACCAAAAAAAAAAAATTTTGATTAATTTGTCGTTTACAACGTTATTCACGTCGACGCCTCAATTGTCGAAAACTGCCCGATTTTGTTTTTGTTTTCTTGCCTGAAAATTTTTAGTTTTCAGTGAATTTGATGGCACCGGACTAAATTAATCGGTAATTCCAAGTGCAAAAACAGATTCTTCACCAAATTTTACATTAAAATAAGTGGGTTGTGTTTTTTTTTCCCCGCTAATTCGAAATTTTAATAAAAAAAAAAATTAAATACCCATTTCAGCTCTTGAAATGACTTTGACCGAGCTTTTAATGATGAATTGTGTTGTGAAATATTTGAACACAAACGATAGAGAACTGGACCTGCAAGTTTTTATGCCGACTCCGAACGGCTTATGTTCTCAAGCTTTTCATGACAGTTTTTATTCTCTGAAGTTTGCCATTGTCTGCAGAGAGCAAATAAATTCAATTGAAAAAACTTTCTGTGTCAGGTGGGAATTGAACTAGGATTCTCTGGCGTATGGGCCACGCACTCTACCCAGTGCACCACGGCAACCACTTTTTTTTTAAAAATATCATATAAAAAACGCAAAAAACTAATCTTTCCTCCTAGTCCTAGTCCTAGTCTAGTCCTCGCCGTTTCCACAATTCTCATTCTTTCATTCTAAAGTGAAATGCAGAACCTGTCTGTATAAATCCATTTGGACAAAATTTGACTACAGCGTACTTCTATGGAGAAAAATAGTATACTTATCGAAAAATAGTTATCGAAAAATGATTGAGAAATCATCGAGAAATTATTAAGAAATTATCTAGAAATCATCGAAAAATTAGCAAGAAATCATTAAAAAATTAACGAGAAATCATCGAGAAATTATCGAGAAATCATCAAAAATTCATCAAATCCAGAAATCACAAAAAATGTATCTAGAAATTATTGAAAAATTATCGATAAATCATGGATATATTATTAAAAATCATCGATAAACCGTCGAGAAATTACCGAAATATCTTCAAAAAGCTTTCGGGAAATTATTGAGAAATCATCCAGATATCATCGAGAAATTATCAGGAAATTATCGAAATACTATCCAGAAATTATCAAAAAATTACCAAGAAATCAACGAGACATTATTGAGAAATCAAGTTATTGACAATTAATAGATATTAATGAAAAATTTCCGATAAATTATAGATATTATTGAGAAATAATCGAGAATCTATTAACAAATCATTGAGAAATCGAGACATAAATAAAAATCATCGAGAAATCGTTGAGAAATTATTGTGAAATTATCGAGAAATCATCAAGTTATCGAGAAATAATCGAGAAATTATTAAAAAATTATTGCAAATCATCGAGAAATTATCGAGATAACATTGAGAAATCATTGACGAATCATTGAGAAACCATCAAGAAATTATCAAAAAAATATCCAGAAATCATCGAGAAATTATTTAGAAATTAGCAATAAATCATCGAGAAATTATCAAGGAATTGTGGAGAAATTATCGAAAAATTTTCAAGAAATTATTGAAATAGTTCCCAAAAAATATCGAAAAATGTTCAGGAAATCATCAAGATATTAAGAAATTATCGAGAAATCATCAAGAAACTATTGAAAAATTATCGACAAATTATAGATACTGTTGAGAAATCATCGAGAAATAATTTATTTATTGTCGAGAAATTACCGAGAAAGCTTTGAGACATTAATGAAAATTATCGAGGACTCATCGAGAAATTATGATGTTATCGAGAAATCATCAAAAAATTATTGATTAATCCTCAATCGAGAAATTATCAAAATAAAAATTATCAGATTATCAAAATAGAAATCATCGAAACATTATTGAGCAATTATCGAGAAATCATCAATTTATCGAGAAAGTGTTGAAAAATTATCAAGAAATTATAGATATTGAAAAATCATCGAGAAATTTATAAATTATCAAGAATTTATCGGGAAATCATCGAGGCATTAATGTGATCACCGAGAAATCGTCTATAAATCAAGTTATCGAATTATAAGAAATTATAGATAAATCATCAAAAAGTTATCGAAAAATTATCAAGGACTTAGAGAAATTACCGAAAAATCTTAAAAAAATTATTGAGAAACCATAGAAAAATTATCCAGAAATCCTCGAGGAATTATTGAGAAATTATCGACAAATAATCGAAAAATTATCAAGGAATTATGGAGAAGCTATGGAAAATTTATCAAGAAATTATAAAGAAAGTATCGAAATAATACCCAAAAATTATCGAAAAATAAGCAGGAAATCATCAAGACATTATTGAGAAATTATCGAGAAAAAAATCAAAAAATTATTGAAAAATTATCGACAAATTGTAGATATTATTGAGAAATCATCGAGAAATAATTAATGCATTATCGGGGAATCAAGAAATCATCGAGACATTAATGAAAATCATCAAGGAATCATCGAGAAATCGTCAAGTTACCGAGAAATTATTAAGAAATTATTGAGAAATCATCAAGAAATCATTGAGAAACTATCAAAAAATTATCCAGAAATCATCGAAGAATTATTGAGAAATCAAGAAATTACCAAGAAGAGAAATTATCAAGGAAATATGGAGAAATTATAGAGATTATCAAAATAGAAATCATCGAAACATTATTGAGAATTATCGAGGAAATTCGAGAAATTATCGAGAAATCATCAATTTATCGAGAAATTATTGAAAAGTTATCAGGAAATTATAGATATTCAAAAACCATCGAGAAATTTATAAATTATAGAGAATTTGTCGGGAAATCGAGACATTAATGTGATCATCGAGAAATCGTCGAGAAATCAAGTTATCGAGAAATAATCAAAACATTATCCAGAAATCATCGAAAAATTATAAAGAAATTATAGATAAATCATCAAAAAGTGATCGATAAATTATCAAGGATTTAGAGACATTATCGAAAAATCTTCAAAAAATTATTGAGAAATTACTGAGAAACCATAGAAAAATTATCGAAAAATTATCCAGAAATCATCGAGAAATTATTTGGGAAATTATTGACAAATAATCGAGAAATTGCCAAGGAATTATGGAGAAATTATCGAAAAATTATCAAGAAATTATAAAAAAAGTATCGAAATAGTACCCAAAAATTATTTGAAAATAACTAGGAAATCATCAAGACATTATTGAGAAATTATCGAGAAATAATCAAAAAATTATTGAAAAATTATCGATAAATTTTAGATATTATTGAGAAATCATCGGGAAATAATTTATACATTATCGGGAAATTAACGGAGAAATCATCGAGACAGTAACGAAAATCATCAAGGAATCATCAATCGAGAAATCGTCAATTTATCGAGAAATTATTAAGAAATTTTTGAGAAATCATCAAGATATCATTGAGAAACTATCAAGAAATAATCGAAAATTTAACCCAAAATCATCGAAGAATTATTGAGAAATTATGAAGAAGTTATCGAAAAATTATCCAGAAATCACTGAAAAATTACCGGAAACTCATCGAGAAATTAACAATAAATCATCAAAAAGTTCTCGGGATATTATCAATATAGAGAAATTATCAAAATAGAAATCATCGAAACATTACTGAAAAATTATCGAGAAATCATCAATTTATCTAGAAATTATTGAAATATTATCAAGAAATTATAATTATAACGAGAAGTTCATAAATTATCGAGAAATTATTAAGAAATCATAGAGACAATAATGTGATCATCGAAAAATCGTCGAGAAATCCAGTTATCGAGAAATTATCGGGAAAATATCGGGAATCACCGATAAATTACTAAGAAATTATCGATAAATCATCAAAAAGTTATCGATAAATTATCAAGGACTTGGAGAAATTATCGAAAAATTACAAAAAAAAATCATGAACTTTATTGAGAAATTATCAGAAAAGCATATCAAGTTATCGAGAATTCACCGAGAAATTACTGAAAAATTATAGATATAATTGAAAAATCATCGAGAAATTATCGAGAAACTTATAAATTATCGAGAAAACATCGATAAATTATCGATAAATCATCGAGCAATTATCGATAAAATAGCGATAAATTATGAATAATTTCTTAAAACATTCAAAACAAGATTGAAAAATCGAAACTGACGATATGACCAAATTTGTAATAAGAATTTCGTGCACAAAAATTCGCTTCTAGAGATATTTATTAAAACTAATATGGATTAAGTTATGCTGCTTGAAATACACCATTATTTATACATTTATACTGCCGATACACACTAGCTTCAATTTCTTGCTTTCAGACAGTGCAATAAGCTGTACTTTGAAATAAAAAGTTGGCCACTCTAAAACAATGTGAGGAAAAAATAACAATACAAATAAAAATAAAAAAAAAAAAAAAGGAGCCCAACTAGATAAAAATAATACAAAAAAAAAAAGATTTTCTGAAAATTGAAATTGGCTCCAATGGAATTGGATCTGTCTGAACGGCGCGTGGGTCAATCTATTGTATTGTGTATTCGAACCACTGTCCATCGTTTTACAAACGCTTTGTTTAAAGGTTTGTTGTTTATATTTTTGGCGTATTATTTTTATGGCGTTTAAAAGCTTGTCTATAGCAATGATATTTGAACTGGTTTTACGATTTTGTAATTGCGATATAGTAGTTGTTTTTTTTTCATATAGAAGAACATAACAGAGAATGTAAAACAAAACAAAATGTTTCGCTGTGGCAACGTCGTCGCAAAAGCAAGGGCTTGATTGAATTTCATTACTTCGCTCTGCTCCGCCACCCCTTAAATAGCACGCATTTGTATTCACGTGCTTTTGTAATTTGTGGATTGGTTATGAAAGCTGAAGCTTTTCATGATTTGAAAGGTCGATGCGGAAAATATTGGCGAAGAAGAACAAAGAAAGAAGAAGTTTGAATGATATATAGAAGCGCAAGTAAATGTTTGTGCTGGCATTTGGAGTATATTGAGGAATATTTAATGGGATGAAGTTTTTTAAGACTTGAAAGTTTTAACAATTTGATAAGAAATGGATTAAAATATATTAAAAATAAATTATATAAAGTAATAATAAGATAATCAAAACAGACATTTTTTTTTTTTAGAAAAATTTAAGCAAAACAGTCGAAAGTTTAAAATATATTGTTTTATAACATGATACTTAATTTTGAGATATTTTTCAACTGATTTACTATTAAAAAAAGTCATATCACTATCTAGAAAAAATTGACAGAAATATATGTGAAATTCAAAACTTTTTAAAATTGTATTTTATAGCAAATTTTATGATCTTAACGACCCTGTCTATCGTAAAGCACTGCGTTAAAAATTTTAAGATTTAATATAGATAGATAATTTTTATACCATCAAAATGTTTGTTGATTCAAAGGTACCAAATTAGCTCCATGTTGTGATGACACTTCGCAACCCTTGGTGGGGGTGGAGACCTATCTAAAACCTCTTACATAATATGGGGTATGGCACCCGGTTTGCGAATGCAAGCCTACACCGAGCTGGATAGCTCTGCCCGCGATATGGGTAGTAAACCATAGCCATCACGAAGACTCCTCGAAGGGCCATCCTAAGCCTAGCATAAGCCAGGGGCCGCTTACTACCCGTGGTACCAGTTTTAAAGTCCTTGGTCAGACCTCGTAACTTACACCCCAGCTACTACGCGTTTTAGCCCATCACAGCTCTGGACTGGTTACCAAATATCAAAAAGTACAGTTTCATCCATAGGCAGCACCAAATTAAAAGTATACTTGTACGGGCATTGTAGGGAGCCGAACAATTTGTGTGTAAAGTGACAATCAAAATAGACGAGTCGTTCCGCAACGAATAAAATCGAAAAATTTCAATTAAATGCATTTTAATGTTGGTGCACAAAATGCACAAATGTAATTTAACGAAACTGAATGAAACATTTTGTCAATACGTCTTGTTCCGTATTGACAATAATCAAGTGACGTTAGAACCGAACTTTTAATGTCTCAACTCGTTAGACGTTTGTGAAGTTCGTGTCGTAACGTCTCGTCTATTTAGGTTTTAAGCATTAGGCCTTAAGCATTCCTTTCGTTAAATTTTTCAATCTTCGTTATAATAATTAAATATTATTTATTTTTATTTCATATGAAAAACAGTTCAATTATTTTTCATACGACACTTTAGTTGGACAAATCGGTAGTAGAAGATCCGTGCCGAATGTCTGCACTTGCTGCCTTTGTTTTGAAATTTTGAGACGCTAAAAGTTCGGTTCTTACGAAACTAAAAGTCTGTCAACCCCTTTCGTTCAGTTTCGTTAAGTTAACGTTTGCTTATTTTGGACAATATTCAATTGCATAAAGCAAATATTTTCGTCCTTACTCGCCTCGGAGCAATTATGGTCTCTTTTTGGTTGGACCTATAATGTCAAAGAAACAGACATTAGCAAATATTCTTAACGAAATTTTAACAAACATTTCGCAATCTTTCCGATTTCGGAATCTGAAAGGGTTTGACACGACTTCGTTACGCAATGTCGTAACGAGTCTTTACGAAAATCTTACGAAAAAGTTACGATTTCGTTGAGACAGTTTGAAAGAAAGGAAATTTTACTCTGTTTGCATTTCAATATGTCGTACAACCATTCGCATAACGAAATTCTATATAAATTCCTATAAAAAGTGAAACTGTTCCGATATTTGCGTAACGAAATTGCAACGATTTATTTAGGACAGCTCGAAATAGTTACGCATTAAACGGAATTTCGACAAAGTCGTCAAATATAGTTTGCTGGGTATTTAATTTGACATAAAATACTTAACTGAAATCAACTACGTCCAGACTGGCTGTTCGCAATTTATATTGTTTGTTATTTTTTTTTTTTTTGTTTTTTGTTTTGTTTTTCTTTTTATTGTTTATTTTCCACAAAAATGTGTCTTATAATTGTTTTCTTTCCCCATGTCAAATATTTTGTTTACAGAAATGGCACCTTGTGATACAATTCCTTCGACTATTTATCGAAAAAATTAGTGCTGATATCGATTGGATCTTAATTTGATTGGTAATTTATGTTAAATTACATAATTTCAAAATAATTTCCTTTACAGATTTTCCACGGCGAAATTACTTAATTTAAACATGATTTACGAATAAATCAAGAATGAGCCGTAAATAACGATAGTGAGAACATGGTATTAGAAACATCTAAATTCTTTTCTTAAAAGATCTTATAAAAAGGAAATTATCTTGAAAAATCGAGAACAAGCCGATAAATCGATTTTCCTTCGGCTGTTCTTATTTATTTTGAAAGTACTTGACGAATTCAATGTCGCCCAGGAAATCGTAATCTACCCCAAATTGCGGCGCCCAGAATTTTTTTTCTTCAAACTTCTTTTTTTGCAGACAGAGCAATTTGAAAAAAAATCTGGCAATACTACTTGCAACACATGCATTTCCTTTGGAATTTGGCAGCTCTACAAATAAAATCGCGCGCAAGCTTTTTTTTCACTCTCACTTTTTGCCAGCACAACATTTAAAGAGAAATAACAACTCTCTTCGAACACGCAAAAATTGTCGATTTCATTACCAAAACGTACCCATGATGGAATAAAAATAACAGAAACATACCTATTTCATTTCACATTTTATTACAAAAAAAAAAATGCCAGAAACATTAAAAAATTGTGCGACAAGGCAAGACACTTAAAAATGATCATCGCACAACTATCTCTTTTTAGCTGCTATAAATACCAAGCAAAAAATATAACGAAAACCAACACGCACTTACCTCATCTAACTGGCTCCTTCTCACTAGTACAATGCTATGAACCGCTTCACAATTAACATGAGATAACTTGCGAAAATGTATGTATTTTCTTTTCGCTATTTGGAAAAAAAAAATTCACTTAGCACACAAATTATAAATGTTTAAAACGTTTTCTACAGCAATTGATTCAATATAATTATTGTTAGTTCATACAATATACGCGTTAGCAATTTACACAATATTATTCACTTATTCAAATTTTTATTGTCAGCTGCAGGGTTTCCAACTATATGGTTTTTTATTTTTTTTTTCTTATTGTTTGTACGTGCGTTCTTAATGCAACGCATACGATTTCTTTAAAGAATTTTTCCTTGACGAGCCCACCCAAGGACCATTCAATTGTATATATCAATTGCTTCCGCTAAAATAGCTATGATAACGGCAACGATTGATGGCAAACTGAAATGAAAAATCATTGGCAACTCTTGCTGCGTGTTCCTTCGGTGCAATTTTGTTCTATTGTTTTGAAAGCGCTTCGCTGTGTAGTGTAACAGAGACAGACGATGTCATATTTGTACGAAAAATTAGTGGCAATGTATTGAACGGGGAAAAGGAAACGACAAATAGAGCAAGCTATATGCGATATAGAACTACAAGCATATAGTATAATTTAATGGATTCGACAATATTGCCACTCTGCGATAAAAACTTCACAAGTCCGAAAAGCAATTGAGGGCCAAGTAAAATAATATATGCGTATTAAGTAAAAGATGTATTTCATTTAAATATTGTATATCATTAATTGCATTAAATATATCATTATCACTATCCACATAGTTGTAATGCAAATTAAATTAATGTGATGTTCATGGGGCAAAAAACTGCATTACCCTTAATTTGTATTTTTAATGAAAGAAAAAATACTATCACCATTAATATGTAATGGTAATGGAAGAAAAAGTTGCCTTACCACTAAAATTTCTTGATATCGTATGGGTATATCACTTAATTTTAGATGTAATGCACATTTTTTTTCCATAACCATTAAAGATCTAGTAGTAAAGGAAAATTTTTTTTTTCATTACCATTGAAATTTTTCACTATCAAATAATTTTAGTGGTAATGCAATTTTTTCTTCCATTACTATTGCACATTAATGGTAATGCATATTTTTTCCATTACATTTACATATTAATGAAAAAATAAAACACAAAATTGCCATTTCAGCCCTTAAAAGGACTTTGACCGAGCTTCTTATGATAAATTGTGTTGTGAAATGTTTGAACACAAATGATCGAGAACTGGACCTACAAGCTTTATGTCGACCCCGAACGGCTTGTATTCTCAAGAAGCTTTTTATGGCAGTTTTTACTCTCTGAGGTTTGCCATTATTAGCAAAGAGGAGACGGCCAAACAGAAAAATTAATCCAAATGAAAAAACTTTGTGTCGGATGGGAATTGAACCAGGGTTCTCTGGGGCAAAGGCCACGCAGTCTACCCACTGCGCCACGACCGCCACCGTTTATTAATAGTAGTACAATTAAAATTTGGATTGTATGGAAGACAGAAGTGCAGTACATGTACTAATATTGAAGTTCTTTCGGCAGCACTGGTAAGCGTCTGTACTGATAAAAGAAAATGTCCGCGGCGCGGCCGCGGACCACTGGGTCCTCCTAGTTTTTTATATTTATAGTTTTAAAAAAGTACAAAAAAGCTAATTTAGTTTTGTTTTTTAACCAGAATACGACTGTCGTGTCAGTAACTATTTACCTGTAGGAACCCCCAAAATGTCAAATAAATATTTTTGTAGAAATGCAAATTTTTCTGATTTTTATATTTTTCGGTAGTGGTTAACATATCAATATCTTGCCAAAATCATAATAAAAAAATTCAATACTGAGGAAGAAATAGCAAGAAGTTCGAAGATCCCTCTCCTGAGTGGATTTTGTGTAGTGTCAGTAATCATGATACATTTGCGTTTTTCGCCCGTTCAATTTTAAAACCTCTGTAAGCCCTATATTATTTCTTAATGCTGTAAGCCTCAGAGAAAACTTTGCAATATAAAAAAAAAAACAAAAGAGGAAAGAAAAAAAATCATATGGAGCTTTACCCTGACATGGAAATATCGTTTGTAGTGTAAGTAACCGCTGGAATTACAAATGCAAAAAAGTTTGTTTTTTTTAAAATCGTTATTTTCTCTTTTTCGTTTAATTCTTATTGTTTAGTTATTGGAAACTCTAAAAGCGTAATAAGTTACCTTTAATTTTGTATGTAATATGTTTCACTTACTTATTTATTCTCTGTTGAAACAATTTCATAACTCTAAGAGAACTTTCTTATTCAACTCGTAAAAAGACAAGGCAACTAACTAATAGTTTTTTTCTTTTAAGAAATATATATTAAAAAAAAAGAAATCTATTTGTATTGAATTTTTATACTTACTATATTTTTTCATATCTATCTATATATATAAAAATCTAATGGTGTCCGTATGTTACTCCATCACATCTGAACGGTTTCAATGGTATTGTTAACATTTTTTGCACAGGTTTTAGTACTTATTTGTACAACATCAGATGAGCGGTTCTCGAGATATTGCAAAAATATTTGATCCCCTTACGTCCATACGATTTCTCATATAAAATCGCTAAAAATCAGTTTAATGTGGAAGTAACAGCTACAGAACATTGAAATTCAGAATGGAGCTACCACTTGGTAATGTCTTTGAAATAGAAAATTTGGAGAGGCATTGGACAAGGGGGTGTGGCTCCGCTCATATAAGCCAAATGTTTGGCATCGAATAACTTTAGATGTCAATATCACAGAATATTGAAACTCAGGATGGAGTTGCCACTTGGTGATGTCTTCCTAATAGAAAATTTGGAAATGCATTGAACAAAGGGGTGTGTAGCTCCGCTCATATAAGCCAAATTTTTTATATTGAAAAAATCACAAAATGTTGAAACTCTGAATGTAGTTGCTACTTGGTGATGTCTTTCTTTTAGAAAACTTGGACGGGCATTGGACAAAGGAGTTTGGCTCTGCCCACATAAACCGAATGCTTGATATCGAATAGGTTTGGAAGTAAAAATACCAGAACATTTAAACTCTGAATGGGGTAACCACTTGGTGATATCTTTTTAATAGAAAACATGGACGGGGAGTAGACAAAGGGGTGTGGCTCCACTCATATAAGCTAATTTTTCTAAATTAGGGTCTAAATTAGCAAACGGAGAACGGGAGCTGGGATCTACGGCCCAAAATTCCAAAAAGCTCTTCCAATGGCCCATACTTCAACGATGAATTTATGAGCTCAAATCAAGACTAGTCTCCGATTGCGTCGAAATACTAAATGTACTGGGACAAAATAAAAAAGTAGTATTGTGGTGGGTATCAGGCCACGAAGGTTTCGAAGGCAAGGAAAGGGTGGACTGCCTTATAAAATGAGGGGCATCTCGACCTCTTATCGGTCCCGAACGTTTTTGTAGTGTTTTTAAAGCCTACTTTGCAGAAAAGGTTAGGATCTAGAAACATAATAAATTTCAGTGCCACTGGGGCAATATTAATGGACACAGGCAAGCTAAGAAATTTCTAACTCTCAGTTGAACTAAATTGAAAGATTTACTCAAGTTAACTAAAGCAGACCTAAGAATTCTTATAAGTTATTTTACAGATCACTGTTTTCTTCGATACCATCTCAAAAAAATGGGACTATCTAATTTAGATGTTTGCAGACTCTGCGTGGTGGAAGAGAAAACTCCAGGGGGCGGATTCTCTAACTGTGAAAATAAAGTGTTCACAAAATTCTGTAACTGTATGAAGTGAATTCATATGTCAGAAAAAAGTACACAATGAACAAAATTTATTCACTGAATATTTTGCGGTGAAGATTCAAATTGAATGATGCCAAATGGCAAATAAATTAAAAAAAGCCAGCAATGAGCAGAAGGAGTTCCTCTTAAATTTTATAAGAAATAACTTAGCGTTCTCGCAGGACAAGTAACTATTTTTTTTTTTTTTTTGTTGTAAGTGTTGTTTTGGTAATGTTTATGTTGGAAGATTTTAAATAGTTGATGGCGCTCATGGCCGTCATGAAAAATGTCATATCAAAGAAAAATAATCATTCCTCAAAGCTTTTTTTCAAAGGAGTGCCGTAAGTGGCCTCCAGAAAATGGAGCTGCTCACCGACTTAGAAAGAAGGGACTTGCAGCATGATTTTCGTAACCGAAAACGTTTTGAACTTATTTTTTCCTTTATTTTGTTAAGAAATATTAGCTGTCAAATCCAATTCAGCGCTTTGAAATTTTCATTCAGCTACTTGAGTTTTTCATTCAGTACAGTGCTGTTTATTTGCACTTACAGAATCGCATGATATGCTAATGTGAACACTGCGCATGAAAGTGAGTTTTTTTATTTTGTGTTCACGGAATATTTCTCACAGTTACAGAATCCGCCCCAGATCACATTCTATGTGAATGTCCGGCCATCAGCAGCATAAGACTTTCACACTTTGGGAGAAAACGGTGGGGAAACATCACTGCTCCCTTCGACAATATAGGACACTAAGTCAGAAACAATGCTGAAATTCATAAAAAGTATAAATCTGGAAAGTGATACAAGGGCAAGCTTGTTCTTGTGATCGTAGATCTTATGGGTCGCGGTGCACATGGACACACTTCAAATAATAACAACAACATGTAGCAGAGTTTGTCGTAATGTCGTAAAAGACATGGCAATGTGGTAGTAGTCTAGAAAGAATAATTCCTAATTTAACAGCATGTCGTACGACAAAAGGGTTCAGACCGAGCAAAAGAACTGTTTGTTCAGACGGTCTGAACGTACGGTCAAATATTATGGATTTCTAAATTATTTCTTGTTAAATAAGTTAAAGAATAAATAAAAATAATATTTAACATATTGTACAGCTTAGTAAATTTTTAAAAAATGTGTTCACCGAACACATGAAAACAACTTTTGCGAATTTTCTTTACTTTGCCCCTTTTTACACTTGTAAAGAATTGACGGCCAAGTCTTATGCACGGTTCATTTATAAGGTTGTCTCAAGAGAGAGAGCGAGTACCCATAGTTGTCAAATCGAAGTTGACAGCTCATAGAAAATCTGCAAGCGCTCTCTTTTATCATCCGTTTTTTTTCGTAGTCATTCGCAAAATTGGCTGGATTTGACAATTATGGGTACCGAGAAGAAAGTGCGATCAACCCTGCGACAACCTTATAAATCAACCTTGGTCTTGTGTTCTTTTGCGAGAGGATCTTTATAGAGGACAAAGAAAAAATTGACTGTACGTTCCATTTTTTTGCAATTTGCTTATGTTCTTTAGTTATTGCAATATTTTTTCATGCAAAACATGGCACGAATGGATCGTCAACTCTTGATGTATGTAAATGTTAACATCAAGCTTAAAAGAGAAAAAAATGCCCATTAAGTCTTGACGAATGTAAATACCGACTCTGCTATTTGTCAATTTTTTTGGTGGCAATACTGCACACAGCTGTTTACGATTTGCAAATCTTGGATGCTAATTTTCGGCAACGGCTTTTTATAGAATTGATAATAGTTTTGCAAAAGTGCATTTTTTTTGCATAATTTAAACAAAATTGTAAAATATGGAAGCCGATACGGTGGCTGATGTAGTATTTGTAATCGAGAATACCGCCATCAACGGTGCCTACCTCAACGAACTAAAGTCAAACTATGTGCTGCCCACATTGGAATACTTTAGTCAGGGACCGCTAGACGAGCGTGAATACCTTATCTCTGAACGCAATGCAACACAATACGGAATCGTGCTGTATAGAACTGCAGCCAATCTTCTGGAACCGATGTGCGATACATTTGGACCATTCACCAGTCCACAAAAGGTTATGGACACCATAGAAAACTTAATATTGGTTGGAGGTGGTATGGAATCATGTGCCAACATGGCCGAGGGTTTTGCCACAGCCCATTGCTGCTTTGATGATCTCAAGGAAATGCGTGCAGCAAATTCAGGAGTGGAAAATATGAATTTGCAGCGTCATTGCATACTTATATGCAACAGTCCACCATACTCGATGCCGGTTATGGAGTGCTATGAATATGAGAATAAGACGGTGGAGCAGCTGGCCGCTTTATTCAATGAGCGAAAAATCAACTTATCCATTATAGCACCACGAAAAATACCAATACTCTTCAAGTTGTTTATGAAAGCTGATGGTGATCAGCCGATTACAGCTAAAAATTATGCTAAAAATATACGTCATTTGGTGTTGTTGAAAGGGTATCACTTGAAGGAGCGTCCTCCAAGTCCGAATACGCTGAATGCTAACAATGTGGCACAGAATCAAATGAATGCTCCATCGGGTAGTGTTGGACAGCAACAGCAGCAGCCACCAGCAATACCCATGGATACATCACAGCAGCAGCCGCAACAACAACAGCAGCCGCAGCAGCAGCAACAACAGCAAATGATGGGAGCTCAGCAGCCCCAACCGGGTGGTATGAATCCGGTGCAGCAGCAGCAGCATGTTGCTGGTGGCAACATGAATCCACAACTTTTGCAACAACAACAACAACAGTTTGCTGCACAAAATCCGGGACAGAATCCGATGCAAAATCCGAATTTCAATCCGAATATGGCTGGCGTAAATCCCAACAATCGTTGGTTGTTTCAACAGCAACAGCAGCAGCAGCAACAACAGCAGCCACGTCCACCATTCATGGGTGGCCCTGTTGGCGGAGGCATGCCTGGTGGTCCAAACGTGGCTGGTGCTATGGGTCCTAGTCAAGGCATGCCTGGTCAAAATTCTGCATTGATCTCGCAGCTGAGCGCGCCACCAAATCAAACAGTTAATCCTATGTTACAACAGCAACAACAGCAGCAGCAACAGCTGCGTCTACAAATGATGAATCAGCAGCAACAACAGCAGCAACAACAACAAATGCAGCAGCAGTTACAGCAGCAACAGCAGCTTTCCCAACAACAGCAGCTGCAGCAAACACAGCAGCAGCAGCAACAACAACAACAGCAGCAGCAGACCGGCGGCATGAATCCGCAGCAACAGCAACATCCAGGGGGCGCCCCAAGTAGTAGCAACAACGCTGGCTCCGTGGCTCATGTCTCCTCTACGACATCCGATCAGACAGTGATGCGTGACCGCGAAAAGATCTGGACAGGTACGCTGGAATGGATCGAAAAAACCAAACCAGATCAGCAGAAAATACCGCGCACGCTGCAGTGCACCATAACGACCAACATCAAGGATGGCGAGCCAGAAATCAAGGCAGACAACTGGCCCTCCAAGCTGCTTATGCAGCTGATGCCAAAGCACTTGGTTGGCAATATTGGCGGACAATTTCTAAAGGATTCCAAGATGGTGGTCTTTCGCCCTACACCTTGTGAAGCCTTGGAAGCGCTCTCCAAAGTAATGACCAATGGTTTTGCAGGCTGCGTGCATTTCTCTATACCACAAAACATGCCAGCATGTGACATCAAAGTACTGATTCTGCTTTATACCGTTGAGAAGAATGCATTTCTAGGTTTTATACCCAATAATCAAACCATGTTTGTGGATCGCTTGCGCAAGGTAATCCAACAGAAGCAGTCGATGGGGCAGCAGCAGGCTGGGGGAAGCATGCAGCAACAACAACAAATGCAAAATCCAATGGGCGGTAAGCTATTTGTAACTTATATTTTTTTGCGCTGCTAAATAAAATAATAAATAATACAGGTCAAATGCCAAATTCGATGCCGCCCAATGTGCTAGCACAACAGCAGCAGCAACAACAACAGCAACAACAGCAGCAGCAACAACAGCAGCAGCAGCAGCAACAACAACAACAACAACAGCAGCAGCAACAACAACAGAAGCCTACACCCATGGAAGTGCAACATCAAATGCAACAGCAGGAGCAGCAGCAACAGCAACAACAACAACAGCAACAACAGCAGCAGCAGCATTATAATCAATATGCGCAACAGATGAATATGCAAATGGGTCCAGGTGGTCCTATGGGTGGTCCCGGTGGTCCTGTACCTGGTCAGTCTGGTCCACTAGCTGATCAAATGGGCGGTCCTGGTGGCCCAATGCAGCAACAGCATCATCAACAACAAATGTCTATGTTGCAGCAGCAACATGGTCAACAACGCATGCCCATGGTAGGCCCTAATGGACAACAACAAATGCAACAGGTGCCACCACATGCAGCTATGCAACAGCAGCAACAACAACGCATGGTGCGTCCCATGATGAGCAACAATCCGGGCTTACGACATCTCTTGCAGCAGCAATCTACGCCAGGCAATCAGTTTCGTCCACAAATGGGTGGCGGTGGACCTGTGCCCGGTGCTGGACCCGGCGCCATGGTTGGAGGTCCACCCAATCAAATGGGTGGCGCCAGCGGTGGGCCGCTCGGACCGAATCGCTCCTTCGATGATGCAAATTTTGATTTTATGTAAGCGGAAAATATTTTTAAACTTTAATCAAAAAATATAAACAAGTATCTGTTCAAAACTTAACGATACGCTCAATAAATGTACCGTTAGTTCGCAGGGCTAAATACAAGAAAGTAATTTGATTTTCAAACACCAGCAGTTAGTATGTGGCAGCAAAAACAAAAATATTTTGAATGCCACACAAGCGTTAGACTGGAGCCGAATGGATGGTAAGATTGAACAAATATTCAATTCTAATTTATTTCAAACAAAGTTGGTACCTTTATACTTACAGTTGTGTTCATAAAAATAGCAGCACCGTTATTATTATTTTCAAGCATCACCAGTAACTTGTTGTTGGCTGCATGAAACTACCGTTATAACGGTATATCGCTCGCGTTTAGAAACTAAGTGGTTTGTTTTTTAAGAGCTCATTTCATCGCGCACCTGCTAGCAGAGCTGTTCATAATAATAGCAGCAGTTAAACATTCTTTTCATTGTTTCGAATTTAATAAGTTTTTTTTAAGAGCAAGGTAATAGCTGTTTATTATTATTTTCATTTATAATTAAGCTCAATATTTTAGCAAAATGGGTCGATCAACACACTGTTCCGAAGAAAAACAGAATTTGATAAAAACGTTGCGAAAGGATGGAAAAACCTATCAAGAAATTGAAAAAATCGTCGGTTGCTCTTCGAAAATGATTTCAAATGCTTTAAAATGGAAAAATAAACGCGAAACACGTGGACCAAAACGCGCAACGTCCGTCCGCGAAGACCGAAAAATTGTGCAAATGGCAAAGCAGGATCCACAAATCAGTTAAAAAAAAAATAAAACAAGACCTTAAGCTGTCAATTAGCTCCGTAACTGTAAGAAGGCGTTTGTTAGAGGCTAAACTCTTCGCTAGAAGCCCCCGAAAGGTGCCCTTACTAAGCAAAAAACATGTTGCTAAAAGGTTGGAGTTTGCTAAAGCGCATGTGGATTGGCCTTTGGAAAAATGGCGAAATATTCTTTGGAGCGATGAGAGCAAACTTGTTCTTTATGGATGTAAAGGTCGTCGACAGTATGTCAGAAGACCAGTAAACGCTGCTTATGACCCTAAATACACGCTCAAAACAGTCAAGCATGGTGGCGCTAAAATTATGGTTTGGGCATGTCTCTTCTACCATAGCGTTGGGCCCATATATCCGATAACCGGAATAATGGATCAGTTTCTATATATCAAAATACTCGAAGAAACTATGCTACCTTATGCCGAGGACAATATGCCGCTGAAATGGGCTTACCAGCAGGATAATGACCCGAAGCATACGAGTCAGCGTGTTCGTACGTGGTTTAGGGAGAACAAAGTGGACTTAATGGAGTGGCCGGCGCAGTCGCCGGACCTCAACCCAATAGAACATCTTTGGGGTGATGTCAAAGACGCAGTAGATGCAGCACATCCTAAAAACAGCAAGGATCTATGGGAAACAATTCAAAAAGCCTGGTATGCAATATCGACTGAGAGATGCCAAAATTTGGTCAATTCTATGCAACGAAGATGTGCTGCAGTCATTCGAAATGGAGGCCATGCTACCAAATATTAGCTGCTAAATGATTTTTATAAGCTTATTTTTATTTTTTTTGAGATTTTGTTGCACATTGAAGAGTGCTGCTATTTTTCTGAACAACATGAATTTTTATTTTTTCTTCAAACAACTCTAATAAATAAGAATATAAGACTTTTTTGTTTGTTGTAGTTTTAGCGCTAGATGCCACTTAATTTACATTAACAGTTTAAATAAAAACATAAAAAATAAAGAAATTGTTTGCAATTTATTATTGTATTAAGGGTGCTGCTATTTTTATGAACACAACTGTATATTTTGCGGCATAAACTAGAAGGATGGAAAAATTAAAAAAAAAAAACACTTTTGTTAGTGAAATTTTGGGCATTTTTTTATTTAAATATTTTAAAGCTAAAAACAAGACCTAATCAACCTGTTGAGTTTATCATTAGCTCGATCTCATTTTTATTTACCACCCCCGAGCGACGCCGGGTAATATGTTTACTTGTGGCTTAAGTACTTTATTACTATTGTGATTTTGATATCTGGTTATAAAGGAAATTATATTCGTATATCGTATATATATATATATATACATATCGTATATTGAAAATTTTATCATTGTGTGAATTTAAACAATAAAAATAATTATTCAAATATAATTATTTGGCGACGAGAATAGAAGCAGATGATAAAAGCAGAGGATAAAAGCAAAGGATTAAAGCAAAGCTAACCACCAAGCAAGGAAAAAAACGAACTTACGCAAAAGATAAAAACGAACCAACAAGCGAAGGCTAAAAATTAATCACATAGAAATGGAGCAAATAATTCAACAACAGCAAAGCTGGGTCCCACAACTATTGGACAGCCAACAACAATTCTTCTCAAGACTTTTCAATCAAAACTCATCACAAGCAAATGCTGAATCTTTAAAAACAGACACGTTCCTATATTTAAAAAATATTCGTTTGAGCAACATAATTTTGGAACATACATAGCACAACTTAAAGAATATTTGAAAGCATATGGAGCTACCAGCGCCTATCAAAAACTACTATAGGAGATAGGAGATGAACTGTACGAATTAATACAAAAACTTTATAGGACGGAAAACTTTCAAATAAAAACGTTTAAAGAGATAAGCAAATTAGAAGAATATTTCAAATCAAAAATACATGTTTTAGCAGCACGATTTAATATTCACAGCATGAAACAAGGTGAGGCACATGCAAATTGGGTTTGTAGAGTTAAAAGGATTAGCTCGTAATTGTTTATTTCATTCCACGAACACTAACTGCAATTCCGAGCTCGTGAAAGAGATGATTCGCGATATTATTGTCATTCATACACCACATGAAGTAATGCGTACTGCTGCTGGAAAAAGTACTGACCCTGGAAAAAGTACTGAGTATAGCTGAATCGTACGAATCAACACAAAAATCATTAAATAAAATAAGTTTAAATAATCTGATGAAAGTTAACATAGTTAAACCTACGTACAGACAAAAACTGCAAATTATCAGAACCAAACAGACAGCAAAAGAAAATTTAGCAAAGAAAAAAAATTTCAATTATCAAAGAAGTTCTAATAAATTCAACAACAGCACCAATAATAATAATCAATGTAATTTTAATTATAATAAGTTTAATAAAAACAACAATCAACAACAATACTATTCTCGTAAAAAATGCTACCATCTTGTTCTTGGATGTTTTAAAAATCATAGAAGTGAAGATTGTAAATATCGTACAGCAAAATGCGTGAAATGTGGTAGAATTGGACATAACAGTACTTTCAAAAAGTCCATAGGATGGCACATAGATGGCGTTACTAGATTTGTACCCATATGATTTTTATTTAGTACCAACCTTCAAACAATACGTATAAAAATTTGATAATAATCTGACAACTGATTCGTGAGTTATATCATTTTGTGTGCAACTATTGTTATTGAAAAAAGAAAATGGAAAAAAGTGAATTTCGAGTTTTGATAAAGCATTGCATTTTGATAAACATTATCCAAGCTCATACCAGCACAAATGATGCAGAGCGCAGTGGACGCCCAAATCAGACTGTTATTCCACGAAACATGAAAAAGAAAACCACAAATTGGTTATGAACGATCGCAAATTGAAGGCGCACGAGCTAGGTGACATTGTAAAGATATCAAATGATAGTGTTTTTACAATTTTACTCGAACATTTGGGTATGCGAAAGCTCTGTGCAAAATGGGTGCAGCGTCAGCTCACAGTCGATCAAAAACAACAACGAATTGATGCTTCAGAGGAGTGTTTGGCGCTGTTAAACCGCAATAAAATCGAATTCTATCGTCGATATGTGACAATGGATGAAACATGGCTTCACTATTACACACCGGAATCCAAAAGACAGTCAGCTGAGTGGACAGCAGTCGACGAACCGAATCCAAAGCGAGCAAAGACCCAACAGTCCTCTGGAATTTGGTAGTTAATGACGTACTGCTATCTTTTGAGAGAGATGGATGACCTAGCAATCGCAGTCAGAAGCAAGTTTTCTACTACTCTATGCGACATTGTGCAAAAAGCCCTTTGCAGACTTGAACAATGGGCCAAGCCCTGTGGTCTTGGAGTTAATCCGGCTAAAACAGAGCTAGTCCTATTTACCAGGAAACATAAAATTCCGTCCTTAACACCAATCATACTAAATGGGTCTGTTCTGTCCCTTGCGAATAACGCAAAGTACCTGGGACTTATACTCGATAGAAAGCTCCGTTGGAAGCTAAACATAGCAGAGCGCACTAAAGCAACAGTAAGACTTTATTTGCAAAAAGTCATAGGAACAAGATGGGGGTTTACGCCTCGTATCGTTCACTGGCTGTATACTGGGGTTATAAGACCTATTCTTCTGTATGGAGTAGTAATATGGTAGCCGTCCATAGACACGGTCACATATATGAAACAACTTCAAAAAAAGCTTGACAGCAGCCTGTTCGGCGATAAGACTTAGAGAACTGGGATTATGGAAAAGTATGACAACGGCTCACTCATCCATACAACTTCAACTTTATTCCATCAAGGACTGATTACTGCAAGCCCTCGCTTTCTTTCGAAGGAAGGTATGGTACGCTTATTCCGCCTAGACATACTGGGTCAATGGTGCACCATGGAAACGAGGGTGTCTATATTTCTATACAGATGGATCAAAATTAAACGACAAGGTCGGGTACGGGGTCTACTCAAAAGAGCTTGGGGTATCTCTGGCTTGTAGGCTTCCTTACCATTGTAGTGTGTTTCAAGCCGAAATGATGGCAATAGGGGAGGTAGAATCATGGCTTTCAAAAAAGTCTCTAAACGGAAAATTTATATCTTCCCGGATAGTCAGGCTGCGATAAAATCGTTGGAACAAGTAGCCACAAACTCTAAAGTAGCCAAAGAATATCGTGCTTGATTAGGTGAAATGTCAAACTATTTCAGCATCAAAGAAATACTATTCGGCATAAAAGGTAATGAAAAGGCAGATGAGCTTGCTAGAAATGGGACATGAGCGCTACCAATCATGGTGAACCCACCGGTTATCCCGTTAGCAACTCTCAAGCTGCTAATCAGTAACACTATCATATCGAAAGCCAACACTAGGTGGGCTGAACTCTCGACATGCAGAGCATCAAGGCTTATCTGGCCAACACTAGATCTCTGGCGATCGAGAGCCCTTCTCTCACTGGCAAGACCAGAATTAGACACAATAGTGGCTGTCATCACAGGGCACTGCTTAATAGGCAGACATGCCTACAGGTTAGGAGTTATCTCAAATGACTTCTGTAGAAGCTGCAGGGACGAGGAAGAGGAATAAACCATCTCCCATCTTCTGCGCTAGCCAGAAGTAGGCACAAATATTTGGGCTCTTTTTTCATGAGCTTGATGATCTGTCAACGACTGATGTCAGGCGTCTAAAAGGGTTCATTAGGAGCTCAAGTTGGTTCCATTATTGAATTAAAAGTTGTATGCAGCGGTATCACAATGGACCTATCTGGTCTAAGTGAGCTGGTGAATGTATATGTGAATGTATGTATTGAGAAAGATAAATCGTACTATAAAAGTGGTATCGAAGAGTTGGAAAATCTCTATACTCGTTGTATCTCTCTCGAAAATATGTTGAATAATATAATAAAGAAGAAAGGAAATTAGATCTTTTGGTCGCTAAAACTTTTGAAGGTGTTTTTATTTTCGGCATTGATTGGATAGATTCATTTATTTGTCTGAACAAAGTAATTTTCCAACTTGATATTTCCTAACATGCGGAAGCAGAAAATATTTGTCAGCAACATTTCAGTCTCTTTGATAACTCTCTTGGTTAATGCAACTTTTTCACAAGCACATTTATACCTTAAACAAAATGCTGTTCATAAATTTTTCAAATCAAGACCCATTCGATACGCTCTTCAAAAACAATTCGATCAAGAAGTAAAAAGATTAGAACATTGACAAATTTGGAATCCAGTTAAATATAGTTCCTGGGCATCTCCAAATGTTATAGTTCCGAAACAAAACGCTCAGATACGAGTTTGTGCAGATTTTAAACAAACAATTAATCCTCAATTAGATATGGAATAGTATTCTCTTCCAAAATTTCAAGATCTACTTTTTAAACTGCAATGTGGAAAAAATTTTTCAAAATCGATGTTTTCGATGCATATTTTCAAATTACAATAGATGAAGAGTCAAAAAAGCTACTAATGGTTAATACCCCATTAGGCCTTTTTGAATATCAGCGATTGCCTTTTGATATCTCAAGCGCACGTGGAATATAACAACAATTTTTAGAACAATAAATTTCCGAAACTCCATGCTGTGTTAATTATCTCGATGATATAGTTATTAGAGGAAGATCTGATGAAAAAGCCTGCTCGGCTGGCAGTCAGCCGCTTTAAGCTTTCTGCTCGGCTGGCACTATACGCACTTTGAGCTTATTTCATATAATTGTACGTGCAGCGTTTTTCAGCTTTCCATCTCGGTTCGGCTCGGCACAGCAACTACAGTAGAATGCTAGTTAAAATTCTCTCTTGTGGTGGGTACAGCACCTGTCAAAATCAGATTTTTTTCGAATAAAAGCAAAACAAATAACAAAATATACAAAAAGTAATAAGTTAACAAGCTTGTTTCTCTAAGGAAAATGTCAGGATAATTAAATTTAAATTGTTTTTTTTTAATATGCAATCAATTTTTACCAAGCCTCCCAATCACGTGACCTCAGAGTGCGACATGAGCTAGAATAAAATGGAAAATATTTAAGAAAATTTATTTTAAAAACCGTTTTCACCCCCTTCCTCCACCCTTCCATTCACCCAAAAATAGCACGCATAAAATTTTTCATCACCATATATTTACACTTCTATTATTGCATTGATAGTTTGGGAATTGGCCTATCCCAGAGTAATCTACCCAATGACAACGGTACCGCTCCCGTAAAACTTTCCGTTGCACCAGCACCCACACCACCGCCACCTTCTGGCGTCACCGAATTACGCACCAGCTCACGCAGACTTGCCGATATTTTAGCCGTATGCGTCAACGCCTCATTGCGTCGCTGGCGATTCTCCACAAAACGCTGCGATTTGGTGCGTTTGCGACTTATGTGCTCCTTAAGCTGCTCACGTTTTTGCAGCTCACACTTCTGCGCCTCACGCCACTTTTCCTCATGCAGCAGCTGCTCCAGGTAGTTGTCGTAGCGCACCCGTTTTAAATAGCTTTCGAGCATTTGACCGCGCAGCTGATCGGCTCGATCCAGGCGTTCACTGAGGCGCTGACAAATTGCCTGCTTACGCACTGCCTCGTCCAACTGTTGTTCCTCCTGTTGCACATTGACAGCCTCACATTTGCGCAGCTCATCACAGCGACGCTGACAAAGTTGAATGCCGCGTTCAGTGCGTACTGCATCCAAGCGACGCTTGGTGCGCTCGTCCTTTTGCTGTAGAGTGGCGCGCAAACGCTGTAGCTCGGCTAGATCACGCTGCGCGATCTCGTTGAGACGCGCTTTTGTTTGTAGGTAATCCTGAAACTGCTTGTCGCGCACTGCCTTTTTGTACTCCTCCATTTCTTCGCACTTGAGCAGCTCACGCTCGTAACGCTCGTTCTCCCAATACTTGCGCGCTAGCCAGGCGTTCTCCTTGGCGGCCGCGCGTTCGCTACGCTTGGAAGCCATGCGATTGAGTATGCGTTTGTCGTGCGTTGGCACGGTGTGAAAAGCTCGACGCACATTGGGCGAGAGACAAAGACTGGCCATGGATTCACAGAGTTTGATAGGTGCTCCACCTAGCTTGGCATCATTCTTGGCTATCGCATTGGTACTGTAATTGTTCAGCACACTGGGCAAACTTAACTTCATGTCGCTGATGCTGAGGCTCTTCTTGTTGTGACCCAAGATCTCCAGACGCGGTGGCTGCGTTGTGTCCTCCAAGGATGTTAGCAGCTCTTGGAGTATCTTGCAGTCACGCATGTTGTGTATGGAAGCACTCGATTGTTGGCTATGCATGCTGCTGGCGCTGCGTGAACGTTTTTTGGACTTGGCTTCTATTTTAACAGGCTCTGGTGTTTTACTTGTGATGCTTGTTTTGGCGTTTCGCGTCGTCTGGATAACGTTGGCAGCTTCTTTTTTCTTTTGTTTTGGCTTAGTGGCTGGTTTTTTCGTGTTGTTTTTGCTTTTGCTAGCTTCACAAGTTTTAGTATTGGTTTTAGTGTTATTGTTGTTGTTGTTGTTATCGGCCTTGGCTGCCTCTAGCTGTGCTATTTCTTGTTCAAGTTTTAAAAAATATTCGGTGCTATTATCATCGCGTTGACTATCATCCAGCTCGGAGCTTCGGTGTGAATTGTAGCAATCACAGTGACATATTTCACAACAACTATCGTTCAGTGGTAGACTCTCAAGTTGCTCCAAAAAACGTAGATGCTCTTCCTTGCGTGATTCGCTGTGTGAGCTACGTTTAATAGCTATCGTTGTTGTTGTTGCTGCATTGTTTGCTGTCGTCATCTTGGGTTCTACTGCCCGAGCCAAAAAGTAACTTGGAGCTCGTTGTCGTCGTCACTCTTGGCACTTTATTTTCGTTATGTCATTCGTTGCGTTTTAAATGTTCTGTCCAACCTTTGCATTTTCCACTTAACTCCTTAATTCACGTCTCCCAAGCGATACTTTTACTTTCTACCCAGTTTAAATACGGGTCAAAAGTGCAAGTTTTAACGTTAAACTTTTTATTTATACTAATCGTATCCTTCATCCGTTTGTGCTTTGCTGCAATCTGACTGTGCTTTCTGTGAAGTTATTTGTTTATTCCACATCGATTAGTGTGCCCGATATGTTGTTGCCATGGCAGCCAATTATGTTGTCGTTGAAGCCTTACATGCCTATAGTGTTGGAATATCCTGCATAGGTGTTTTTTTTTTGTGGCTTCTGCCCATGTTGCAGGCTATGTATGATATGCGTTCCAAAACGTGTTATAAATGCGTCATAAAAAGCACGTATATGCATTTTTTGCTAATTACTTAATAGTTGGGATAGAACGAGGAAGGTTGTTTTAAAGGTCATATTGGTGAAATTTTCAAGGACAGGTAAACTTGAACTTTAAAGCTCAATGAAAAAAAGTTTTGATTTCGCCTATTTAAGTCTTAATAAACGTTCGACTGAGTATCGAACATACAGTTAAAAAATGCTTTAATATTGGGAAAAATTAATTTCATGACGTTGTTATTGTGGAGTTAGTGAATTTCACTTTATAACACTCAAACAGCATAAAATCTTCTTTAAAAATTATTTTAAATAATCTATTAAATATTAAAAAGCTGCATTTAAAAAAAAAAAAAAAATTCCAAATAATAAAAAAAAAACAAAAAGGAGGAAGTGCGAGGGACTGCCGACCGAACTGAAAACTGTTATGAATTTCCAAAGTAGCTAGAGTCGGCAAATCGGACGCCTTCAACTTTTAAGCTCTTTTTATCAATTTATGATTACCGAATCGGCTTAATCGGCTGGTAATTGCTTTGGTAATCGGTTAGTAATCGCTTAGGTAATCGGTTGGTTATCGCTTCAGTAAACTGTAATGTGTTGGTAATCGGTTGGTAATCGCTTCGGTAATCGATAATCGGTTGGTAATCGCTTTGGTAATCGCTAATCGGCTGGATATCGCTTCGGTAATGGTTTGGTAATCTCTTCGGTAGTTGGTTGGTAATAACTTCGACAATCAGAAATGAGTTGGTAATTGCCTCGGTAATCGGTTGGGAATCGTTTGGGTTATCGTTTCGGTAATCGGTTGGTAATTGCTTCGGTAATCGGTTGATAATCGCCTAGGTAATTAGTAATCGGTTGGCAATCGCTTCGGTAATCGATAATTGGTTGGTAATCGCTAATGGGCTGGACATCGCTTCGGTAATCGGTAATGGGCTGGTGATCTTTTCGGTAATTGGTTGGTAATCACTTCGGCAATCGGTAATGGGATGGTAATTGCCTCGGTAATCGGTTGGGAATCGCTTTGGTTATCGGTAATCGGTTGGGAATCGCTTTGGTTATTGGTAATCGGTTGGCAATCGCTTCGTTAATTGGTCATCGGTTGGTAATCGCTTCGAAACTCGGTAATGGGTTGGTAACTGCTTCGGTAATCGGAAATCAGTTGGTAATCGCTTCGGTAATCGGTTGGAAATCACTTTGGTAATCGGTAATTGGTTCGAGAATCGGTTGGTAATCGCTTCGATAATCGGTAAGCTAATTGGTTGATAATCGCTTCGGTAATTGGTTCGGTAATCGCTTCGGTAATCGGCCTGGTAATCGGCCTGATAATCGGTTCTGTAATTGCTTCGGCTTGGCAGATGTTAGGTGATTCCAAAAAAGGAATGCTGTACAGCAACAATTTCTGTTACGCTAACGGCGTGATGATATCGCTAACAGCGTGGTAATTTCGCGAATCTATAGTTTTACTGTCTACCAAAAAGTGCTCAACGCTCCTAAAGAAGTTTTCACTTGAAAAAAAAATTTCCAAATGATTTCGTATTCAGATCTGTCGAGTAATTTTTTCGCCCGGAATTTGAAAAGGGAATTTGAGTTTTTTAAGATAAAGCTCAAGAACTTTTGGAAGAATTTAATGGAAATTTGTGTAAATTGAGTGTAAAAATTAAAAGGTGAAGTCTTACCTGCTATCTTTAAAACGGAAATTCCCTTTTCTGATTTCGGGTAAAAAAAATCATTTATAATATGTCCATATGTACATATTATAATACGTCTGATACATCTTTTTCTTTTTAATGCAAGACTATAATATAAGAGCGTATCAATTTGTTCAAGACGAACTTTAATTTCTAGAATAATTGATTTTCGTATTCTACTTTAAATTCTAAGAAAAAGCTCTTCGGGAGCATATGGGTACGATGAATTTTTTTTTTACAAAATTTCGTTTAAAGAATTTTATTTTATATGAAAGTGCACTGTGGCGCATAGGTGTCATAAATTTAAATTATATGAAATTTTATTAAATGACACTCATATATCCGTTCACATTCTTCAGAAATCTGAACACAAATTTTGATGGCTTAGGTAATTCTACTACATTTTCGTTTTTATATAGCCGTAGGAGAAGGGTCGTCATGGGTGGGACACTTAAACTTTACACTTGTTTAACTAAACACTTGAAGGTTTAGATAATTCTACGGGTGATATTATGGGTTTAAATTCACACATTTTCGTTTTCATATAACCGTAGGGGAAGAGTCGTCATGGATGGGACATCTTGACCTTTTGGTTCATAAATGTCTAGGTTTTGAATTTCGAAGCGAACTATATTCCGTAAGAAAGGTAGAACTATGCAGTATATTGATTAGGCGTAGGATAAAAAATATGACCATACGAAGAGATGTATGAGTTTTGGGCCTAAAAAAAGTAAAAAAAAAATCTTCCAAGAAATGTTAGAAATGTAGATCAAATGCCATGCTATTGAAATTTCATCTATTTCTTTTTTAATTTGCATAAGATTCTAAAAAATAAAAGTTGGTTTTTTCATATGAATCAATAATTCACCATCAATGTCCGAAACACTTATAAATGCTCGATTTAGGAATCCCTAAATAAATGTTTTTTCTTCTCTGTGATTTTCATAATTCAGGACTATATGCTTGGTGTTTACGTCAAAAACTAGATGGCGCTTATCACTGTTCCAAAAATTTATCTTTGTTCATCTTTTATTTAAAGCATAAGTTAAACATGGAAATTGTTAGCTGACTTCTTGCGTAGCTTTAGTTTTTAAAATAACTTACTTTTTAGCTGTACATCAAATCATTGGTAAGAAATAAACTTTGAAATAAGCCAAAACTCTCTCTTATTCCTTTCTTCTCTGTTTCATATACTGCAAATCTTGACTGAGCTTGAAATTGCAGTTTTTCTAAAGACTTTTTTTGGGTATATGGTTTCTCTGATGGTATATGGTTTCATATAAACCATCCCTCCATCTTATCACTTGGATACATTTTGATTGTTTTGTTACGACATTTTATCTAAAAATATCACTGGAAACTCATGTTATTAACATGTAACCACAAAAAATATACACATTTTTACAAGATGAGAATGAAGTCCAGAAGGAAAACAACTTTGAACAGTGTCCCATTCATGACGAAAACACAGTTTGTTTGTTGACACCAGGTATTTCGTTTTATTTGCGTTCACTGCAAGACCATTGCTACTCGACAATTTTTCTAACTTTGAAAATCCTGCAATGACTTCGCGCGTATTATGTCCAATGATATCGATTTCATCAGCATACGCTAGCAGCATAACGCTCTTGTATTCTACAAGTGACACTTTGCCTCAGATCAGCAGCTCGAATGATCTTCTCCATAATTAGATTAAAAAAGTCAAACGATAAAGCACCTTGTCTGAAACCTCGTCTGGAAATAAATAAGGGGGAGGGGGGAAGAGATCCTTTCTGATTTTAACTGCGCTGCTGGTGTTGCTCAGTGTCGTCCTGCATAGACAGATTAATTTTGCTGGTATACAAAATCAAGACATGGTGAATTATAGGTGATACCTTTTTGGATTGTTGAAGGCAGCATTGTAATCGACTAAAAGATGGTATGTGTCGATTTGTTTTTCAGGCGTCTTATCCAGCATTTGTGTGGAGCGCATATCAGAGCTGCTAAAGAATGCAGTCATTTGTGATTTTAAATCGTGTGATTTATATTCAAAATTAATGCATTCATTTTTTCAAATCATTGATTGGGACTTGAAATTTCAAATCACAATCAATGATTTGAAAAATTTATTGCATTCGTTTTTTTCAAATCATTGATTGTGATTAAAATTTCAAAAAAATTGATTGCATTCATTTATTTCAAATCATTGATTGGGACTTGAAATTTCAAAACACAATCAATGATTTGGAAAATTAATTGCATTCACTTTTTCCAATCTTTGATTGGGACTTAAAATTTAAAATCAAAAATTGATTGCATTCATTTTTTCAAATCATTGGTTGTGATTTGAAATTTCAAGTCCCAATCAAAGATTTGAATGATTTTAAATCACAAATGATTGCATTCTTTTACAGCTCTGGCGCATATATCTGATCGATGGTGGATTTTCCAGGTCTAAAGCCACAATGATAAGATCTAATCAGCTGGTTGACGATGGGCTTCAGTCTCACATAAGATGCTCAACATGACGGTAGTTGACCCAAGTGGTTTGATCACCTTTCTTGTGGATTGGGCAATGCGCACTAATATTCCAACGGTTCGAAATGCATTCTTCTGACCATATTCTGCATAAAAGCTCGTGAATTAATTTAAACCATGAAACGAAAATAGACACTAAACGTAGTGTATGTTAGGGCGCTCTAGCGTTGACTTAGAGAACAGTACGTTAACGTTGTGTATCGTAGGTGACTTCAAAGGGGGAAAAAATAATTTGACGAAAATAATTCATAGCTCTCCCGGGGTGTCCGTTAGAGGGGTAAAATGTATTACCAGGTCCTATTATTTTTCCACCCCCAACATTGTTTCTCAACATACCCTCCTTATCTGCCACCCTTTTGGGGGTTCTCCTACAAAAATATAAAGTGCTCTAAATAGTTGATATCTCTCGTAAATGGACTCCTAGAGGGGTCAAATATATGAGCTGGTCCTATAATCTTTTGACCCTCAACAGTTCCTCTCCACACACTTACCCCCTATCTGCCACCCATCTTTGGGTCCCCATACAAAAAACACAAAAACTGCAAAAACTGTCGACAATGGTTTATATCTCCCGTAAATGGACTCTTAGAGGGGTCAAATAAATGAGTTGGTCCTATTATTTTTTGACCCTCAACATTTCTTCTCAACACCTATCTGCCTTAAACCTATCTGCCACCCATCTTTGGGTCCCCATACAAAAAACACAAAAACTGCAAAAACTGTTGAAAATAGTTATACCTCCCGTAAATGGACTCTTATAGGGGTCAAATATATGAGCTGGTCCTATTATTTTTTGACCCTCAACATTTCTTCTCAACACACCTACCCCTTATCTGCCACCCATTTTTGGGTCCCCATACAAAAAACACAAAAACTGCAAAAACTGTCGACAATGGTTTATATCTCCCGTAAACGGACTCTTAGAGGGGTCAAATATATGAGTTGGTCCTATTATTTTTTGTCCCTCAACATTTCTTCTCAACACACCTATACCCTTCTTTAGGTCACCATACAAAAAACATAAAAACTGCAAAAACTGTCGAAAACAGTTTATATCTCCCGTAAATGGGCTCCTAGAGGGGAAAAATATATGAGCTGGTCCTATTATTGTTTGTCACTCAATATTTTTTCTGAACACATAAACCCCCTATCTGCCACCCTTCTTTGGGACCCCATACAAAAAACACAAAAACTGCAAAAACTGTCGAAAATAGTTATATCTCCCGTAAAAAGACTCTTAGAGGGGAAAATATATGAGCTGGTCCAATTATTTTTTGACCCTCAACATTTCTTCTCAACAAACCTACCCCCTATATGCCCCCCTCTTTGTCTCCCCATACAAAAAACACAAAAACTGGAAAAACTGTCGAAAATAGTTTATATCTGCCTGTAAATGAACTCTTAGAGGGGTCAAATATATGAGTTGGTCCTATTATGTTTTGCCCCTTAACATTTCTTCTCAACACACCTACCCCATATCCACCACCCATCTTTGTCTCCCCATACAAAAAACACAAAATCTGGAAAAACTGTCGAAAATAGTTTTCATCTCCCGTAAATGAACTCCTACGGGGCTCAAATATATGAACTGGTCCTATTATTTTTTGACCCTCAACATTTCTTTTCAACACACCTACCCCTTTTCTGCCACCCGACTTTAGGTCACCATACAAAAAACACAAAAACTGTCGCAAATAGTTTTTATCTCCGATAAATGAACTCTTAAAGGGATCAAATATATGAACTGGTTCATTATTTTTTGACCCCCAACATTTCTTCTCAACACACCTATCCCCTATCTGCCACCCACCTTTGGGTCCCCATACAAAAAACACAGAAACTGTCGACAATAGTTTATATCTCCCGTAAATGGACCCTTAGAGGGGTCAAATATATGAGCTGGTCCTATTATTTTTTGACCCTCAACATTTTTTTTCAACACACCTACCCCCTATCAGCCACCCATCTTTGTCTCCCCACACAAAAACTGGAATGGACTCTTGGAGGGGTCAAATATATGAGTTGGTCCTATTATGTTTTGCCGCTCAACATTTCTTCTCAACACACCTACCCCTTATCTGATATCCTTCTTTAGGTCACCATGCAAAAAACATAAAAACTGTCGAAAATGGTTTTTATCTCCCGTAAATGACAAAAACACAAAAACTGTCGCAAATAGTTTTTATCTCCGGTAAATGAACTCTTGGGGGGTCAAATATATGAGCTGGCCGTATTATTTTTTGACCCTCAACATTTCTTCTCAGCACACCTACCTCTTATCTGCCACCCTTCCTTGGGTACCCATACAAAAAATATAAAAACTGAAAGAACGTCGAAAATAGTTTATATCTCCCGTAAATGGACTCTTAGAGGGGTCAAATATATGAGCTGGTACTATTATTTTCTGACGCTCAACATTTCTTCTGAAAACAACTACCCTTATCTGCCACACTTCTTTCGGTCCCCATACAAAAAACACAAAACCTGTCGACAATAGCTTATATCTAGAATTATAATGTTTGTGTTCAGTTTTTATGCCATCGTAGTGTAGTGTATGTGTATGCGTACCGAATGATGAGTCATGCTTTCTACGGAACACTAAAATAACGTGCCGTTTATTTTCGTTAACAGAGCTTCTTCGTCACGGTTCTTGAACAGCTGAGCAGGTAGACTATCGGCTCCTAGCAATTCTATTAGCGGAATTGTTGTCAGCATCGCAATTCAGAAGACTAGAGAAGTGTTCCCCATAATGTCAGTGTACTCTGGATATCTGACACTAGATTCCCATTTTCATGCTTGCAGGATTCTAACCCCGTGCTAAAACCATCTGCCAGGCGTTTTATCATTTCGAAAAATGTTAAAAAAAAGGAATTTATGAATAATTATCTATTAATATTTTTAGTTTTTCAAAATTTTAATAACATTACAAATACACCGAAATTAGGATATAGATATATATATGTATGTAAATTCTAATAAATTTGTTTGTTTTCTGCCAATGCCATATAATAATTTTATCAGTTAAATACTTTACATTTATAATTAATTGATTTTTTTTATAATCAATGTAAACAATTAACAATAAATGTTTTAATAACAATTTAATATCGTATAATAATAATTATTGTAATGATAATAATAAAGGCTAATAATATTTCTGTTTAATTACATATAATTTTTTTTTTTTAAACTACTTTTTCATTTTATTTTTAAAACAGAGAATGACGTTCTTTTTGTTAAAATTGTCTATAAATAATAAAAAGTTACTGAGTTTAAAAATATAAATGTTAATATAATTTAAATGCCGCTAAACTAGAGAGTAATTGTAATTGTAAATACAAAATTAAAACAAATTTAAATACAAAGATAAAAACTGTTAATACAAACAACTTTAACAATAAATTCAACCTTATTTCAACTTTTTGTTTTTTTTTTTAAATAAATTCTTAAAAATACTTTACGCGACACATATTAACCGGAAGAGCTTGAAAGTGTTGATTTTTGCAAAAGTGAAATTAATTTTACAAAAGTTCTATCTGTTTATTTGTAGAATTGAAGAATGTTCATCATATGTATTGTGATTTGGTGTAATACATAATAAGAGTTATGCTCAAATTTATTTAATGAGCACAAAATGTTAAACAACGACATCCATGGATAATTATAATCAAGTCAAGACTTCTGTGAATTTTCGAAAAAACTATTGAAATAAAATTTAAATCTATATTTTGATGCTTTTAAGTAATTTTTGGCGAATGCTTTTTTAAATTGCAATTTTTTTATAAAAACAAAAATTCCAAATCAAAATTGAATTTTTTTAAAATATTCACATTTGAGTTGGTACTCATTCTGCCTTTTTTAAAACTTCACAAAGATGTCGTTGTATAAACTATGGTAGAATTAATAGAGGTAAACTCGCTAGATGAGAGTGTACTGCCGCGAATGTCAAAACGACGCTGACAACTCATATAAAATCTCAAAGCTATGAGAAAGATGTGAGAAAGCAAGAATTGTCAAAATGTAAATGAAGTTAAACAGTTGAATCTGTCCTGTTTATTTAATTAACAATAAAAAATTGGTTCAAGGCAAACATCATGGAAAATTATATAAAATAAATATTGACTGCAAGCAGGGAGCGCCATTGACAATATCAGCAGTAACGAAAAAGAGAGCACAATCAACGCAGCATCTACCTGTATTCTTCTACCATGGTATAAACAACATTTGTTGACCATTTTTCGATTTATTTTTATCTTTAAAAATTCCTTGATTTTAATACTGCATTGTTACTTTGTTTAAGAAAAATATTTTAATTTGTTGCTTGGGATTTATAATCACTTAAAATTAAGTATATCCAGCGTTTATTATTTAAAATTGGAACGTAATTTTATGAATATTATTTGCATAAATATAAACTTAATATTAAACTAAAATAAACTGAAGTATCGAATCGAAACCACCTCAATCGAAAGTCAGTGCTATTGAGGTGAATGGAAGTACAGGGCACGTTGGTTCCAACTGCAGTGCCGTAGCCATGCAGTCAGCCGAGGCAGTATAATCATTCAAAGTTTCCATAACTTTGCCCAGGCTGAACCTGTTATAAGCAAACAGAGATAAAAAGAGTTAAAACAAAAAACAAAATAACCAGAGTGCGCAGAATTTACCAGATTTTTGGACAATTGGGATCCAATTTGGCAGCATCTTTGAGCATTTTCTCAGCTAGTCGTGGTTCACCGAGTATATGATGCGTTTCGCCAAGAGCACGCAATGCCTCTGTATGATTTGGATTGGCAGCTACGGCATTTATAAAACATTGCTTAGCATCAGTCCACTGTTCCAGATAGATGCAGACAAGTCCGCGCTTTTTATATAAAAAAGAAGTTGCTTAAAAATTGTAAAAAAGTATTTAAAACTAATAATGAGGCTACCATAAACATTATTTGATGCGAAAGTGGATAGATTTGTGAAGCCTCGTGTATGCAGTTAAGCGCCTCATTAGGCTGTTCAATGCTCAAGTAAACATCAGCCAAGAGTAGCCAGATCTAAGAAAGTTTTTATTAATAAAGGTATTAGCAACTAATTTTATAAAAAATAGAAATTAAATAAAATGTTTGATTTATTCTCACTTTCAGTTGTATCATCCAAGGTCTTTGTGGTCCTGGCTTTGGGCTGAATGAACTGAGCGAACTCGCAGCCTCGCTGAGCGCCTGTTCGACACGTGACACTGCAGCCAAAGAAGCAGCATAGACAGAATCTAATGGTATATAAGCATAAAACTCAAATATTATAGCATCAAATTAAAAGTATCAAAAAAAATTAAAAAAAAAAAATTCAAGACAATGTGTTCTTAATATATCGTTTTGATATTTTGAGAAGTTGAAAAAAAAGAACTAAATAAGCAAATCATTAAAATGTTTTAAAAATCTATTAAAATTTTAGCAACTTTAAATTTAAAATAGCTCATTTGTGTCAAAGCTTAACATTACTTGCCAGTGAAATAATGGCAACTGAAACATTCTAACAGCAAAATTTTGAAAAATTTCAAGAATTCAAATTATAACAAAGTAACTACAATAACGTTTTTAAGAGGAATTCAAAGAAAAGTTGGTAGTATAAAAATTCTCCTCTTTATGGGAGTTTTAAAGGTGTTTACTTAAAAGAATCATTAAAACTATTTCGTTTAGTTTAGAGTGACGGTGTTTAGTGATGTGAATATTTTATGTTTCTATTTTGGAATTTTTTGCATTCGTTTTAGCTGGAATTTTTTTAATATTGTTGATTTTTTCAACTTTGGCAAGGCAGGTGAATGAAAATGATTAAAGAGGTGTTATGTATATAACTAGCATTAAAAGTTTTAACGGAATTACATATTTAAATTAATATAAAATTTAACGAGCTGAGTTTAATTTGCAGTGATGGCGGTTTAAGAAGTTTTTAATTCAGTAAATAAATTCAGTAAATATTTGTTATCAAAGCAGTTGGTAAATTTAATACGGATCTTTCAAACTCTTCACACGCACTGAAAATTTGTCAACTGAGTTTGCATTTATAGCTTAATGCATATATGAGTTTATTTTTAAAAAAAGAGAGGCGAAGATTTTCATACTTTCTACAACACTTAAAATCTTTGTATTTTTAAAGTGAATCTTCTTAGGCGGCCATGTTACGATTTTTATTGAGGGAAAAATTTAAAAAAACACGTTACATGTTTATAAACATGTAACAAAAAAGTGAAACGTTTTTGTTTATAAACAAGTAACAAAACAGTGAAAACGTTTTTTGTAAACATTGTATATAAACACGTACACTGCATATAAGCGCTGGCTAAGAGAGTCACCGTAGTTGGCAGTTTTAGGGAGTCGCTGGTTTCGAACCTGATGTCAGGATTTTAAAATTCAAGATGGCGAATAGGATTACAACCTCGACTTTTTTTATTTTTGCGAATCCTTGCAATTTTTAAATTCTGACAACGGGTTTAATTTCGAATCTGTTATCACGTTTTTAAAATTTAAGATGGGGGATTGCCACCTAATTTTTTATTTTTACTAATTCGGTGCTGGGGCGAATATTAGGTCAAAATGGGACGCTGAATCCGAATCTGTAGTGAAGATGTTTATAAACTTCATAACAAATTTAGGGGGAGAGGGGGTTGAATAATTGTGACAAAGTGTAACATGCGGGGGGAGGGGGGGTCGGTCGTGCGTTACGTCACAACAAAGCTTTTGAATTCAGTTATAATTTGATTTGCTTGAATTTGTTATTGGATCTAGATATGGGTAATGCAGCAAAAACTTCTACGTTGATACATCAACACAAGCGCAGTCTACTGTATCAGCGAAATGAGTTAGCGCAATTGCGTCATGACATAGTGTGAAATGTTATGATTTCTGTATTCACAGATCTTTATTGAGTTGAGATTTTGAGTTGAATAAAGCGTCGAGTAATGAGGTAATTTTTTTAATTGAGGGAAGTTGGGTAGCGCACTAAAATATTTGCTAATGTAAGTGCAGTTTAACCTCTGAAGTTGCAGGTTGTGAGTTTGAAGTTTGTTTGCTTTTTTTACATTGAACACGTTCGAATTAACAAAGAAATAAGGAGCAAAAAAATATTGTAACTTTTAATAAAACAGGTGTATCAGCACAATAACGCAGTGAAGTGTTTCAACTCAATAACTCAACGCAGCGCTGCGTACCAATGTTTATTTCGGTCGCACAGTCATAGTCTCCCCGTAAACATGTTTCTTGACAGTTTTTGAGTAAATTGAAAACACACTTTCAGCTTCACTTTCTTCACTACTTCAACGTTTCTACTAGTTAAATTTTTTAAAAAAGTCTAGTCTTTTTCTAGAGCAAAATAGCATCAGATTTTGTTGATTGAGTTTTTCAGATTTTTCGACCTTAAGCTGACTTCGAACTCTGCCTGAAAAATGCTGCATTAATTATCGCATATTTATAATTATTTTTACTAGAAAAGGATACCAAATTAATATTTTTAAATGCTGCAAGCCCGCCACCGCTGCTTAACTTTTTTTTTTAAGTATTTTGTTACTTTTTGTTTTTTTTTAGTTATTCTTAATTACTAAGTTTAACATTTAAATTCAAATTAGGTTAAATTTTAAAATGCATCTTCAACTTGATTAAATTTAAACAAATTAAATGCTTTACTGAATGAATGCTTGAGCAAATTTGTATGCTTAAAAACTTTAGTATCTATGTATATGACTTACAATTCATTTAGTCCATGTTTCATAAAGTATGAGAATATTCATATTTTCAAATATATTAACAGAGATTAGTGTTGAGATAATTTTGAAATAAATTTAGGATGTAACGATTATGAAACTAATGACGATATTCAATATTTTTTTTATACAGATCTTTGTAACATGTAAAAATGACCAAGGCAAACAGAATGAAACACCACGCTCAACTTACTCGAGTCCTTGTCGGACATCTGTGATGAGTGCACATGTAGAACAATGCTCTTCGTATCCGATTGTTTTTCCTCTTCGGCAATGATTTGTGTCTCGTACAAATCACGCCAAATGTATAGCATCTTTTGCACTGTAACTAATGCTATTTCAGCATCCTGTAAATGCAGCTGTAGGTGGGCCTTAACATGAAGTAGATTGAGGTTATCGGGAAATTCATCGAGTGCATCTTCGACAACGGCCAACGCTTCGCGTGGTCGTCTCGATGCTGTTAGTAGCAGGCTAAATAAATGCAAGCTGGGCGCATGCTCAGTGCGGAGAGCCAAGGCAAAACGTATGTGCGTTAGAGCCTCGGTTATGTTGCTGAGCAGCGCATATTGCAAAGCCAAATAGTATTCGCAGAGATGATCGTTGCCATCGTTTTGCACAGCCTTCTCTAAAGCTTCCAGAGCCAATTTATTGTAGCTATCGCGTTCAAATTTGAGATTGGTTATAATGGCCAACTGTTGATAGCCAATGCCAATGTAGAGCTGACTGCGTGAGAAACGATGAGCTATAGCGCAGTATAAAATTATGTTTAACAGAGATCGGAAATAATTTTATGAATACTAGCTTACTTTTTGGTTCACGCTTCTGTGCTTGCTGTGCAAAATCCAGACCCATTTTTATCAGCCCCAACGACTCGTAGCACAAACGTGAGGCCAGCAAACAGGGCAGCGGATCATCGGGCGTCATTTTAGCTGATTCCTGCAACACTTTGAGCGCATGCATATGCTTGCCAGCAGCCATTAAACTGATGCCGTATTGACGCCACACATGCTGCTCGCCAAAGGAAAATTTCAGCGCCTTCTCGAAGGACTCATTGAGTAGGTTCACAAGACCCCAACGCACTGTGGCTAGCGCCATGAGGTCATAGACTGCAGTAGCATTGCCCATGGCATGCTGACGCGCCAAACGAAACTCTGGACTTTGAGAGAGCACCGTATCGCGCACTGCTAATGCCTCGGCAATAAGCAGCAGCAGAATTGTCTCCTCGTGCTGATTGCGTGGCGTGAATTGATTACGTGCCGCATACTTGCGTGGCTTCCATAGTTTCTTCACTGCTGCTGTACGACCACTTAAAGTGCCGCTGGCACCCGCAGCGCCACCAATTTTCTTCTGAAATGGCGGCGAGTAAATGGTGCCCGAAACACCGCGTAGCAGAACTTCGGCCAATTGACGCGCTAGTGTCAGTCTAAGCGATTGTGTGGTCTTCGTTTCGATGGCATTCAACATGGTGCGATAACGTTCTATGGCATCATGTAGCTTGCCCGCCTTGATGAGTACAATTGGCGCATGTTGTAGCGCTGTCTCAAGTATGGTGCCCATGCGGCGATTAAATTCGAGCGTTGTTGCAGGTATGGTGGAGCTGATGGCCATATTACTTGCTGACTGTTGCACTGACGAGGTATTGATAGCAAGCGTGGATCCGATGGCATTATTGCTGGCTGAATATGAGGCGATATCCTGTTCCTGCAGATAGAGTAGGCCGAGATGAGTGGCGCGTTCGAAGCAAGCAACCTAAAGAGAGAAGGGAGCGCGAAGAAAATAAATATATATAAATTTAATTCATTTAAAATTCCCAACCACAGAGACGCACCATTTCTGATTCCTTTTCGGATTTTTTAAACTTCGATGATGGTTTCCCTGTTTGATTTTCCAAGCATAGACCTTTAATGGCATATGACTCGGCGAGAATTTTTAAACTGCGCCTGCAACATGTTATTTGCATAAGTTAAAACAATTGAAATTTTCAACTTGTATTTGTAAAAACTCTTACAATGTTAGCTCTTTTTCTGCCAAAGTGTTGAGCTCTGCTTTGACAAAGTTTTCCAAACTTTTCTCATACTCGCCACAGGCAAAGCATAATTTGGCCAATAGTAAATAGGCATCTAGTGCAATACCCGCTTTTTGTCCATTTTCACCGGTCACTAGAAGCAGTGAACGTCTGGCATCTTGTAGACCAGTTTTTGCTTTGGCAAAATTACTTTCGATGGGAGCGTTTTCCTCGAGGTAGTTTTCAAGGCGCGCTTCGCCCAGCAGAAAGTTCGCAAGACATTCTGAAAAAAAAAGAAAAATACGGATGAGAGAAGGATATAATTTTTACAACAAATAAAAAAAAAATACAATAACTAACAAAAATTTTACAGAAAATTAGAGATCATTTACCGATTCTTAAAATATTTTGAGTTTAGTCTAGCTGTTAAAATTAGCTGAAAAAAACGAGCGAGTATCGAGTATTTCGTCGTTATCAAGTTCGATATGGAGCACTATGCGAGTATCGAGTATAAAAGATTCGATAGCGAAAATTTCCCCATCACTACCTGACAATGGCTGCATTCTGCCAAGGCGAGCGCTATTGTAGCGATGGATAATTTTACGCTGGATTTCTCTGAATGCGTTGCTACGTCGAACGTCAGATCTGTTGACAACTGACGTTTGACGTAGCTTGTTCGCTTGTTTTGTTTTGTTGAATTTAAAACCTAATTTCTTTCTGCAATGAGATTCACTTAGTGCAAAACGTAGTGCTAGAGATGCTAATGGATGATGGTCTTGACATGGCTATTAAGGAGCACATTTCGGACCTCATTCAACCATTGCAAAGAGCAAAGGACAGTTAAAAACATTGAAAATAGCACAAGCCACGAAAATTTGCATTTATTTTAAGCGTTTCATTTGAGTGTTTGCAAATTTATGCAAATTAGCGTGCAAACAGCTGTTTAATGACATAACTTGCAACTGTTGAGTAGAAGTAGCGTAATTTATTTCGCTAGGTAAAATGCACATCGCTCGAGCGTAGACAGCTGCTAGCGCTGTCAAAAGTGTAGCCATTCACCCGAATTTTCTTGAGCGCTAGTGTTGGCAGAATGCAGCCAATAGGCCCGGTCGCATGATCAAATTTTTCATCCAACAAGTTATCAAAAAATTTGACAGATATATATATGGAATTTGACGAACAATTTGACATGTGAACACTCATCAAATTGTTGGTCAAATGGTTTGACGCAAATCAAAATATTTTGATTTTTCGGTTGTTTGACCAACGATTCGATGAAAAATTTGACGTGTGAACACTCGTCAATTTTTCTAGTGCGATTTAATCACTTAAAAAAAGATTTCAACGCGAACACATCAATTCAAAATGCACGATGAAGAAGATTTTTGTAATGATTTTATTGAAATTTATAAACTACATCCATAACTGGCAGATTATATCGGAAATTTACAAAAAAAAAAGATTATTTAGAAATAAAGCATATGGAGTGCTGCTTATGTGTTCACTTCGGTGTGCAAGACAATAATGAAATTTGACGAAAAATTTGAAAATATGAACACTCGCGTGGTCAAACTGTTTGACCAATATTTTGATGAAGAATTTGATAATGTGACCGCCCCTATTGGATTCGGATTCACTGACCCTTTTTTACCTAGTGTTCGCTCAGCGAATTAGTAAAAATAAAAAAAAAAAAAATTAGTCATCAGTTCTCATTTGTTTAGCTTATACTTTCGCATCATAATTATCTACATTTAAGAAAAAAAAAATCAACTAGTGTTATATATACGATCAAGTAGATTTCGCTGTCAAAGAAAGTCCAGGCGTAAACTCTGCGGTCACAAGGAATAATGACTAAACTCAAAATATCGTAATGAAGCGATATGGCATTTTTCAGTTTTTTGCACAGAATACATTACCGCTAATGTCTGCACGTATTTCGTTTGTAACTGTTCATATATTTCAGAAAAAAGGGTTGGAGTTAGTGCAATTAAAATGTCGTTTTTTACAATACTTTGAGTTTAGTCCTTATGCCTTCGGACCACAGACATTATTGTTTTTTCTTATACATATTTAAACATCGTTGTTTAGCGTGTGAAACATTTATTTGAAAGAACTATAAAAATATATTTTTCAAATAAAATGTAAAAAACTTAAAAATTGTCGCCCAAAATAAAACATTTAACAAAAAGTTGTAGTAATGTATTTCAAAATCTCTTCAGTTTATGTTCTTTAGTTATTTAAAGGCGTTAATAAGAGAATTTGTGAATTTAAAACTTTAGGCAACAAAATGATCGACCAACCATTGCTATAACGTGAAACTATTTCTTCCTTTCAAAAATGCTAATGATGCCGTTCTCTTGCAAGCTGACATAGATCATCTTTATAGCTGGTGCAACGTGAATCGTATCTTCACTCGAAAATCTCCTGTCACATGTATTTATACAATTTGTGACCATACATTAGAGTCTTTAGATGTCTTTCATGATCTTGGAGTAACTATGGATACCAAACTTCGGTTTCATATTCATATTAATAAAATTATAAATTGAGCAAATAGTACTTTAGGTTTTATTAAACGATGGGCAAAAGAATTTAATGATCCCTATATAACAAATACCTTATTCACCTCTTTAGTGCGACCTATTTTAGAATATGTTTCAATTGTTTGGTGCCCTCGATATAGTTGTTACATTGACGACATAGAATCAGTTCAGAAAAAGTTTCTTTTGTTCTGTTTAAGCCATCTTTACTGCAATTTTAACTATCACCTTCCACCTTATGAATATCGTCTGCAACTTTTAAATCTCCCTAATTTAGATAATCGGAGAATTATGCAAAATGCTACTTGGATTTTCAAACTTTTACATGGATATGTAGACAGTCAATATTTACTGAGCAAAATTTACTTCAAAATATTCCTCTGCGACCTAGAAGATCTTTTGAGTTACTTTACATGAACTTTTGTAGAACTAATTACTTGCAAAATGAACCACTCAGAAGCGCTTGTGGGGACTTTAATTTTGTTTCAGATGCAATTTCTTTAAATGAATCCGTTTACTCAATTAAATTTAATATTTTAGATTATCTACAGTACCGCTACTTATCTGGATCATGCTTTCCAATGATACTTAATATTTTCCTGTGATGTTTGGTAACAACTTATACAATCTAGCTGTGTAGTTTAATATGATTATCCAGAGCGAGACCACGTTCGTCTCGCCTGGCATATGCCGGTTTGACGCCGTACGACTAGCTTTGCATGTGTGAGCTGTGCTCTAATCCATATTTATATTGATATACACGCTATAGATATTTTTGATTATCCAGAGCAAGACCTTGTCTGTCTTGCCTAGCACATGTATGAGCTCGATATCGCTCGTCTAGCCTCGCATATGGGAGCACCGCTCTAATCAATCATTCTATTTACTACTAAGAAGCTAACCGGATTGCAACTGTATGTTCCTGAAAGCATGGCAATTTTAGTTTTATAAAAATTTAATTGTTCTTAAATAAATTGTATTTATTTTGTTTAATATTAATTGCTATAAAGCCATATGTGCTTAGCATTCAAGTAAATAATAATAATAATAATAATAACTATAACATTAAAGTATTAATTTCTCTTCCCTCACCGCCCTCAACAGAAACAGACAATTTGTCGTAGGGGCAACCCTTGCAGCTTATCACAAAAACAAACACTCCCACAAAAGCACTTGTTTTCACAGTGTTTTTAACGCATCATAGCGCTTTGCTTATTTCGCTATTGATGACATAATGAAGAGTTTGTTGTTGGGGTCGCTGTTGTACTATTGGAGCTAAGGCATGTATGTTACATTCACAACTTTTGCTACCTGCCCTAATTTAATTAAATTTACTAATGCTTTGAACTCTTGTTTTTTACTATTTAACACTAGCTTTTCTATTGACACTAGTTATTACCATTATTTGGTGAACCCGTCTTTAGCTCCTCTGTCAGCTCGATGACTCGCTGCCACTTTCCTTCGCTGCGGCAGCTCTCAATGAGTGCTTCAACTTTTGTTGTATTACGCATTCTGTTTGTCATTCTATGTTTAAAGCGACTTCTATATTTCCCGACCTATGTCTCAGTGACTAAACTTGCTGCTGGATGTTCCTCTAATTTTGTTGCTGCAGTCTGGCTGCACACTCAAAATCTATTGTTTTTTGCACTTTGAACTTTCCGAGGCTTTTAAACGACGCACAACTACAAATATTGCATATATTCAATTGACTTTACATTTATTTTTTTTCGTTTTATTATTTTTCACTACAATAAGTTATTAATTTGTGAATATTTTTGCTATTATATCAATTTTCGCTAAGTTTGCAATTTTCACTTCTTATCAGCTGGAGTTGTCACTTTCTTGACAGCTGATTTGTTGTTTTTTTTTCAAGAATTTTAAAACGTCATGAAAAAGTGTCAGTTTTGTAGTGATGAGCTAGCCACTATGTTGGAATTGCTTTGTAAAACTGCTCCGCTACTCGTTAATTTTTAAAAATTACTTTGACGCTAAAATCTATTAAATTAGCTTGAAAATTTAAATAAACTATTAAATACATATTACTTCATTATTAACAATTAGAATACAACTTTCAGGACATTCAGCAGCCAGAAATGTTCAAAGAACGAAATTGTTCCATTATGAATCTCTTACCCCCTAGCCACACGTGCCAGTCCGAAGACAGTAACAGTTCGAAAAACTCAATACACTCTCACTTTTCACTAATACACTCACACCTTGACATCACTGGCAGTCCACTGGCAACAACTTTTACTGAGACAGTGAATTTCATCATCCGAGTAGATTTAACCGAGTCCGTCTGTATTTCTGAGTGTGATGACGATTACGGCAGTAACTTTGGGTCTATAGTTCTGAATTTCGGTATCTTAACTTATATATGAAATATAAAGATCAAGTTCGAAAATAAGTCAAATCATTTTTTGCGAGGACAGGATATTTGTGACAATCAGTCGATTTGTATAGATAGGCACAATTTTCACAGATTCTGTTATCACGGTTTTCGTCTCTACTCAAAACAGCAAAAAATTCTACTCAAGGACTCAAAACATGCCTAAGAAGTAAAACTGAAGGAAAAATGCTCAATGATATAGTTTTGTTAAATGTTCACAGGGATGTAGAAGTGAATTTTAAGGGCATTTTGAATTCAATGGCCTAAAATAAAAGAAAATAAACATTGTAGTCTAAAGATGTACTCAACGAGTAAAAAAACTGTAATAAGTCTTGTAACAACTTCCTGTTTCCCAGGATTTATTGCTGTGATACATCAGTCCAGGGTCGTCCAATTATTTATGGATTTTGAGACACTGATTTTGGTTTCAATTTGTTTTTTTTTTATTTTCTTTCATCAACGTTATAAACAATATAGTCTAATTTTATCTTACTACTTACTTACTTAGATGGCGCCTACAACCGTAAGTCGGTTTCCGCCTGTTGTAAGAAATTGCGCCATCCATTTCTGTTTTGTACTTGCTGGCGCCAATTGGAAGCTCCAAGTTTCGTGAGGCTGTCCTCCACTTGGTCCCTCCAACGGAGATGCAGTCGTCCTCTTCTGCGTTGTCCGCCGCTGGGTACCGAATCGAATATTTTCTTCGCTGGAGCGTCGTCTTCCATCCGCTCAACATGACCTAGCCAGCGAAGCCGCTCGATTTTTATGCGCTTTACTATGTCGATGTCGGCGTATAGCTCATACGTATTCGTATTCGGTACTCGCCATTGACGCAGATTGGTCCGTAGATTTTACGAAGGATCTTTCTCTCGAACGCTCCTAATTCTTTTCATCAGAGCTGCTCAACGTCCAGGTTTGTGCTGCATATAACAGGACGGGCATGATTAGTGACTTATAGAGCGTGACTTTTGTTCGTCGAGAGAGGGCTCTGCTTCTCAATTGCCTACTGAGCCCAAAGTAACACCTGTTGGCAAGAGTTATCCTTCGTTTTATCTCTCTACTGATATCGTAGGTGGAGTTAATGCTGGAAACGAGGTAGACGAAGTCTACCTTTTATCTTAATTTTACTTAAAAAATATTGATACTACCGGAACCTGAGTTTCTGCTTTGTGACTATATATTTTTTGAGGCTTGCGTATCACACGGTTCCATTTGTAATATTAGCGAGCGGCTTGCTGTATATTAATGGGGTATATTAAGCTAGACTAATCGATATGATATAACCAAACGGATAGAAATGTCAGTAAAAGACAAAAGATTCGTCTTTGTCAGCACCATTCAAACTCGAATACTGGCAAAAAACGAAACTAAGAATGAAATAAAAAGGATAACTAAAGGATCTTGTGTGCCAGTGAGCGGCCAAGGATCCTTCTTTGTCAGCACAGTTTTAACTCAAATACAGGCAAACAAGCAAAACTAAGAATAGAGTAACAAGGATAACTAAAGGATCTTGTATGTCTGTGAAAAACCAAGGATCCTTGTTTGTAAGAAATTCTATGCTTTTTAATTATAAGAAAAAATTTTTTGAAGTTCTAAATTTAATAATAAAATTTTTATTTTTCTAATGTTTTGGGGGAGCAATGGCCCCCTCCTGCACTACCCTCATTACGCCTATGTACATATATATATATACTATATTTACAATATATATATATACATATATTTAAAATATGTATATACACATATGGTTAAAATAAATAATATATTTTTTGTTCTGTGAAACACCCTGTTATAAATAAAGCACTATAAAATTGATCTGGCAACAATTAAGACATAAAAGTAACGCCGTGATTATTCGAGAACAAGTTAACACACCAAATTAACTTGAAAGTGAACATTTGTGCTTGGACAAAATAATAGATAGGTAGAGTTCAACTATTTCAGAGTTTTTTCCTTTTAGAAGTGTTTTTGGTAAATTTCCTTAATAAAGGTAAGTTGCTGGAATGTAAAAGCAATATTTTTGCAACATCATGTTTTTATTAGATGGGCCGAAATGTGCATTGCATCGAAGAGGAACTGTGATTGGTATTAAAGCTTAGAGACCAAGGTTTTACCCTCAGAATGATGGCCAAATCATTGTGAAGATCGTTAAATTTTGTTGGAAATGTCCTGAAATCAAGAACTGCTACGGAAAACCGTCGTAGACAAAAAAAAAAAACATCTCAAACAGATAACCACATTGTCAGTGTTTCCAAAAAATGACCCGATTTCATCATCAAGAGTGATTGCGGCAATGTGGTGTCTTCTAGAACTGTTCGTAGGAGATTGCAACAAGCGAATCTATCAGAAAGACTCACCAGAAAAGTTCCATTGCTTCGACAAAAAAGTTTGGCAGTGTGGTTGCAATTTGCAAAAACTCGCTCAACATGATCGGGACCATGGCAAAATTATTAGCTAGGGCCGATTCGCTGAGTGTCCTCACGCGTCAACGAAGAGTGGATAATGATAAAGTTGGCTAGTTGTCAAAACGGCGAATTTCGTAGAAATTCCAAATGAAGAAAATATTTTATGCCGCGTTTTCATGTGATCTTCTATTATCTTCTAGTATCACATTTTTTGTAAGAATGAAATAGCATGTGAGCCCTACTTTATGGCATTGATGAGTGTGAGTGTGAAACAGGTATACCTTTTTCATTTTTATACCATGTGATATCCCCTGTGATGCTAGGAGATCAAAAAAGTTCAACTTCTTGAACTTTTGCTATAAAAGTTGATCACATGCTATAAATATGACATTCATTTTTATAGTTGTGGTTTTTGTGCTGTCAAGCTGTCAATTTTATTTGCGCCAATATTAATTGTTTTGAAATAGTACAGAATTACGAATACAAATTGGAAAATAAAGAAAATCAAATCAGGTCAAGGGGTATGATTTAAAATAAATAAACATTCTTGGTTTCTCTAACCATCGCGTGGCTAAGCAATTAATGCAGATGATTTCCCGACTCGGGAGTATGCAATCTAGAGTTGGCCAGAGAGTTCCTAAGCGCATTTATGGAAAGCATCAGTGATTTTTTTCATTTTATTAAAACTTATTTTTTAAAACTTTTTTTTTTATATTTTTTTCGTGTGTATTTCACTGATGCTGCTGCAGTTGTGGCACACAAATTGGATAACCTGTAACACCTGATGCTGTCTGCACAATAATAATTTTATAAAACAATTTAGGGTACGTAGACAAGAAGTTATTTCAATAAGCACGTCTTGCAATCAGTAAACTTGCAGAAATTGATAAATTTATGATTTCTTTACATATTTTGCAAATGTCAAATTTTTATAGGAAAAAGTACATATATGCATCTCGCTCTTTATAGCATGTGTTTTGTGATATGGGATAGGATAAGATACTGAAAGATCACATGGAAACGCGGCATTATGTTTCCAAGTTGCGAACAGTGCGGTCGCGTGTGTTAAATTTGTAATAATTTGAGTGAAAATATTGTAAAACTAGTATAATAAAAACTATAAAATGTGAAAGAAGTCTTAAAATTGCAAAAAAAAAACCTGTAACAATTTTAACCTAAAACTACTGCGAAACGTGAGCGTAAAGAAACTCGAGATGAACAGCTGATTTTAACATCTAGCCCGCTTTTTTCTGCTTTCTCATTCCTCTCCGTGTCGGCCTTACCCTATAATTCTGCCACGATCGGAACCTGAAGGCTCGAAAAAGTGGCGACATATTTTATGGAGCAACGAAACTAAAATAAACTTATTTTCTACTGATATGAGAGGAATGTTCGTCGCCCCAAGGGTAAAGGATTTCACGTTCACTTCACAAAAAAAAAAAACCGTTGTGCATGGAGGGGGTTATAAAATAGTTAGGGGCTGTTTTTCTTGGTATGGAGTGGGTCCAATACATCGAATAAACGATACGACTGCCATGGACAGATTCATATATAAAGAAATATTGGACACCATCATATTACCCTATGCTGAGAAAAACATGCCCTTTATTTGGACGTTCCAGCCAGGATAACGATCCAAAACACAACTCCAGACCTATAAAGGACAAAAATGTCAACTTTCGGACCTTAATCCGGACCTTACTCCGGTAGAAAACCTTTGGGGGGAATTAAGAACACGAATAGCCAAACACAGCTTCTCAAAATAGGGCAAATTATTGGAGTTTGTCACAATCGAAACCTGCCGCTGTAGGTCTCTTTATGTTGATCTCTTTAGTATGCCGAAAAGGGTGGCTTAAGTAATCCAAAATAATGTCGGCTGCACTAGATATTAACCAACTTAAGGCTTTAATTTCTCACATTATCAAAAATTGAACAAATATCCATTATTTCCCTTACAGATCTTCTTTGTACCTATTTTTCTGTCCAGCTTATATGAATATAACTAATAATAGTGTTAAATAATTCCAAAAGAATTCATTATCAGAAACAATGTGAAGTTGGACTTATATTATGTGAGATTAATTTTTAGCTATACAAATTTGGTCTTCACAGTCAAAGTTTGGTCTCAGAATTTATTTTGAAATAAAGTGCAAAACACGCACAATATCAACTGAAAGTTGACTTTGTGAAAGAGCTATTCTAAAATAGAGTACCTTCAATTTACAAACTTCCCTCATATATTCTGCTATTTCATTAGCTTCCGAAGATATTCAATAAACCAATCAAAATCCAGCATTTGATGCCGAATCTCTCGCCTCTAATAAGCATGTATAGCCTTGAATCTACAAATTGAGTTGAATTAAGTTCATTAGTTTCGACTGATCGGATAAGATTCTTCTCTTCGCTGAGTTCGTGAGTGTGTCTTGAAAAAAAAATGTATGCCGAAATAATGCTTATCGCACTTGTAAATATTATATAATCTCAAACCGAAGCTTAGTATCAACGAAAAATGTAATAATAGATAGGAAAAACAAAAAAAAAAAAAAAAAAAATTCCAGAAGGCAGAGGTAGCTCTTATCAGCGAAGGAGAAAGAATTTTCGAATCCAATCAATTAGCAAATGAAAACGAATGAATGCATCCACAAAATGAAATCGACGAATTCTATAGCAAAGAAAGATCAAGGGCTATCTTCAGACAGAGCGGCAGTACAACGGTAGGCAGTGCTGGCAGCCCATCAGCCAACTGATTAGCTCTCGACTCTTATCTGTTGCGTTGCGTCTTCAGAGATTGAGCCAAGTATTAGATGAGTCCGGCTAGCTTCTAACCTAGTCACATATGTTGTGTCACTGGAACTTCAAGTTTAGTATTCGTTTACAACTCACGACTCGAACGCGTTGCCGGTAGTAAAATGAATCAGATATGTCGCTGCTGTTTGGCGGATAATCCGGCTTTCAGTTACAATATCTTTCACGAGAATCTGCGTACCGAACTGCTGTTGTGTGTGCCCAATGTGAATATTGAGCCAGATGATGGGCTACCGGAAGTTATATGCAATATATGTTGGCTGCGTTTGCGTGAAGCTATGGAATTTCGACGACGTTGTGAGGAAAACGATCGTGAGCTGCGTAAGCGTTATCAAGAAACTAGTCAGGCAATCGATCAGGCTTTAGGACTGAACATGATGGAGCAGATGGCTGGTGTTCATGATCAGCTAGAAGTGGGAAATGTAACTGCACCTGTGAGTGGAGCTGGTCTTGTAGGAGTAGCTGTAGCCGATATGGGCGTCGTCCAACTACTGGAAGAGTACAGTAAGTGGGATGCAGTTTATTTTGAGTTTACATTTTTCTATGAAAGCCTCTTACAGCCAACTTGGAAATGACCATGCTTGATGAGTTGATGCTGGAGGATCAAAGTTTGGGTGATTTTCAGGAAGTTGATTCCAGCAGTGGTAATGGTCTTAAGAATGTCGAAGAAGATCCAGTAATCAGTGAGCTGCTGGCACAGTTCTTGAATGATTCTGCTATCGATTCTCCAACCGACTCGACCAACAGCTTGTCAGTTACTGAACCTTTTAGTATCGACAGTAAACCTCCCACAACACCTACAAGTTTCGTCACCCTCACCACACCCCCATTATCAGCTCCACAAAACGTCGTATCCCCAAGAAAGTCAACGAAATCTCCAGCCAAGTCTCTACATCCCTGTTCGCAGTGCGAAAAAAAGTTCACCCGCAATTTTCAGCTCAAACTGCATCTCATTTCGGTGCATGGTATAGGCGATGGTCTGCAGTATAACTGCCCGGAATGCAACAAAACCTTCGCCTCACGACACAGCCTGAATTATCATCAGAAGGCATTGCATAGCATGGAACGTCCTTACATCTGTACACACTGCGAGCGTCGCTTTGTTTTGAGCACTCAGCTGAGCTCACATTTGCGCACTCACACGGGTGAGGCAAAGCCGCGCATTTTTCAGTGCACCGAATGTGAAAAATTCTGGCCTACAAAGTCCGATCTGAAGACGCACATGCGTTCGCATGATCCGCATTTGGAGCGTCGTTACAAGTGTATGCGTTGTCCGAAATCATTCTTTACGCAGGGTCATTTGAATTCTCACGAATTGGTACACACCGGCGAGAAACCCTACCGGTGCGCTCTATGCGAGAAAGCCTACCAAAATATTGGTAACCTCAATAATCATATATTTCGCAGTCATGGAGAAGTATTAATGGGAAAGCAACTGTTGCCGTACTCGTTCGGGGCCAGTGCGACACAATGTGACGCGTGAAAGTTTTTAGTGTAATGATATCAATATACTTTAAGATAAGTAGTTTAAGTTAAGGCGTTAATGATGTTTATTGTTATACAAGTGAAAAATATAGTTTAAGTTTTTTGTACCAAAAGATTTCAACTCAACTTGAGAGATGTTTTATAAAATTTGCAGAAAAAAATTATTTTTTACAATCACTTTAATCGTGAAACATTTTATCCCGGGAATTGTAAAAGGGAGGGAGGGAGGGACGACATATCTTTACCTGCAATCCTAAAAACGGAAACTTCCTTTTACTACTGCCGGGAAAAACAATGTTTCACGAAGGGGAGTAGGTTGCCCCAGCCTAGACTTCAGTAAAAGAAAGTTTTTATGTTATTGTAAAAGAAGAAATAGCAAAATTTGATTGTTTGGTCTGCATTCCTACACACAGAGAAAAAAAAGTGTAAAATTATAAAATTTTCTGGTATAATTTGCATAAGACTTTCGGGTTATCTAAGTATTTGTAAAATACAACAAAAGAAATCTAGGTTTATGTTAGAACTTGTGTGTTCTGTTGAAGGCCTTCTGCTCAAATGGATTGCCATATATTTTAGGCAATTTAAGAAACTTGGGTGCCATAACCTTAGGTTAGTTATACTTATACTAGGGAAAATTTCCTAAGGCGTTTGCAACAAGCACTTGCGCTGTTCTCTTATGATTTGTTTGTTTTTTTTTTATCTATTCAGTTATGTTTGATACTTTTCACTTTTGTAGTGAAAGTATTTTTTTGGTAAAAGGATTGAAATATGTACCTATGTATGCACCTAAACATTATAAAATAAATACCTGGGATAGCCTGAACTTCACGACTTTCCAGAACACTGCTGAGAATATCTTCATCGGATAGGTTGTTCCTGGTCTGCAAAGCAATAACAACATTGACATACATTGTCTTCAAATGATGCATCAATCTGAATGAAGCCTGTAAAGCAGTCAAATCGGATATTGGCAGAAAGTCTTCTTTCGAAAATACCGCCTTTCTAAAACAGTTCTCAATTGCTTCTGCTTTTACGTAGATATTCCATACCGGGCTTGAATTTCGAATGGTTTGAAGCAAATCTATGACCATTACATTACGTTCTAATCCATTTGTGAGAATATGTTCGTCAAAATTCACTTTCTGTAAATATGTTTTATGTTGTAGATAATGCCTTGGTCCATTGGTTGAAGTAATGAAGTCATGTTGGGAGGAAAATAGCCAAGCTCAATATTTTGTAATTTATCTTTTATATCCTTAAGATGCGCAGTGCAGTTATCAACAAAAATCAAAACCTTCCTTTTTCGAGAAACGAATTTTTTGTCGAGCTTTAAAAGCCATTTCGTAAAAATTTCACTTGTCATCCAGACTTCTTTTGTTGAACTCATAATTTACATCTAAAGATTTTTTTCCTTTGAGGCATCTAGGATTTTTGACCTTTCCTATAACAAGCAATTTAAGCTATTCCAATGCAGTCATATTTCTAGCTATTAGGGCAGTTATTCTCTCTTTGCGCTGTTTTTCCCCAAATCACTTCTGATTTTTAAATGCCAGTGCTTTATTTGGTAAGCATTTGAAAAACAAACCCGTCTCATCGGCATTAAAGATGTCGTTTTGATTATATTTTTGTATTAATCTCGGCAAAACGTTCATTATCCATTCATCGCGATCTTGAATGTTGGCATCAGAACTTTCCCTACATAAGGTTTTTTGAACAATAATGAATGAATCGGCGAACACTTTGGCTTTTGCCTTCATTAATGGTTCAGATACAGAAAGATTCCTACCACGTGCGGCAGTTATGCATTTAGACAATGCTTCATCAACATCCTCATTCATCCTAATCCTAATTCATCAATATGCTTAATTGCTCGTCTTCTAGATTTTTAAGAATCACTGTCTTGTTTTTTAAAATATTTGATAAAGTGCTTGGAAGAATTCCAAACTGCTTAACACTATATTTTTTCTTTGTTATGCCCCCTTCAACTGTATTAATTATCAATAACTTCTTTTCAAGATAAATGCTACTTCGCTGCGAAATTTTCTCTTCGTTTACTGAAGACAAGCAACTGCTGACGAAATTGTTAGTGATGGTGCTTCTTCTCTTTTTCTGTTGTTATTTTCAACTTTTGGGCATCCCCTAATAATGTTTTAGTTTTTCTCGGCACACAGTGTTATTAATATTTGGCAGAGGTCAAACTCTTTTGAACGGCGTTTAAGGAACACTTTTTAATCATTTTTACATTTTGATCGCTGGTAGGACACGACAGTGATGTGATCGCTGTTCAACCTATCAGCGTAACACAAAATTGTTTGAAAAAATTTATTATAGGGAGAAAAAAACCCATGATAGTTAAATTTGAAGCTGCAAAATTTGTTCATTGTGGAGAAAGATACACTGTATAGAAATTCATTGTAAGGAGGTCTAAATACACTTAAAGTCCAACGAAAAAGCTGTGCTTTCTTAAATATATTCATAGTAGGAAGAACTCATTGTATAGAAGTTCACTATAGGGAATTTCGACTGTATTTATATTTTTCTAAGGTTTTCAATATTATAATCTTTCTATAAATTGGATGCTTTGTTCAAGAACCAAGGAATATAGAACCAATTTTTATAAAAACAGACATGCAACAGAGAAATTCTCATTAACCTTCAATTAGGAATGTGACGGATGCCATTTACTAATACGGTTACGGAGTACTTTTTTATTCCTACTCTAAATCTTCCTTTATAAAATAAAAAAAGAAAATAATTGAAAAACAGGTTTGAACTATTATTAAAAAATGGATTCCTGAGCAAAAATCTTACCGAATGCTACTAATTTTAGCTTTCCGAACATTACTTAACCCTCTACTGCCCCAATTTTTTAGCTTAACCCTCTAACGCTCACGAGTGCCTTGAGGCACTCTTCACAAAAGTCGCACTGATGGAAAATGCAACAACTCTTTTAGTAAATAAGCTTTGTTTTACAGTTGCTAATAGACGTAGCAAAATATTTGTAAAAGCTTTGAAAGCTTTTGTTCTGCTTTACGCTAGGCACTTGCATTTGCAAACAAAAAAATTGTGCAGATCGTTGCTGTGCTATTAAATACCGATTTCAGTGGTTTTGAGTTTCTTGATCGCAATCAAAATTATTTTTCTAAAAGATATACTTGTGTTTGATAATTCTGAAGTTTGATTTATGTGAATAAAGGTAAGTTATAGTTTGGTGGCAGTGTTTTATTGATGAGTGCCTTGAGGCACTCTTGGGCATTGAACAGTACATTTTTTGCCGCTTTTTTCTCATTTGGCGCAGTGCTCCTTCTTTTCTTTTCTTTTGTTTTGATTCGATTTTCTTTTACTGAAAAACATACAGAAATGGCAGCACGAGTCCATAAACGTTTAAAATTATCAGATTTAAGTGATGAACAATTACAGAAAATGTTTGAGGCAATCGAATCAGATGACGAGTTGAGTAGTGAATCCAGTGAATACAGTGAAAATGAAGAACCCGACATAGATTTTAATGAATCAGAAAATGCAGCAGTGGACTTAGCAGGCACTAGTGAAATAAATTGCGATGCTCAAGCCACAACATCGAATAAACGGTTGAAAAGACCTCTATCGCCTTTGGCATCGATTGAAACGTCTGGACCCACATTTCTTCCTTCGTCTGGGGGCTTCAATGGTTCTGGTAAGATGTAGTAAAAAAAAGCGCTTCCTCGAACAACAAATATTTGTTTTTAGGTATACAATCTATAACTAAGGATAACAAAGAGTTTGCAAAAATGATTTGGCGCCAACAATCAATGCAATTGCATGTTAATGAAGTAGCATTTCAAGGTGATACTTCACTGCCAGCTGAAATATTAGACCTTCAGACTCCGATGCAAATATTGCGCTATTTCTTTACGACGAACTTGATTGAAATTATTGTAAAAGAAACCAATCGCGCAGCTCTAGCAGAAAATATCAACACACAATTCAAGGTAGACGTAGATGATATACACCACAATATTGGAATTTTGATATATATGTCTATATATCGGTATCCAAATTTGAGGAGTTACTGGGGTAAAAATGCATTTGCACCAATTCAGAATTGCATGTCCCGAAAAAAATTCGAAGCCATAAAGCAATTCTTATCGCTAAGAAATGAAGACGAACGAGTGAAAAAAGGTCAACCAGGATACGACCCTTTGTTTCGCATAAGAAACTTTGCTGACGAATTGAACATAAGATTTGATTCAGTGCCAAAACAAGCTCGCCTTTGCGTCGATGAACAAATGTGTGGTACAAAAATGAAGCATCACCTTCGGCAGTATATGCCAAATAAGCCACACAAATGGGGTATTAAATTATTCGTACCATGCGATTCTTTCGGATATGCCTATAGATTCGAAATTTATAGCGGGGCAGGAGATAATGGAATTTTGCCAGGCCACCCAGATATTGGCGCCTCGGCTAATGTTGTTATTCGTTTATGTGAAACGGTAAACTTTGTAACTTTGTTAATCACATTATATATTTCGACAATTTCTATACGACAGTTCCATTATTGGTGTACCTGCGTGCTAAAGGTATTTATGGTCTAGGAACAGTGCGAGCAAACCGCATTCCTAACTGCAAATTGCCATTGGATAATAAAATCAAAAATGAGCCAAGAGGATTCGTTACAGAATATGTTGGATCCGCATATGGTGTACAAATAAGCAATGTTTTATGGAAAGACAACAAAGCCGTTCGTTTGTTATCCACATATGTTGGAGCCAAGCCATTTATAAAAGAAAATTTTATTGAACAAATCCCAAAGGTGTCACGTTACGATAGGAAATCAAAACAGCATCTCCAAATCGATTGCCCGCAAATTATACGAGAATATAACTGCCATATGGGTGGCGTGGATCTGATGGACGGGCTCATTGGCCGTTATAAAATTAGAACAAAAACCAGAGATGCGACTGTTCGGCTATTTTACCATTTAATTGATATTACGGCAACGAATGCATATCTATTGTACAGACGCATTGAAAGATATAAATTTCGTAACTCTAACACGATTTTAGAAAAGAATAAAGAAAAGTTGATTGAGTTACCGGAATTTCGAGACGGCATCGCTGCAGGCCTAGTTGCCTATCAATCAAAACAGTCAGTTGGTCGGCCCAGTGGTGGATTGAATCGAACATCTACAGCAATTTCTCCAAAACCAACTACATCCAAAATTGGCAGCAAAACTATTCACCCGGTTGCAGATATCCGATATGACAATATCAATCATTATCCTGTCTGGCAAGATAGGGAGGGTGGCAAAAAATGGTGCAAGTAATGTAAAAAATCTCAAACGCAATGTTTTTGTTCCAAATGTAAGCTTCATTTATGCTGCTCGAATCATAAAAATTGCTTTTTTGACTATCATAACAAAAAATAAAAAATGTTTTTCTCAATTCTGATATTAATTTGTAATAATTTTAAAGTGTACTTAATAAAGCCCAACAAACTGTAGTACTAAAAATTTACTGTGTTTTACCACTTAAGCCCCAAGAGTGCCTCAAGGCACTTATTCATAATTTGTCTCATAGATGATAAGCCATTGTATGTACTGACTTGCAAAGCATTTTTTTGAAATCAGAGGCCCAAATTTATCCAAAAAAAATTATTTCCATAATTTTTACTCATTAATTTAGAAAGGGGCATTAGAGGGTTAAAATATTATTTATATGAAATTTCTTAGGTCATGAATCAAGAAATCATTGGTAAATAAAAAAAAAATCACCCGCTCCAGCAGGAGGGGTGCTTTCGCTGAACCCGCCTAAAGTACGCGGTATTGGGCATCCAAGCTAAAAATGGGCAACTTATATTTGTACATTAAATTTTATTATATTGTACTTCACAGTCGATATGAGATTTATGATATACATTTTTGGCTTCAATTACGCATTTTATTGATATTATATGTTTTATATTTAATTTTAATTTGAAAAGTACAAAAACAGTCTCTGTCTGGTGTAGAGCACAGATTAATATTACATTTTCTGCATAAATTTTAAGTCTCAGCAGTACATCCTTCAAGTTTGCAGGTTCGTTTTCCTGTACGAGGTAAACATTTTGGGGAATGCTCCATTCTATCGTAACGCAAATCATCAGGAGGTATATAAGTAATCTTTTTGGCTGTTTTTTTCTGGACGACCACTTGCGGACGCCCTGGAGTCTTTGTTGTTTGGTATGAACACAATACTTGTGCGATTTGAGATCGGAAAGAAGGGAGTTGAGTTTTTTCATCCTTAGGATCCGGCTTATTAAAGCGTTTGTAAAACAATCTGTTGGTATATTTTGATGATTTCACACGGATATGATAACGTCCGATGAGTCCATCCATCAAATCAACACATATCGAGTAACCGTTGGCTTAAAGTTTGTTTCACCTTGCAATGGTTCAACTCCCGCATTGGTAGACGCCATCCTAACTTACTTGTTATCTTTCCAGACCACATTCGAAATGTCAACACCGTAAGCAGATGCAGTGTACTCAACCGAGAATCCTCGATCTTGTTTTTTTAATTCAGAATCTGAAGGCAGCTTTACATTTGGTATTCGGTTGGAGCGTATAGTCCCTAAGGAATAAATTCCGCGAGTCTTTATATAAACAAGGAGCGGCAAGGATATGTAAAAATTATCGAAATACATAATATGATTCTTAAAGCTTGGAACAATTTGACTTAAACGCACAACGACATTAGAAGAAGCTACTAAGTCTGGAGCATCTGGTGCCACCAACGTTATCTCCAGCACCGCAATACACCTCAAAGCCATAAGAAAACCCCTCTGAGTCACACAAAACAAAGAGCTTCATGCCCCATTTATGAGGCTTGTCAGGCATGTACTGTCGTAAAAATGTAGACATTTTTGTGGAACACATTTGTTCATCTACACAGATGCGCTGGTTCATAGGAATACTTTGAAATTTGTTATTGAAGTGATCAATCAGTGGTCTGACTTTGTACAGTTGATCATATTTTTGCGAATCTCTAGGCGGCATTTTACTATAATCATTGAAGTGCACGTTACTTCGAATTTGCTCAAATCGATTTCTTGTCATTGTATCTTGAATTGCTTGAAAAGAATTATTCGCCCAGTAAGATCGTATACTGGGATACCGAAAAACTGACATGTAAATCAATATGCCAATGTATTTCCGAATCTCTGACGAAGTTACGGAAAACTTTGTGTTAATATTTATCTGGGTAGCATAAAGATTCGTTTGTTTCGTGATGAGATCAAAAATGACGTCATCAAGAAAATAAGAAAAGCATTTAAATGGCGTGTCAATTAGTTTAAAACTAGAGCCCATTTTTATTCCAAGAAATTCTACTTCAGATCTATGGATATTTAAATTGTTTTTCCGCCATAGTATCTTTATGAATTCATTAGATTTTGGATTTATATCCATTGGGTTGACTTTTGTTGTATCAGAAGATTTATTTTTCGGCAACTTTTTCATCGTTTTTTTTTTGGTTATAGCTCCGATGATATGCTCAAAATTTTCACCACCGTAAGACGTAGACAACTCACCTGTGTTAGACGTGGAGGAATCGAGGTTACATTCAACAGTCTCTTGTGTCTTACCAGAAATGTATATGTTACACCTGTCCGGGTTTTCAGGCAAATCAGACGCAAATATTTCTCCAAGAGTTGAGTCGGACATTGCTAGCACTTCGTTAAGGATGAATTCCAAATCGTTAATGTCTTCGTCGCTGTCAAAATCACCTTCACAATCCGTTCCGCCATCAGTTTCCTCAAAATCTGCGGAATCCAAACCATCCATTATTTCTTCGATTTGTGTATCGGATAACGCCGAAAACTTTTTGGGAAATCCAAGATTCATATCTATAAAAAAATCGAAGCAAAGCCTACAGGCGGTCTGACTGCTTACGCAAATATAAGGACCGTAAACAAGTATTATGCACTAAAAAACAACTGAACTGAACAGATAACACTATGAACTACCAATATATATCACCAATATTTTTTTTCCTCAATTCGACCACGATAAGTATTTATTCTGAAGTTTTCAATTTATCACTTCTTAAAAAATAATTATTTGCTCTGTTTCATGCGGATACTTAACTACAACTGACGATTGCGGTGAAAGTAAGCGACAAATTCTGTTGTAGCAAGAAGTCAATGATTCTGCGAATTATTTTATATGCACTATATTTTGTTTATTTGTTTTTTTACAATTTTAAATTGAAATACTAACGGTTTTTGTAACGCCCGCCTTAAGGCGGTATGAGGCTGTAGAGGGTTAAAATTGAGCTCGTAACGATACTGTAGATGACATTCGAAATTCCAGTATTGTCAGTATGATAAATAAAATTTTTTTCACTGTGCCATTCATGACATTGTCCCACTCATGGCTACATTACACTACATTGAAGACTGAATTAAAAACTTAATGAAAAAAGTTACACATTTGGGTATCTCTCCGATGGCTTAGATGGCAGTTCAACCATTGGTCATGGGTGCAGTATTTTCAAACAATGATTCACTACACATATTGTTCATACTAGAATCAATATTGTTTTGAGACAATTGAGTTTGTTTTGAGTACCTCTTCGCAAAAAAGGCATGATCAGAAACTCATGAAATTGTTTTCAACAATAAATCTCAATATAAAATATCCTCGTGCAGCTCTGCGGTTCAATTTATTCATAAAAAACAATTACTCATCATTTGTTTACTTTGATATTAAAGAAAACAAGAAAAATATTTAAAGAAAATAGTTTCACGCTGTTTGTTTATAGTAACTTGCTGCTTGAATAAATCTGGAAACAAAGCATTGCTCAACAACGCATACGATGAGTAGTTTTAAGTACATAGGCACGTGTTAAGAGACATATTTGCCCATTAATTAAATAATGGCATTTCATAAAAATAAGTATCTTCCTTAATTTCTTGTTTAAAATTGTAGTTAAGAATGAGGAAGTATATTTTATGACTTTCTTTCCCCAGCAACTAGCAAAGAAAATAGCTACTAGGTTAATTTGAAGTGTCTAGCGTAATTTGTGAAGTACGCACAAGTGTAAAATGCGTGGGCTATGTTGACAATAAAAATAAACTCGGCTCAACTGATGAACTGTAAAGAAACTGTCTGCGTAAAAATATGCAAAATCAGAGTAAGGATATAATAAACATTAAAACAAAGTCGGATTCGATTCAAATTCGAGACGAATACAATTTCTCAGAAACGCTATCGCGGACTTCGCGATTTCGAAAAATAGAAATAAGCGAAGAATTTTTTGGGATTACTTTTTCATATGAAAATCTTGAAAAAATTATGTGTAAAAATTTTTGATACACAAATCAAACATAAAATAATATAATGGAAAAAAAAAGTTTTTCTTATAAATAAATAAAAAATTATTAATATTTGTACTTTTCATATATTGTACTTTATCATATTCAAAAAATTTATGAAAAAAGATTATTCATTCCTAAATAACGCATTAACCCCATTAAGTCCGGGAAGATCACAATTTTCTCACGATGCTTGAGACTTATTTTCTGCCATAAAAAATTGAAATTAAAAACTAAAAAAAAAAAAAGAATTGAAAACATGCCTATTCTAGTATTTTTAAGGCTGCTCTTTCGATTGGTCAAGTCAGATTCGCATAGTAATGTCTTTAAAAACCAATATGACACATTTTAAATAAAAAAACCGAAAACATTTTTTATGTTTTTTTTTTTGAAACTTTTTCGCATCAATAAAGATATTAAATCGATGTCAAATCCCAACCAAAAGTGCGCAAAATATCAAAACTAAAACTGGGAATATTTTTTTTTCTTTGAATCTAACCTCAAATTCGTAATCAGCGACCTCAAAAATCCCCCCATACATATTTTTTCGTAATTTTGAAGTATTTTATGAAATTTGATCGACTATCTTCAATTTTGAAAATCTAATCTATTGCTACACTGTGGCATGAGTTCGGCTACATTCACACATGAGTTAAGAAAGATAAAATAAAAGGAGAATATCAACGAGACGAACGATTTTTTGAGTATATTTGTAGGCCAAACGTACAGACAAAGAAAGTTCCATATATATTTTGAAGATCCGCACAAAGTGAATATATAGAAAACTGGCCACTTGACGCCAAAATAAACTCTTTGCCATTTAAAGTTTGACGATGATAAAATTAAGCAGGTAGATGCAAGGGAAGAGAGTGTACACACAAAATTGTCGAAGCTCATAGCAAATAAGAATCTAAATAAACTCAAAAAATTGGTACGATTTTGGGTTTGCCACTCCTCTAGTGCTCTCTACTGATTGAAGGAACTGGTGGCGAATTCATTGGGAAAGATGATGAAAAATGATGCCAAACTTTTATGGAAAAACATATATATTTTTGATGGATTGGGGTTGAAATTGTTCTGATACCTTATTTCTTTGACACAAAATTGCCCCTTTTTAAAATTGTCCTTTACAAAATTTCCCCCTCACAAAATTACCCTTTACAAAATTGTACAAAAATAAATTAAAAAAGAATAACAATTTCGCAAAGGAAATTTTGAAAAAGGTGGAAATTTTGGAAATGGAATTTTGTGAGGGACAACTTTGTCAAGGTCAATTTTCGAAAGGGAAATTTCGACCAGCTCCCGCTTTTAACATTCATTTTGTATCGAATTTTATTTCATTGCAATCAAAATTTCAAATTTGATTTATTTATTTATTTAGCCAGGTTGTTGTTGTATTTATTTTTTTATTTTTTGTTTTTCTCTCCTCTTTCTTTGTTTTAGGTGCAGAAGATATGCAATTCTCAGTGGGCGTAATCCGCCCACACATCCTAATCGACACATTTTCGAAAAACACGTCAAAAAGAAAAGACAAGAAGAAGAACGAAGGGGGAACTTATATACTAAGCTAACATACTAACAGATTTTATACACATAGTAAAAATATGTACTAATTTTCGATACTATGCTAAAATATTATAAAATAAGATGGAAAGCTAAATGGGAGAGCAACTCAATTTTGTTTAGGTATGGGTGGTAGACGGTAATGTAAATAGAGGCATTTGGATATGGGTGAATAGAGCTAATATTACAATGCCGTGTTTTACTTATTTAACATTAAAATTTTCCATTTACAATTTTTCTACAAATGCTAGATCAAGGAAATAGAAGAGGTGATCAGAATGGTGAAAAGGAATTGGAGAGATTCACTTATATGTACCATTGGGCATAGGACGTGAATTGGTGTTTAATAAGGGGATAGTTATATAAAGGAAAGTGATTTCGAAAGGGAACGCTTGAATCTGAATTTCGATATTGGCGGTGTATAATGCTCGCTGATACTATTAAATATTTTACAACATCTATTCAAGGGCTCGTTCAATGCGTAAATAGTGTTGTGATGCGATTCTTTTAAGAATTTTCTATACCTTGTTCGCCTTATTGGTTCATTAAATAGTGCCTTGCTCGAGATGTATTCGCTACCGATGTAACCAGTAATAACATCAAATGTAAAGCATGACCGAAGTAATATACTCCTTGATGACAGCGACATTCAATTGAGGATTTTCAGTCTACTCTCGTATGGTGGTAAATTTGTATAGTCACGAGGATCGTATAGGTCTCTCAATGCAAAAAGCAAGAATTGTCTTTGAATAGATTCTAGCCTTTCACTATGCACTACAAAAGCTGGGTTCCAAATTATGCAACAGTATTCTAAGATTGGTCGCACTAATGTGCAGTATAAGGTTTTAGTTACCCAAAGGTTTTTGAATTCTTTTGCACGTCTTTTTATGAATCCGAGCATTTTGTTTGCCCTGGATATGATATGATCGTAGTGAAGGCTAAAGCGCATCTTACTATCAAGAATTATTCCAAGATCTGCTATGTGGTTAACCCTTTTTAGTTCCACCTTATTTAGCATGTATCTGCTATATGTTATTACGTTTTTACGGGCAAAACTTATAACGTAGCACTTATTTATATTTAAAGAAAGTTTATTTTGACTACACCACTGTTCCAGAGACAAAAGCTTATTCTATAAGAATACTGAATCCACTTCTGATCTTATGGTATAGTATTATTTTAAGTCATCTGCATATAAGTGATGGGGGACGTCATGCAAAACTTCAGAGAAGTGGGCCAAGATGGCTACCTTGAGGTACACCCGACGAGACAACAATCTTTTTAGACAAAGTACCTTGAAATTTTACATATTGGGATCTTTCACAGAGATAAGACTTGAGCCATTTCAGCACAGTACCTGATATACCAAATTTTTCTAGTTTCTTAGCTATGATTTCGTGATCAACACGATCAAAAGCTTTACTAAAATCTGTATAGACTGCATCTATTTGGTTCTCTGCTTATTTGCATCTTTTCCATTTTAGTAAGAATATCTGATGCCATGATTATAAGATTTGTGGTTGTTGATCGTCCTTTACGAAATCCATGTTGCTGCTCGTTTAAACACGTATTAGTTACGCTCGTGGGTTTGGAACATATAATTTTTACAAATATGTTCCAATACCCCCATAATTTTCAACTGATCTCTTGTTGCCATTTTTATAAATTGGCGTAAGATGACAAGATTTCCAAAAAGTTGGGAATATACCCGTATGCAAGGACTTGTTAAAAATCATATGTAACGGCGTAATTAATTGGTCTAAACATTGAACAAGTGAAATTGGTGGTATAAGGTCTGGACCTGGAGATTTATTTGAATCTAATTCTTTAATGGAATTGGTTATGTCACTCCGTGTTATATTAATTTCACAAACCAATGTCGGTCTACTAGTTATACTGGCAAATGTAGGTTGAGAAGTTGGGAAGTAGTTGAACAAAAGACTTCTTTAAAATGATCCGGAAAGAGATTACAAATTTCCTGCGAGTTAGATGAAGTAACATTGCCTTTAAATATGAACAGATACCCAAGTTCGATTTCCGTTTTACATTTACAAAATCGAAGAATTTTTTCGGGTCTTCAATAATCCTTTCTAAAATTAAATAGGTGTAAAGCCTATAAGCCCCTTCGGACTTAATGGAGAACTCCTTAGACAGCTCTTCATATCTAACCTTTACCTCATCACTCACTTACAATGACGCAATTTTATTTGGAATAATATTTAAAAGTAAATACAGAATAGCCCTTTTTCGAAGCGCCCATCTGGCAACACTATAACTTTCCGCAGTGATGCCAAATCGACTAATGACATACCGCATTTGAAGCGTCACTCCAAGCAAATGTTTACAATGGAACAGTACACGCCACGCGAACGCTCTAAAATTGTTGAAATTTACATTCAACAAAACAAGTCAATAGTAAAACTCAACGTGCTTTAAAAAAAATAAATAAAGTGAAAAGTGCGCCTTCCAAGAAAACAATTTATCGTTTGTATGAAAGATTTACAACTGGTAATACTCTTGGTAACCCAAAGAGGCCAAATAAAAAGCGACCAAGGCGATCGGATGAGAATATTGCAGCCGTACGAGCCAGTATTGAGCAGTCCCAAAATCGCCGTTCTCAGCAGCTCGGCATTCCCCGATCCACTTTACAACGCATTTTACGTGTTGATTTGAATTTGTTTCCGTACAAAATTCAATTGGTAAACAAATTGTTGCCTACCGATAAGCCACGTCGATTGGAATGGGCCCAAAGAGTCATCGAAATGGCTGAAGAAGACGAAGCTCTTTTTCAGTTGAACGGAACAATAAACAAACAAAATTGCCGTATTTATGCCACTGAAAATCCACAAGAGATTCAAGAGGTACCTCTTCACGATGCAAAAGTCACTGTTTGGTGCGGCGTTTGTGCTAAAATGCTCATTGGGCCGTTCTTTTTCGAAGATGATAATGGCCACAGAGTTACTGTCAATCAGGAGCGTTATCGCGATATTATAAACAATTTTTTCATGCCAATCGTTCGTCGAAAGCGTATCAGGCACTACTGGTTTCAACAAGACGGCGCGCCACCACACACAAGTCGCACTACAATCGATTTGAAGTCAAAAAATTGTGATTTCGATTGGCCGCCAAGATCACCAGATTTAACGCCTCCAGACATCTTTTTGTGGGGTTATTTGAAATCAAAGGCTTACGTCAACAAGCCAAAGACCCTAGAAGAGCTGAAAACCAACATCCGTCAAGAAATAACCGCCATTCCCATCGAAATGTTGAAGAAAACCATGGAAAATGCTGCAAAACGGGCACAATATGTCGTAGAGGCCAATGGCGACCATTTACGAGATATCATATTCAAGAAATGATGTAAGCAAATCTACTTGAACCCAATTAAATGATATTCATGACGAACAGACAAAAAATTGTGGTTTCTTTGATTTATTTAAAAATAAAATGGGCGCTTCGAATATGGGCAACCCTGTACGTTGTGAAGTTGAATTCTTCCGAAAAATTGATTGTCACCAATTCAGAAAACTCTGAAACCTAAACATAAACAAGATTTCAATATGCATGCATGCAAATTAATTTTTTCAATATAATCTTTAGAAAATAAATCAAACTAATCCTTGATTCACTTCAAAAACAATTGATTTCAATTTTGTTCATTTTATTAGCCATGAGTATAGCTCGATTAAAATTTTTTAACTTTACCAAAGTTTTTCAATAAAATTAGAGAAAAAAAACAAAACAAAATTAGATTTTTATATGGAAAAACTGGTACCTTAGGGTAAATTTCTATTTAAATAAATAATATTGCAAAAATTCATTGAAAATCCCGTAAAACTTGTACAGCTATTAAAAAAGAGCAGCACCTAACCAACTCTAAAATCAAATTTTTTTTTTGCCAAGGTCTAATGGCAGGGCTAGTTTTATGCCTATAGTTTGGCTGCAACTGTAACAATTTTAACAATCTTAAGCTAGCTAATGTAGAGTATATTGACCCATCTTTCCAGCACTTCTCACTTGACATTGTGTTACTGTGTTCAGTCATTGTCATCCATTCATCACGATTTCATGTTAAGATAATCTTAATTTTATTAAATACTGTCGGTCATAAGGTTATAACTTATATGCTTGTATCTGCATATGTCTTAATATATGGCGAATTTTTTTACACAATTTTTTTTTTTTTTTGTAGATTTTGCTCTTAATGTTTTCTTTATGACTTCATAATTTAAATTCTGCTACAAAAAATTGCAAAAAATAAAGCAATGTCACTTTAGCCACTTAATTGTATTAAGACAAAATCCACAACATGGTTGTTCGTAAGGTTTTTTTCACACCAACAAGCAATACAGTATGTGTTTGTTGTCTTTGTAATAATGTCTTTCCTAATTGTACGGAAATTTGCTGTCATTAAATGACATTTAGTTTCATTTGGTGTAATTTAAGGCAATTTCTGAGTAGTGAAAAATAAAAAATAAACTACTAGATACTTAAGTGATTTTTTTGTTTTGCACGGTTTTCAATGTGAAACACAAAGATCAGTTGTGTGAAATACGTCGAGAAACTAAGTTTAAGACGAAGTTTTGTGGTATTAATAAAAATCATACATGAAATTATTAAAGAGTTCTAAGCCAAAAAAATATGAATTGGGGAAAATAGGGCTTGGGTGTTGAAGGGTAATGAAATTTTTTAAATGAATTCAAAACAAACATCTTCGCCTAGGCAGTTTTCAGCGTTTTGCCAAATTTTACAGAGATTGAAGAAGATTTCAATGGGACTATGAGGCAGGATACTTAAATAGAGTTTTGTTTACAGCAAAACTAGTTGTCTCTAAGTGTTCTGTTCTCTTTCACATTATCTCATATTATCTCAAGTAGAATTCAGCATCATCTGCAAATAATGCTCGAATTCGGTGTCTTCAATTATAAAAGGTCTTCTACATCTGATTCTTTTTCATATGACCAGGCATATTATAGCGCTATTCAGGCCAGCTTAGAGTCATTTCCATGGGATTTGGCTTTCGCGGGGAGTAATCTGGCTGGAATGTATGAATAATTTCGTTGAGTTCTAAACGATTTGGTTTGATATTATGTCCTAAAAAAGCGTATACGTAGCTCAAATAATCCGATTTGGTTTAACAAAAGGTTAGGAAATTTAAAGAATAAAGTGAATAAAGCGTATAAAAGGTTTAAAGACTTTGAGGATAATCAACATCTGAAATTGATATAAAAAAACGAAATGGCCATCTCAGCCCTTGAAAGGACTTTGACCGAGCTTCTTATGATCAATTGTGTTGTGTGTGATGTGGAATGTTTGCACATTTGAAAATGTTTGAAATTGATCTATTAAAATTGTTTAAATGAATTAAACGTTCTTAATAAATTTCTTTTTAAATCTCATATCCTATCGATTGAAGAAAAGCTCAAAGAAAATAGTAAATTCTTCCAGTCCCATATTAATATGAAAAGGAAATCCAGCGGTATTCCAAACTCCATGTTTTATAATGAAACTAGTTCGGAGGATACTTATACTACATGTAATTTTTTTGTGGATTATTTTAAATTGGTTTACTCAATAGGTTCACAGACTAATTCTTCTGACACTTCATATCGTGATTCTCCTCTAAACCTAGGTAATCTCTATATAGAAGAAACTCAAGTTGAAACTGCTCTTTCAAATTTAAAATCTACATCTATGGTTGGCCACGATGGTATTGCTCCTATCTTGCTAAAGCAGTGTGCGGCTGCAATTTCTCACCCCCTTTCTATTGTATTCCATAAATCTTTATCAAGTGGCACTTTTCTAGAAGATTTTAAAATTGAAATCGTTCCGATCCATAAATCTGCGTAACTATCCGTAGATAGTACGTTGATAGTAGTTACTCCGTAACTACAGAACAATGAGTATAATTTTATGTGTACCTAAAATCATTGAAAAAATAGTATATGAAAAACTATCTTTTTGTGTTAAATCAGTTATCTCTTTGAATCAACATGGTTTCTTAACCGGTAGGTCAACTACCACTAATTCAATTATTTTTTGTTCTTTTATAATTAACAACTTCTCCAAGGGCTTACAAACTGATGTTGTCTTCAAGGATTTTGAAGACTTTTTAAACTGTCTGCTCTTGGTTTTCATCATTCATGTCTACATGCATGTCTAAGATCCTAACTCCTGCATAGATAGCAACAAGTCAGAATAAATGATTGTTTATCTCTCCCAATACAGATCTGGTCGGGTGTACCTCAAGGTAGCCATCTAGGCCCACTTCTATTCCTTATCTTAATTAATGATCTACCACAAGTCATTGAACCTTCAAGATGCCTCCTTTTTGCTGATGACCTAAAAAAGGTTTCGGTCAATCGAATCTCACTCTGATTTCAGTCTTCTTCAACATGATCTTAACTCGGTAGCTAATTGGTGCACTCTTAACAATCTTCCACTTAATATTGCGAAATACCAATGTCTATAATGTCACTAGGTCCTCCTCCCCTAATTACTGTACTTCTTTGGAAAGAATTTTTTGTAAAAAAGACCTAGGAGTTTTGCTTGACCCGAAACTTAATTTCAGAATCGATCATATCGAACTAATAATTGCAAAAGCTAATTCTATGTCAGGTTTCTTAAAAAGAAAATCTGCTGAATTCATGGATCCCTATACTGTTAAGTTATTCTATTCATCTCTAGTAAGATCACACCGGGAATGTTGCTCAGTTATCTGGAACCCGTATTATCACCTTTATGCGAAATTGGTTCTTCATTGATTTTAAAAAAGTAAAAAAATGATATGTATATTAGCAATGTACGTTTTCATTGTTTAATGTTTAACAATGTACATTACGCTAGGCTGGTATTTTTTCTTTTTAATTTTAATACGCAACAGGTATCAAAAGTTGGGTATTTTAGCGCTGATTTCAAATACGCACAGCATTTTAGAAATGAATATAAATTTTGGCCTTCTAACAGGGCTTTTCTTACTGAAATTTTTTAAATTTTTATCAGGTATTTTATAAAGAAAATTTCACCCATATTTGCAGCCAACTAACTAATTTGACTCACTTAATTCAATAATCAACATGAAAAGAACAGTTTTTGCAGAATTAGATATGTTTTGTTTTCAAGGCGTATGATTGATTTTTTTTTCATATCTTTTATTTATGTTTTAGGTTTATGTATTTTGTTAAATTATTTTTTTTACTGTGTTTAAATTTAAGCAAAGATAGTTTTAATGACAATTTTTGGTCTAAACGATCTAAAAGTATTAGGGGAAAAGTTCGCAAGCAAACAGAACTTTAAAAGAATTGCTGTATACCTCTGTTATTATGTGGAAAAGCAGTACAAATAAGAAAAGTTTTAGTTATAAAAGCTCTGGTAGAGGGCCAAAAGTTATTTAGAATTTAAATATGGTTAGCTTATTTTGAAACTACGTTAAAATACGCAACTTTTAGTTCCTATTGTGTTTCCAAAAAACAAATTATCCAAATTTTCCAAAAAAAAAAAAAAGTTAAAGTACTGCTTTTTTATCAGTTTAGAAAGTAAAACCTCACTAATATAAGGTTAAGTCAGAAAAATATCACAGCTTTCTGGTAAGTGAAAGGCAAGCCATTTCATTCCAGAATTGTTCGCATTGCTTCGAATAAAATTTTTTTCAGTTTCATTCATAATAAATTAAATAAGTCATATTATTATTTATGATAGTACAAGTTCCTTATATATATATACATAGGTATACATAATTCTATTGATCTCAATGAATATTTATTACAATCAGATTGTAAATGTTTTTACATGAATATATAAAATTTGGGAGCAAGTCTAGTTTAATGAAACCGCTTAAATATTAGAAAGTTGATTGGTACAAGGCATGGCAGAATTAAAATTGTATCATGCGTACAAGGTAGCATTTTTTTCTAAGATTATAATGGTATTGAAAAAAGGCCACTAACCCCCCTCAAGCAACTCCTTAAAATTCAGTGGGCTCTTTAAAGTAGACTTAAGCCAAAATTTGTTTTGTTTCGTTTTAAATAAACTTTCACACTTTAATATAAACTGTTTCTGATGATTATTTCATTTCATAAATTGTATAGAATAACTTTATTGATATAATTATTTTGGTGGAATTTTTTGTGGGTTTTTCGTGTCATTTTGGTGAGATAAACAGGTCTAAATAGAGATGCGATCGGGATTTTTCACTAAATCAGAATCACATCACTGCTTCTATGTGACTTATTTAAGTATATTACTTATGTAGTAAGAGCTGTACTCTTGTATGGAGACATCAACTCTTAAAACTGCCTTATAGAGCATTAATTTGTTAATTAAATAAAACTTTTAATTAATTTTTTTTTTTTAAAACTAAATTATATAAAACGTTTAATTTTGATTTCCGTAAAAGGGGACTGTTTTTAACCGAGCTGCAATATAAGATTCATACGATAAAGTTTCAATCGCAATGAAATTTGTGCGGTTATGTGATAAAATATTACACCACGCATATACGGCATTATAGATATAATAATTTCCTACAAACATAATATACGTAAAAAAATTTTGCCCTGGTATTTCTCACGCTCACGCTCTCTTGCTCTCTTTTCTTCCTTCCTCTTTTCGCGGTAGTTTTCTCGCACGGCTCGCGTTGCAGCCGTTTATATAACTACATAAAAAAAATCCTTTTAAGGGTTAACCTAAAACTTGATATAATTCGAATTATATAAGGTTTGTTAAAACCGTTAATTTTTGAAGAATTTATCAATCTGTTTAGCCGGATTTTTGATTTTTATTTTATACTAGCTGAATACCCGGCTTAGCTCGGGAGTGGATATACATAATTTTTGATTTCATTCGTCGATTTGAAAAACTTTTCACAACTTGAGAAGGAATTTTGTGTGCATCTTTCAAACCGGTACCTTCGGCGAAATGAACAAAATGTAGATTCAACAACTAAAAATTATGAAATCGTGATTTGTGATAAAGTTAGGGAAATCGTGATTTGTGTGTCGTGCCGCCGATTGCTTGCAAAAATATATTTTCAAGTTTTATATTGTATTCGATAATTGCACATTTTTGAAAACAAATCAGAGCAAAAACGAATTTTTGCCAATTTGCGAGGATACTGGATAAAAATGAAATTAACATTGAAAATAATATAATACTCAAATACCACAGAATGGGGCATCAGCTGTCCTGATTTGCGAATAAAGAAAATGAAGAAAAAAATAATATTTATCATCCTTCGCGCTTTGCTACGCCTTACTGTATTTTGTAGTACAGCGCTCTCTTGGGTTCAAGATATAGCAAAATGCATAGCGCCAAAAAAATCACCGCAACCAAAAACCACTTATAAAAATCATACTTATCGGATGAGTTGTTTTGAGTTTTATGCGGTATTTGTACAACAGCGCCCTCTGGTTTTCGAGATAGAATAAAAAAATAACGCCAATGTCCTTTCCATACTCGATAATCAAATCCTATATATCCGACATAATAATTTTCATCTAAATCGGATGAGCGGTTTTTGAGTGTTTCACAATTTCTTAAGTGATTTGTACTACAGCACCATCTGGTGTTTAAGGTAGCACAGATAAAAAGTCTAAGATACCCACCGTATCCGAAAACTCCTATGTAAAAATTTTCACGCAAATCGGATGTACAGCTAGGAGTTTTTTGAGATTTTTAAAACATTTGTACTGCAGTGCCCTCTGGTGTTCAATATAGAAAAAATAGATAAGTCATAAAAACTACCGTACCCGAAAACCCCTAAATACAAATTTTCATGTAAATCGGATGAATGGTTTCGGAGAGAAACTATAATGACAAAATTCGTGGAACCCAATCGCAGCGCCACCTACCGGGTCTAATTGCGAATCTGAACCATCCAGGGATCCACTTAAGGACACACAAAAAATTTCATCAAAATCGGTGCAGCCGTTTAGGAACAGTTTAATAACATGCATACGTACAAATTGTATAACAGCGCCCTCTAGTTTTCGAAACAGCAAAAGAGATAACGCCAAAACAGTTGCCCTACACAAAAATCCTTTAGTAAAATTTTTCATCCACATCGGATGAGCGGCTCTCTACTTTTTCACGATTTCTTAAGAGATTTGTACTACAGCGCCCTCTGGTGTTCAAGATAGAACAGAGTAGATTAGCCATAAAAACTCACCGTATCCGAAAACCTCTATATACAAATTTTCATGCAAATCGGATGAACGGTTTATAAGATAAAATATAAAAAATAAATGCCTTAAACACGATCGCAGCGCCACCTACCAGGTTCAATTGTAAATCTGAACCATCCAGGGATCCACTCAAACACACTCAAAAAATTTCATCAAAATCAGTGCAGCCGTTAAGGAACAGTTAAATAACATACACACATACAAATTGGAGAACAGCGCCCTCTAGTTTCGAGAAAGAGCAAAAAAGATAGCACCAGAACTCTTTGTGTTCTTGAAAATCGCTATTTACAAATTTTCGATTTTTTACGATTTCCTAATATTTGTACTAAAGCGCCCTCTGGTTTTCAAGATAGCACAAAAAAGATTAGTCCAAAACACTAGCCGTAACAGAAAATTGCTATTTGCCAATTTTCATGCAATTCGGATGCACGGGTTAGGTGTTTTCGAGGTTTTTCAAAATATTTGTACTACAGCGCCCTCTGGCGTTCGAGAGAGCAAAGAGTAGATAAGTCAAAAAACTCAACGTGTCCGAGAACCTGTACATGCAAATATTCATGCAAATCGGATGAACGGTTTTGGACTTTTTCGACTTTTTAAAAATATTTGTACTACAGCGCCCTCTGGTGTTCAAGATAGAACCCAGTTTATAAGTCATAAAAACTCACCGTTTCCGAAAACCTCTATATACCAACATTCATGCAAATCGTATAAGCGACTTAGGAGTTTTTTGACGTTTTTAAAATTATTTGTACTACAGCGCCCTCTAGTGTTCAAGATAGAACAGTGTAGAAAAGTCATAAAAATTCACCGTGTCCGAAAACCTATATATACCAATTTTCATGTAAATTGGATGCACGGCTTAGGAGTTTTTCCAGGTTTTTTAAAATATTTGTACTACAGCGCCCTCTGGTGTTCAAGATAGAACAGAGTAGATAAGTCAAAAAAACTCAGCGTATCCGAGAACATCTACATACAGATTTTCATGAAAATCGGATGAACGGTTTCGGAGATAAGCTGAAAAAAGGACTGCCTGGATTTTGATCGCAGCGCCCCCTACCGGGTCCAACCTTTTTTACTGAATAAAAAGTAACCTATGCTATGACCGGGTATATAAGGAACCTAGATTCCAAATTTCATTTAAATCCATCCAGTGGTTTTCGCGTGATGCTTTAACAGTCAGACAGACAGACAGACAGACAGACAAAAATTTTAAAAATGCGATTTTCGGACTCAGCGTCATTCAAAACGTCCATCGCAAAAGGAATTTCAAAAAAATATTTCATGTACAGATATTTTTTTTTAACAATTTTATATATACATATATATACATTTTTCAAAATTTTTCTATTGACAATCTCTTATTCATTATTACTCCTTATTCTCATATTAATATATTGTTTCGAAATGTTTTCGTTTTTATTAATGCCGAATTTCTTTGCAGATCAACCTAATTTTATTATCAGTGTTCAAGTTCAGCTTCTCTAGGATCAGATAGACTGTCTCCACATGGCAGATAAGCCATCCAATTAAAGCACGATAGTTATGTTAAAACAGTTTAACTGATCATTGAGCGTCGATATTTTGTATTTAAATCAACTAAGAGAAAATTAACTTTTACAAAACACTTGTATGATCTAAAATGATGGCGACACATTGCGAAGCAAATAAGTCTCCTCTGTGCAAACTTCAAAACCACTACTTAATATGGTGTCAAAGTGCGCAAAATCGTAGCCAAACGGAACCGATATTATAAGCGACAATAAAAACGTTAGCCACAAGTCGTTGATCGCTGCCGTATTTTTATCCATTGATGATCGTCGAATCGTTGTTGGAACGTGTAGTGGTCGTGCAGACAACTTTCACTTATAGTGCATTGATGGATTTTTTTCTAGCTGTTGTCTGTTGCCTGCGGTATGTTGCTGTTACATTAGTGTGTCGGTCAAAGTCGACACTTATTGTAGTTAATATTGTTAATTTTGATACAAATTTTGTAATTCTTTTACATCTGGCATTTTGCCCTATTGCACTCTTTTGTTAGGGCATTATAACGGTAGCGATTACGGTAAATTTGCAACATTGAAATTGATGTTGTTTTTTTTTTCATTTGGTACTGTTGTTATAGGAAACCATGTAACGATCATTTCATAAAGTTGGCATTCATTGGGTTGACTCCGGTTATCTTTGTGCATCTATTCAGCATTTTTTAGTGGGCAATAAAAAATTATAAAAAAAAAAAAAATTCGTAATGCTCATTACAGCCTCAAGTTGTGGCGGTATGTATTGCAAAATCTTATGTTGCAAATATTTTGTGTTTTTGTAATTTGCAGCTTTTGTGATTTTTATGCTAAATAAATCAATTTATGTTAATTTTTTTGCTTGGAAGAAAAGTGATGGGAAGAAAGAAAAAAATAGTATTACGTGAGTGCATTTTTCAAAACATTTATGTTGATGTTTAAACTAAATATATGTATGTTCCAAATTCTTTGATTATTTTTAATTTTATTTTTGGTTTTTATTGAATAGAATTAAATTTAATGTTAGATTATATCTACAAAGCGTGCTCAACACCATATTCAGTTTTAAGATAAATTTATACCGGCGTAAATTTGAAATATTACAAACATTCTCGCTCAACATTAAATATTTTCTCGCACACACACCGAACATGGGGCACATGGCAATTTAACACATTCAATCATTTACTCATTCATTCATTCAACTATTTTTTTTTTTTTTTAGTTGAACCTTTATGTGATTATATCTTGTATGTTTGTATCTTTTAGATATTTTACTGTTGTTGTTGTTGTATCCACGTATCTACTATAGAGCCATGCTTCATATCTGTTTCGCTGCATATCTGATAGAATTAAAACGACTGCGATTTTTCGACTGATTGTATGGCGCGCAGCTCTCAACACATTGTTGCTTTTAATGTTGTTGTTGTTTTTGTAAAAAAATAAAACTTTTATTAAAATATCCGCTTAGCACACCGACAACAGCACCGACATTAAACTCAAATAATGGAAAGCGCATAAATAATATATATGTATGTACAGTAGAGCTAAGAACAAATTTGCAACCATAGAAATTCACAGAAACTTACTCTGAGTCCAAATTAATTTAAAAGACAATTATTGCATTTGTGGTTGTGTATCAAAAAATAACAGCAAAAAAAAAAAATAAAAAGCCTGAAGACAAAATGTATAAATTTCAATTGTTGAATAACATAGAGCGAATTCAAAAACTGATTGAAAAAAAATTCCAGAAATCCAAATTCCGGAAATGTTTCGGTAGTTTTTGTCTCGTAGAACATAGAAATTACTAAGGGATTTGACCTGCACTGACTAAAGCATACTAGGGCGTACAACATGCTGCCGACTAAATAAAGAAAACAGTCGATTTTTGCCAAAATGATTGTTTATTCTTCAACATAGTTCCCTTTCAGATCGATATAGGGTGAGTTGGGGTAATGTGTACCATGGTGTGATGTGTAACACTGCGATTTTTTACAAAATGGTAACATATGAGTTAATGAACAAATGTGATCTACATTTCAGTAGAGTTCTTAAAAAGCGTGAACAATTTTTGCCAAAAAGTTTTTTTAATTTACAAAAAATAGCATTTCGGATAAAATTTTCGTCAGATTTTAAAAGACGTAAAATGTCATGTAAAATATGGTACTGTTTAGTATCTTTAAATATAACAAAAGATTTTACATTGGGCTGATGTGTAACACGCATAGTGGGGTGATGTGTAACACATATTACACATCATAATTGCCATGAAAGAGGCAACATCGTCAAACTCTGAAATGCAATAGAATTAACAGCATTAGAAGAGATCGGCCCAGTTCATACTATTCAGCCCAGACCAAAATCCAATCGTTCAATTAAAAGCTTTGTTCTACCAACGCCACAAAAATGTTTTTTATCATAATACTTTTACTAATCATAAGAAATCAAAATAAACATAAAAATTAAAGTTCCTGGTCTTTAAACCAATATTTTGTTGGTGTTACACATCACTCCACTCTTTTGAAAAAACCAAAAAAACCTTTTTTGAAATTTTTGCTCTACTTCATCCATTTCCCAAAAGTCATGAAAATACTCACTTCGAATTGGTTCTTCTGCAACGGATAGGCCTTAAAATCAATCAAAAATATATTTTCTTAACACCTTGACTGTAGCAAATAAAAACGTATTACACATCACCCCACTTCAGCCTACTTCATTGCAACGATTTTGAAACATTGCGATGCCCTTTGAATGCCAAGATTTCTCAAAATCTCCGAAATACGCTTCAATTATAAATGTTTATGCGTCGCAAATCTCCTTCTCTGGAGAAACCTTTTTAAGTTTAGGAAGAGTAACAGTCGCTGGGGGCCAAATCTGGACAATATGGGGCATAAGAAAGCAGTTTGAAGCGTAACTCGTGCAATTTGGCCATTTTTTCGAACGATTTGTGAGTTGAAGCTTGTCTTGCAAAAAGATAATTTTTTATCTTCGATAAATGGGGCCATTCGCTTGCGATTTCGTTCTGCAATCAGTCCAATGTCAAAGTCGTTGTTGTTTGTGTTTCCATTTCCTCAAATAGTCAATGAACAAAATACGACTTGGATCCTAAAAAAAATAGACGCCAACACCTTACCGGCCGTTTGTTGAGTCTTCGCTCGCTTTGGTGCACTTCCACTGGGACCTACCCACTCTTTTGCTGATTCTTTCGATTCTGGTGTATAGTGGTGAATCCATGTTTCATCTATGGTCACTATTTTACGCAAAAAACTTGTCGGACTTTGTGTAAACATGTTCAAACATTGTGCGAACACGTTCATGTTTTTGATTGATTGTTAACGAACGCGGCAGCCTTTTTGCTGTCAGCTTTTTCATGCCCAAATGTTCATGCAAAATTGAAACCACCGTCCCAATTGATATGCCTACAGCTGTAGCTATCTCACGCACTTTCACTTTCAGATTGTCCAATACAAAATCGTGGATTTTCCCAATACATTCTGGAGTGGTCACTGTTTTGATTTGAGTGGTCTTTTGTGATGATTCGACCTCTTTTGAACTCTGCAATCCAATACTTTACGGATGAATACGACGTAACAGACTCACCATATTATTTATCGAGCCTTTCTTTTGTTGCTTCTGCACTTTTGTAATGCAAAAGTAATGCTTAATCAAGGCACGAAATTATTCGTTATTCTATAATTACAACAATACCAGAAGTGGTTTAATTTAGAACACTGTAACGTCACTATACACTCATAGATCGATCTAACATTTATGGTGTATTCATGTTAAGGTTGCCAACAATCAAAAATGTCATGCATTTGAAGAGTGGTGGTGTCGTCACTTGGAGACTGGCAGCATCTTAAACGCCCTAGTACAGTGCTAGAAAACTATCCAAAATTCAGCGTTCTGCATGTATATGCTGATTACGGGGGGGGGGGGGGGAAGGGGAATCCGGTCATGCCTAACGTATGCACTAAAAGTTTTGACTCATCTCTTACCTCTGGACCTTCACATTAAACTAACTGAGTCCAAGGTGCAATCAGACTAAAGGAGTCTTAACAGCTGGAGATACAATACTTTATGGACACGGGATAATCCTTAGCTTACTACCTTTGGAATTGACAAACAACAACGTGGACTATGAAGTCCCCAACCTTGATTTTACTAAAACATTTACCAGCAAGTACCCGACTAGAGCGGAATGGCGCTATGGTGGACCGGATGCTGTGTATGTTCTAACCTTCTATACTGGAGTTAGAGTAGAAATATACTGAGAAAAACTGGGTGTGTCCAACTCCTTCCGCCTACCGAATTCAGCCACCCAGTGTCTTCCAGGCAAAACTTTTAGTGATAAGGGAAGCTTGTCGGGGAATTAGATGTGCCAACACTAACAACCTAAGAGCAGCAATTCTGTTCGATAGCCAAGCTGGTAGGTGTAAAGAGGAACAGGTCCGACTAACTCGACTGCTTGACATGAATATAATTTTGCTTTTCGAGCACAAAAACATTTATGCTAATGAAAGGGCGATGATTTTTGAATATTTCGATTTCAATTCTGTGGTGTTAGGGTAAAGGGGTAAACGTAAATTTTTTGTGACTTAAATATATACTCATAGATGGCTTCAGTTAGGTGATTTCCATGTTTTGGTAAAGGGAAAAAATTAATTTTTTTATAAGGTTAGCGAGAAAAAAGAAGTGAAAAGAGATTCAACTGAGAAATTTGAGCGGTTGGCTTGGGTAGAAGGGTATAAGTCCGTGTTCGGTATCTCGCGGCAGCGTAGGTAAAGTCTTTCTCTGCCAACACACGCATTTAAGCACACGTAAGCTGCTGGAGCTTTCAGTGTGGTTTGAAAATTTATGAGTGTGAGGTGTCGTTGCGCATTTTCCCACTCATATTGACAAGAAACACTAAGGTAGTCTATAAAAATTTTAATAGATGGGGATGATTTTCCACTCTTTTTTATGAGAGTCAAAAACCTTTATTGTATATTAATATCATTGCATAACTTGAATGATATATCAACACAAAAGCAATAAAACTGACTAACAAAATCGATTCTAATTACCTCAAAAAATTATACCCGCTCCAATAAGACCAAACAGTTTTTATAATTATTTTTTTTTGAAGAACTATCTTTTGAAGACATAACCACGGTAATATGTATTCTACAACTTGCATCGACTTTTCATCCGCATTAAGGGTTTGGCAACTTAGGCTCTGAAACGTATTGTATTTGCTGTCCTTGGCGATGTAGACAAAACTGAACTGGTCCCCACAAAAGACTTCTTCGCCTTCTCTGATACAGAGATGAAGGATTGCAAAGGATAACTTTCTTGTAAAAGACATTAACCTTATTCTGGCTTATGCTCTCAAATGCGTGAAAAAGTCTTGGCTGTGCATATATACTAGACATGGGTAGCGCAGCGCTGCGTTGCGTTAATGAGTTGAAGCACTTCAATGCGTTACTGCGTTGATACACTTGTTTCAATAAAACTAACACAGTAGCGCAGTAATGCAAATGACATGCTCAAAGCAAAAGTAAAAAGTATTTATACAGCTAGCAAAAATTGCACATGTTGTACGGCGCAACGTGGATAAAAACAGAAAGTTGAAAGCGAACATTATTTCTCTGTATAAATAAGGACAAGGGGTTGCGGGGAAGATGCTACGAGTGTGTTTGACTGTTATTAATGTTTTGTCATTCACAGGATGGTTTTGTCAATTTAATTAACTGTTGGACGTGTTCGTGTTCGAAGCAGAAGTAAATTTGGATGCAACTTCAAACTTGTTTTGCATACCTGGAACGCGTATGGATCTGTTTGAAATACAGTTTGCATGCTTAATGTTTAATATATCTGCAGTTGTGGTGGATGCTTTAATCTGCGCTTCTTTTAGATATATTTCATATTAATTACTTATGGATTTAATAATCTTTAATGAATCTATTAACAGACAGATTTATTTAGATCAGATATATTGTTTAAAGAATTTTATTTGATTTATGTTATTTTTCTAAGTGAAGCCAATTTGCGCTAGTAGTTCACCACAAAATTCACCGCATTCGAAAAATTAACCACATATCGCAACGCGTTGGCCCTCATTGCGTGTATTAAATTCTTGTTGATACAGAAATCATAGCATATCAAACTACGCTATGGCGCAATTGCGTTAACGCATTCCGCTGATACAGTAAACTGCGTTTGAGTTGGTGTATCAACGCAGCGATTTTAGCTGCGTTACCCATGTCTAATATATACAACCACCACAAGCCCTTTCGTACCAAGAGTTTGGAAACACAGGCTCTGAAACGTATTGTAATTGCTGTCCTTGATGATGTTGCCAAAATGGAAGTATAACAAGTACATCACAACAAAGTTAACCTCACAAAAACTAGGCACCAAGGGCTCAATATCAAAATGTGGTCAAAAGGGTACAAGTCAGATCTTATTTGAGAAAAAGGATACGTGTCCACAATTTCTAAATTTCAATACCACTAAAATTCAATACCACCACAAAATGCACATGTCTATGCTCGAGAAATATTCTAGCAACCTTCAGTTTCTACAAAATCTGATTTTAATTAACCTGCTATTTGTGAGAAGTACTTCAATTTTGTTATTGCAATTTTGAACATTTCCAAAATTTTACATTTACCCCTTTACCCAACCCACAGAATTATTTTATTAACAAATAAGATAATATAGGCATTTTATTTCACTGTATTATATTCGCCTTTTCTTCACAATCGTTCGCTTTGGTATTCTAGTGGGCGTCGTTGCTGCTTTCGGTATCATTGATCAATGAAAACGATACTAGAACAAAATTCGGTTTTCGAACTAAATACACGAGATCTCGATTTCAGCCCGAATTCAAAACGAATTCGTTTGGTTTATTGAGATCGTAATTAAATTTTTCAATAATTTTTTGTTGCATGTCATACAAAATATGAGATTTTGGCTTTTGAAAAGTCGAATAGTCGTAACTGACAAAAAGAGCTGAAACTGGCAGAAACCAAAACCGCAACAGAAGATTCGGTTGGACACAACCTATATCTCAAAAACTAAAAGTGAAAAAACCGTTTATATTGCAATAAATAGCTTGTAATTTAAGCTTTAAGATTTAAGAATTTTTTTTCAAACCTGAAAACATTTTGAAATATATTTTTTTTTAAAGCTAGATCCAATTCTGTTGTAAAAACCTGTTTCTGAATTCTATAAATTACTTAAATCATTGTGTATTTCTAAATGATTTGTACTGCATCCTAGTTCCACATTTTTTCACACATTCTTTTCAAATTATTTGGAGAGTACGTTACTACGAGGGAGAGTAAGAGAATGTCTTAAAAATTTACATTTTTTCAAGCTGAACTCTTTTTTTAAGAGAGTTTTTTACTCGGATAAGAAACATATTAAGATGACTTTGAAATAATAAGAACAACTAAAATGAAAATTGAGATTGTTATATGGATGAATTTCAAAATAAACGGGATCAGAAAAGATCCCGCATTTTCCTGACCTCTCTCTCAAAAAATAAGCACAAAACGAAACTAAAAATGTACTTTTGTAAAATAACAACAATTTATAAGAAATAAGGCATTTGGAGTTAAGGTACTTTTCATAGTTAAATACTTACAAGCGATTATTTTCTCCCCTCTTTTATCTGTTGTATAGAAAAGTATTAGTCCCTACTCTTACCTGCAGTTATTCAATATAGAAAAAAAGAAAACGAAAAGAAAGAAAAACATAAAGAATATGCATTGATTTGCAATGACAGTATAAATTCAAAGAAGTTTTTGGTGTTTTTAATTTGTAAAGTTTACATAATAGTAACTTTTTTTTTGTAGACTGTGTGTTGTCACCGCTTCGTGTCAGGAGTGTTATGTTTTACTTTATTTGCTCTTATCTTTATTTTAGTTACCGATAGGTGATCAAGTGCATTACTGCAAGAAAACACATGATTTGTCGCTTTCAGTTTTACTAAGTTATTCGCATTTTAAAATGTTTATTAACATTTCATCAGCAGATTATGGTTAGTATAGATTAAAATGTCAAGAGTGTTGTCTATGATTTTGTGGTTTTAAGTATTTAAAATAAAAAAATAAAAAAGTGTATTTGATTGCTTAGCTTTTAACTCTTTCTTATACTTTGAGTTATTAGTGCAGAATTTTTTTCAACATAACTATTAAAAAATTGTTAAAAGTCCTGAGTGTTGTTTCAACACCAACGTCTATGCCGCCGAAATACTAAACATTTTTTAATTTTTTTTTTAATCTTAGCTTTAATAAATAAACTGTTAAGTGCTAAAATGCGGAAATTGTTAGTAGACCTAAGCACTTTCTAGAGATATAACACTCAAGACAAAAATCATATGCACTTCTGCGAAAACTAATAAAAATAGATTTATTAGAATTTTTAAAAGAGCATAACAATGATTTTAGATTCTACATAAATTTTCATAATAAAAGTTGAAAAAATTTAAAAATTGCTCTGTCATATCAATATTTTTTGAAATTCACCCATAATTGCATTTTTAGAATTTTAGAATGACTTTTTATAAAATAAAATATCTAAAGTGCAGGCAGATCATGTTTTTATGGAGAAAGTTTCAATACGTTTGGTACAGAATCGGTTCTGTTTTAATGCCCGATAGGCAATGAAGCTAGGCCTCTTCTAACGAAGGCGTGCATTTACTGCTGTTTTTGGCGGTAAGACACATGACGTCCTCTCTGCTTCTGCGAGCGCTTCTATGAGCCCTAATTTTTCGCTACCCAGTGCAGTACAACAATTATATTTTTCCTACAAAAACTGGTTCTGCTTATTTTTCAGGGTTACTTTTGCGTTAAAAGTTAAAATACATATAAGTTAAAAAATACTGAATAATAATCAACGCCATGACTTACAAATATTCTTATCTGACAAAAATATGTAAAATAAAATAAAATCACAGAATAAATGGGTAGGTATATATAAAAAGAAATAAAAAAAAAATATGTTTTTTTAATTGTTTTGGTTAACCACTTCGTTAAGCCATTCCAAAGGAGTGCTTATAGCAGGCCTTTTTAAAGCAGGGAGTGCGGAAGGCCTGGAAAATTTGGCCATTTCATATAAAAAAGTATATGGGTTTGGATATGAGTAGGGTTGGTCTCCGACAACCATTTTAAGGCCTGCCAATGCCTACTGGGTATTACTTTAAAAGTCTTAACCCTCAAACCATCATAAAGGGTCTGATGTTAGTTTTTATCAGAGTTTTTTGGTTTAGTTTTAATAAATGGTTAATTATTCTTCCTTTTTAATGAAATTTTAGAATAATGATCACAAGAAGTCGTACAAATTGTATGAAAATATAGCAAAATTTGCTTCTCTATAGGGTAGCCGGTATCTACACCGAAATAATTACATCTTTTTGTGAAGAAACAACACTCATTCATCAACATATCTTGATTTAAAAGTCTATTTGGATCATTTAAAATTTTTACAGCTAACTGGTCTCTTAATAGATAAGCTGATTGTAACTATTTAAAGCAAAAAGTAACTCGAGTTGTTTGCTCTTAATATTATATCTATATAAATCTCCTCATTTTAGTTACCTGCAAATGATCAAATTACCTTTTTCTACTCTCTACCGTGAAATTCTTCCGGCACATGTTGGGTAAAGGTAAACAAATTCCAGCTGAAGCGAAAAGATTTTCATGGTTTTTCGCTGCACAAACTTCCAGGCTGATCATGGAAGTAACTTAAGCAAATAGTAGTGATTTTAACTGAGGTACGATAATTTTTAAACAGATCGGTTTACTACACGAACGATCAGCATTGACGAACGCATGCGCAGCAAAGTGAATTGCTTTTTTAATTTTTATTTTTTTTTTTATTTTTTAAAACCACAGTTTGTGCCACTTAAATACGGTGCCGACTATGTGGACGACGTTGAGGCAGTTACTAATGTAGCTTGAACGATCATTCCGTGGTTGATCGTGGTCTAGTGTACACGGTTATTTAAAGACGCTCTCGTTTGTGTGTGTGTTGGTGTTATTGGTGGTGCGGTTGCTTTTTCTTGCACATCGAACAGACTTTCTTTTGCTATTGTTTCTCGGTTGCTCTGATCTTTTTGAAGACTTAATGTTCAGTGACGCGTTTGTAGATCACAACCGATAGCAAGTGGAACAAAAATGAAAACATAAACAAGATTGAAAAACTTGCATTATAAATAGCAAGAATAACAAGAAAATTAGTAACAATCGTTGTCAACGCTCAAAAGTGTCGCTTTTAATTTATAACGCGATCAAACGCGCGTTTGTCCCTGCATCTCAGCAACGTGCAACAAGAATCTCTTTTGTCGTCGAGATTCAATTTAAATAAATTTAAACAAATTAAGAATTTTTCATATGAGCTGAACAAACTTCACTAAATAAAAAAATATACCTATATATAAACTACGAACACGAACTTGGCCGGAGCTAAGCTTATAACTCATATTTGGCACAACGTTTTTTAGCGACATGAGCGCCATCGTCGATCGTTAAGGAGCAAAATTTTTTAATTTGAATTTGAATTTGAATTTGAATATTTGTTAGTTTTTGCTACATTAGTGGTTGTTGCTATTGTTGTATTTTAAGTGTGCGCCACACAGCGTTAAGTAACGTGTGAGCAAAACGATCAGTTGAATTTTATAAGCTCTGGCGAATAGTTCGCGATCGATAAATCGAGCTGTGTGCCTCGTTAAAACTAATTTTTATCACCTTTTGTTGCAACATTTTGTTTATTTTTAATTTTAGCTATATTGTGCATATAACAATCGATATAAAGAGACAACAAAATGTCTGACACTGTGTTCTTAAGGTGACGATCATAACGGTGCATAAATATAGCTTTAAGTCTGTATAGACTTTAAAGGTTTAAGTGTGACCCCATTTGAAAAAATAAAGATATAAAGAAATATTTGATATTTTGTTTAAAATATTTTTAAAAGTGAAAAAATTTTATATATATTGTCAAAAAAAAAAATTTTTTTTTTGCATTTAAAATTGAAGATCAAAGTTTTTGAGCAACATTTATTTGTGGATACCTTCACTTTCACTTGGATTTCTACGTATAAGGAGAGAAGGAGAAAATAAATCAAGGGGAGTTAAAAAAAAATATAAAAAAAAAAAAAAAAAAAAATAAAAAATAAAAAAAATTAATATATATTTTATTTATAAAAATTAAATATATTATAAAATATATATGGCAACAAAAAAAATTATTCTTTAATTGTTTTTTTTTTTGTGGAAAACTCTAAAATTATTTTAATAATGTAAATTAAGGGTGTGTTTATAAAGAAAACTCAAGGGTGTGTTTTAATTTTGAGATTTTTACTAGCTTTTTTGTAAGAAAAATATGGCTTACCAAAAAATGGATTTTATATTTTAGTATAATCTATCAAAAAAGGTTTTTCATCCTTATTATCGGATCATGATTATATGTTTTGATACATGGAATAATAAGATGTAAATTGTTTATAACAATATTTTCGAAAAATTTTGTTTATTTTATTATATTAGGTCGATTATAATAATTTGGTGTCAAGTTATTTTACTATAAATAAATCGATTATATTTTTACTAGTAAGTTCGAAAATATTAATTAATTCTGACAAGGTTGAAATATTTTACAAAACGTTTTCTTAAAAAATTTTGTTTTAGCTCAAATAGTTATTTTAGTATGGATTTTATCTTGAAATTCGTCAATTGTGAAATCTTCAGAATTCTTCAATAAAATTTATTTTTTATACATTTACTTTTTGTGGAAAGAATTTAAACATAACTTTGAAGTTCTTTAGGTGATATTTCAACAGCATTACAATTTTTTTTTTTTTAATATCAAATAATTATGATTGTCATGATTAATTTTTGTTCAAATACAAAAACTGCAAATAATATAAAAGTTAGAAAAGACATGTGTAATAAAAGTCCAAAACAAAATTTTTGGATGTTGTTTTAATTTTCTGATAAAATTTAATGTCATTAAAAAAATATTTTCTAAATCATTTGAATACCTTTTCAAAGTAGTATTCCAAAATGTTCATGAGTGAATTCTACTTCCAAAGATATTCATAGCACTTTGAAAAACGTATGTTAATTATAATTTGTTAATTTTCACAAAACTTGAATCTTTTAAAATAGCATTATATTCATGGAAAAAGAAAAGTCCATCGTAATACTTTGAAACACTTTTTGTTATGTCAAGTTTAAAAAAAAAAAAATCGCAAGCCATGTAATAATTCTTGCTCCACTTTAGCTGAAACTTCTAATAAACGACTTTCCACACGATTTTCTCAAAAAGTTTTTTTAGTTCCTTGCTGAGTTTTTATATTGAGATTTGTATTGTCGACAAACGTTCATACATGTTCTTCATACTAATGTATACAAGTTATACATATGTAATTATAGCAATTCTTTAATGGCAAAAGGAAAGTATGAGATACTTTGTAACGAGCTTAATTCTCAGGCTGAGGTCAACTCAACCGCTTCAAGGTCCGTCCAAGAGGTCCTTCCAAATCTTTGGATAGAAATTATTTTTCCAAAGGAACCATTTAAATATACTTAAGATTATTTCATATAATTAACATCATTATTATATTAGGCGACGGGCGGCAGAGTGCTGATGGCAGAAAGCCTTTTGCAGCGGTTGAACTTATAATACCAAAGGTAGGGTGGCTAAAGCTTGAGTTTGGCCGAAGTCGAATTTTTTAGTTTTTTTTTTGATTTGATTGCCTGCAGTTGCCTGCAGCGGTTGCACTCCCAATGTTTACAATTACTGGTTTTTAGTGTTAGCGTCGCACAGTGTAACGAGACGACTAAAAATAGCTTAAGGAAAAAAATCGTAAATTTGGAAAAGTAAGTATGAAGATTTATAGTTAAGAGTCTTAATTATGCGAATCTAAAGGAAAAAATCAATACTTTACATATCATTAAAAAAATTCGCATCATGGTTTTTGTTTATTTTGAAGTTTTTGTTCAAAAACAAGAAAAAAATTAAAGTACAAGTTTATTCATACAAATCAATATTGTCGCCTTCAAAGTAGTCCCCGTCGGCTTCAACACACTTATGCCAGCGCTTGTTCGAGTCACGGAAACCTTTCTGGAATACTGTTTTTTGTATGGCCTTCAGAGCGTTCACCGATATATCCATAACCTCTTCTGTAGTGGTGAAACGCGTTACTCGAAGCGGTTTTTTGACTCGATCGAATAGGGTAAAATCACACGGAGCCAGGTCAGGTAAATTTGCCGGCTGCTGCATGGTTATCGTGTTGTTTTTGGCCCAAAAGTCACGAATAAGATGAGCATTGTGCAATGGTGCATTATTGTGGTGCAAAATCCATGATTTGTTTTGCAACAACTGCGGTCTTTTTTGACGAATTGCTTCACGTAAACGTCTCATAACGCCCAAATAATACTGCTTATTGACCGTTTGACCATCTGGAAAAAATTTATGGTGAACTACACCATTGTAGTCCATGAAAACAGTGAGCATCGCCTTCTTTTTTGATTGAAAACCGAGCCATGTCTCACTCATCACCAGTAATAATGGATTCGATGAATGATTCGTCTTTTTCGACCATTTCCAGCATGTCTTTCGCGATAGCAACTCGGTCTCTTTTTTTGCGTGAAATTGAGTTCTTTCGGTACCAACTTCGCAGCGACACGTCTCAAGCCCAATTCATTCTTCAAAATATTCTGAACGAATTCAATTGAAATGCCGACGTCCTCTGCTATCTCTATAATCGTCAATTTGCGATTTTTGACCAACATTTCTTTGATTTTTTCAACGTTTTCTTCGGTAGTCGAACACGTTGGCCGCCCGGTACGAGGGTCGTCTTCTACTTCGTCTTGGCCACTCACAAATCGGTTAAACTACTTGTTTGCCTTCTGATACGATAGAGCAGAGTCACCGTAACATTTCACCAACATTTTACGCGTATCGGCGCAGTCGAAACCATTTTTCACCCAAAGTTTGATACAAACTCGTTGCTCAATTTTTTCTTCCATTGTAAAAATCGAAGACACGAAAAAAGTTGTTGTAAACCAAATGTCAACGAGAGACGCTGATATTTGGCAGCCTTGTCATGGACACATGTGGCAGCCTACTTAAAAAAAATTTTCGAATCGGACAGTTAAGTCCGGTTCACAGTGTGAATGGACATTTCTTTTTGAACGAGGTGGTAAATAGATGGTTGTTGGAATAGAATCAACGCATTTTTAAAGCTTACCTTGGATATAACAAAAATACATGACCAAATAACTGAATAACCAAATAGCCTCTCCCACAATTAAATGTCATTTCTAACAGCCAATGTGTTTAGCATACAATATCCTTTCATTTTAATTATCTATTCAAAAAATACATTTCATTTATATAAAATTAAGATATAATTAATAATTAATTTTGATATTTTGATACATATCTTAATTTTTTATTTTTTGATTCGATAGATAATCTATTGAAACTAACTGTCTTTGACTTTTCCCGGCCTCCTACTAAAGACTCCTACTAAATTGGAAAGACAATTTTCTATTTATAATACATTTAGAATATTTTAATTAAAGTATTTGCTTTAAATATTAATAAAAATTACATCCAGAAATAAGCTAGAGAATTTTTTTCGAGACTCGTTAAAAACATTTTAAATTTATATTTTTTTGCTTTTGCACTGTTCTGATGCAATAACAAAAATTTCCACAGTTAATAATAGTAAGCATTACAAGGCTGCTTTCTAAATTTAGTATCTATTTGAGTGGGATATAAAAGCAAAATAAATTTTTTAAATCTGTTGACCTGTTTTCTTAGTCGAGCAGAGAAAATAAAAACAATCAAATTTTAATGTAAATGTCTGCTGTGATAATAAATTATCTATCATGCTAAGAATATTCATGTTTCGATATTCAGTTAGGAGAAGTATATGATTTGGTCACGATTACCAATATTTAGTTCTAACAACATTAAATTCTTTCATAGCAATCGAAAATTATGTTCAAACAACTATGCACAAGTTTAAGGTTTCTGCAACTTCAAAACTGTGGTTTGGAATTTTTTTTTGTTGTTGCTGTAAACAATTTGTTTCCTCAGCGTATATTCTTCAAAATGTATAAATATTAATTGAATTTGAGAACTAATAAGAAATACTTACAAATAGTAGGTTTTATTTTTGTTTTTTGGCAATTCTGCACAGATGCATTAAAGCGTAGCAAGACAAAGAAAGATTATAAAAACAAAAAGTTTAAAAACAACAATATTTTGACTTATGACAACTATTGTGTTAAGCAAAGAATAAACAAATGAAAAGCAAGTACGATAGTTGTTAATTTTTTAAGTAAAATTTAACAATTTAGCTATATAAATATGTTCTAGGTCACTGCAGCCGCATATCATAAGCTAAGCTAAGCTAGCAGCATCCCAATAGACAATGAAGATAGATCTCTTCTAACGAAGGCGTGCATTTACTGCTACTTTTGGCGGTAAGAAACATGACTTCCTTGCTGCTTCTGCGAGCGCTTCTATGAGGCCTAATTTTTCGCTAACCAGGTCAGTACAACAATTATATTTTTCCTACAAAATCTGCTTCTGTTTATATTTCAGGGTTACTTTTTCGTTAAAAGTTAAAATATGTATTAGTTTAAGAATACTGAATAATAATCAACATCATGATTTAGAAATATTCTTATCTGACAAAAATATGTAAAATAAAATAAGATCACAGAATAAATAAGTAGTTATACATAAAAAGAAAAAAAAAACACAGGTGCGTCGTTGGACACACGAGAGAAGCGAAGCTTTTTGCAGTTACATAGATTGAATAGCTTAATAATTTTTTCTTGTAAATAAATTAACTTTTAAATTCAAAAATTTAAAATAACATAAAATAAATTACATATATACAGAAAACATATTTACTGCTTATTTTTTTATTGTTGAATGTCAAATTTCCACGCCAATTACATATACCATAGAGTATAAATTATTATCGAGAGATTGCATCAACTCTGCTAAATCTCTGGCATATGTTAACAGATGTTAACAGAGTTTTTGAAGCGAAGCTTTTTACTCCTCGTTCTGTGATTTGCTTGGAGTGAAATCTGAAAAATTTTCGACAGATTTTTTCTTGGAAATTTGATGGTATCTTTGTTGCTAATGCTTATTACAACAAGAAATTTAATACTTTAATACTAAATAATAAAAATACTTTTGGCCTGCCCGTGGGGATCGAACCCACGTCCTCTTAAACGAGAGTACAATGCACTTTCCACTAGGCCACAAAGACGTGATAGAATAGGTTGTTAATTCAATCCTTATTATAACAGAAGCTATGCTGCAGTAGATCGTCACCATCAATCAATAGATAGAGGATTGTGTATTTGCTATGCTACTACCAAAAATTTGCTTTTATTTGCCACAAGGTGTCTCCAGCATCGGTTTCTTTGTATTGTGAATGCGTTTGTGGTGCTGTTGGCATAGAGTGTAAATTATTATCTAGAGATTGCATCAACTCGCTAAATCTCTGGCATGTGTTAACAGAGTTATTTCACTTAAAAACATGAAGAAAAAACTCTGTGAACCTCTGTTAACACATGCCAGAGATTTAGCAGAGTTGATGCAATCTCTAGATAATAATCTATACTCTATGCTGTTGGTACGAAGAAAATGAGCAATGCCCACAAGTGCGTTTTTAAGTGTCAAAAAAATAGATGATATCAATAAATATGGAATTAACAAACGCATGCATGAGTCAGTGCAGCCAAGTTCACAACCATGTGTGGAGAGTTAACATGGAGAGTCGCTGGCATTATATGCCCGTATATGCATAGAGTGTAAATTATGTTCTAGAGATTGCATCAACTCTGCTAAATCTCTGGCATGTGTTATGCCCGTATGTTACTTAATTTTTTTTTTACAACTTTTGTCATTGAAAATTAAAACTAGAGCAGTTCAAATAGTACGAATGCATGGATTCAATTGGTGTGAGTGAGTACACATATAGTACGAATTGGAAAAAAATTTGTAGGACGGACTGTATTTTCTCTGCATTTTTTTTTGCCGTTTCTTTCAATTCGTTCTTCGTTGAGTTTCGTTCATATATTTACTGTGCTGTTAGTAATAAATTTGACATTTTTAGAGTAAACAAAACTATTTAATATAAATGTATGCTGAATAAAAAATGATGTGTGTAGCTAATATTAATTTATTTAATGCAGCTGCTCTTCAAAACACCAGAAGTAACAAAGTAACAACGTTTATCCTTTTCTTACAATATATGTCTGTCCTGCTCACGCGAGACTTGTTTTCAGATTTTAAAATTGGACAAAAAAAATCAAGTATCATACGGGCATTAACAGAGTTATTTCACTTAAAAACATGAAGAAAAAAAACTCTGTTAACATCTGTTAACATATGCCAGAGATTTAGCAGAGTTGATGCAATCTCTCGATAATAATTTATACTCTATGGTATATGTAATTGGCGTGGAAATTTGACATTCAACAATAAAAAAATAAGCAGTAAATATGTTTTCTGTATATATGTAATTTATTTTATGTTATTTTAAATTTTTGAATTTAAAAGTTAATTTATTTACAAGAAAAAATTATTAAGCTATTCAATCTATGTAACTGCAAAAAGCTTCGCTTCTCTCGTGTGTCCAACGACGCACCTGTGTTTTTTTTTCTTCATGTTTTTAAGTGAAATAACTCTGTTAATGCCCGTATGATACTTGATTTTTTTTGTCCAATTTTAAAATCTGAAAACAAGTCTCGCGTGAGCAGGACAGACATATATTGTAAGAAAAGGATAAACGTTGTTACTTTGTTACTTCTGGTGTTTTGAAGAGCAGCTGCATTAAATAAATTAATATTAGCTACACACATCATTTTTTATTCAGCATACATTTATATTAAATAGTTTTGTTTACTCTAAAAATGTCAAATTTATTACTAACAGCACAGTAAATATATGAACGAAACTCAACGAAGAACGAATTGAAAGAAACGGCAAAAAAAAATGCAGAGAAAATACAGTCCGTCCTACAAATTTTTTTCCAATTCGTACTATATGTGTACTCACTCACACCAATTGAATCCATGCATTCGTACTATTTGAACTGCTCTAGTTTTAATTTTCAATGACAAAAGTTGTAAAAAAAAATTAAGTAACATACGGGCATAACACATGCCAGAGATTTAGCAGAGTTGATGCAATCTCTAGAACATAATTTACACTCTATGCATATACGGGCATATAATGCCAGCGACTCTCCATGTTAACTCTCCACACATGGTTGTGAACTTGGCTGCACTGACTCATGCATGCGTTTGTTAATTCCATATTTATTGATATCATCTATTTTTTTGACACTTAAAAACGCACTTGTGGGCATTGCTCATTTTCTTCGTACCAACAGCATAGAGTATAGATTATTATCTAGAGATTGCATCAACTCTGCTAAATCTCTGGCATGTGTTAACAGAGGTTCACAGAGTTTTTTCTTCATGTTTTTAAGTGAAATAACTCTGTTAACACATGCCAGAGATTTAGCGAGTTGATGCAATCTCTAGATAATAATTTACACTCTATGCCAACAGCACCACAAACGCATTCACAATACAAAGAAACCGATGCTGGAGACACCTTGTGGCAAATAAAAGCAAATTTTTGGTAGTAGCATAGCAAATACACAATCCTCTATCTATTGATTGATGGTGACGATCTACTGCAGCATAGCTTCTGTTATAATAAGGATTGAATTAACAACCTATTCTATCACGTCTTTGTGGCCTAGTGGAAAGTGCATTGTACTCTCGTTTAAGAGGACGTGGGTTCGATCCCCACGGGCAGGCCAAAAGTATTTTTATTATTTAGTATTAAAGTATTAAATTTCTTGTTGTAATAAGCATTAGCAACAAAGATACCATCAAATTTCCAAGAAAAAATCTGTCGAAAATTTTTCAGATTTCACTCCAAGCAAATCACAGAACGAGGAGTAAAAAGCTTCGCTTCAAAAAACATATATTTTTCGTTAACCACTTCTTTAAGCCATTCTAAAGGAGTGCTTATAGCAGGCCTCTTCAAAGCAGGGAGAGTGGAAGGCCTGAAAAATTTCGCCATTACATATAAAAAATTATATGGGCTTGGGATATGTGCGTAGAAGGACTACGAAATCCATTAGAAGCCCTGCTAGTAGCGCTTCAAAGCCCTGCTTTTGCCCACTGGGATTTATGGGTATGCATCAGATTTAAAAACTAATGTGTTCACTCGAGACTAGACATAAAGAATTCCGGAAGTTTTGACTAGATAATACCAGAAAAAACTCAAGGCAATCGAGTAATAGTGACCTTTTGTCAGAAAATGATTTTACTGTCTTTATTTCAACAGATTCATCATAAAACTTAATTTTTTTAAAAAATATATAAGTACTAATAAAACGATGTGTGTGGCCGCGACGCATGGTAGAAATGAAACTATTACTCAAAACTGGAATTTTTGGAAAGACTTGCTAATTTATTTTATTAACATTCCCTCCTTCAGTGCAACCAAATGGTTAACAAGCAGTCTGTCTCATACTAGTATTAGTTCAAGAATTGTCTTTTCTTCATAAAGTCATTAGTAATTTCATCAAGGCAATATCATGGGAAATATAAATTGTTCCTTTTGTTTATTGACAGTTTATTGACAGCTTTTTTTTACTTTCATGACACAGTAGGTTATCAAGAGGATTTATTATTTTAATTTGATAACTCAGGTAGTACCCAGACTCGATCCTCATAGCACATACGACTGATCTTGCTGTTTTATTTTTTGTTAATTATATTTTTATTTATAAATAATTATTATTATTATTATATTTTATTTAGAAATAATAGTCGAAAAACCTGTGGCGGAAATAATGCATTTTTCCCCTTCCGTACTCGCACCGAACCGCTTACAATTTGGCTGCAAGTTGAACGTGCTACCATCGCACCATTGCCTTCCTTGTACAAACAAACCCGAAAGTAAGCATAGCATACATCTTTCAATTTATTTCATAGGATTGATGCCAAATAGAATTTATTGTTTATTCAAAATAATCATTAATCGATTATAACTCGGGCTTTATTTATATAATTTATTTTAAATTTTTCTTAAAAAAAAAAACTGCCGGTATGATTGTAAATATTTTTAATTTAAAAAAAGCACAAAATTTCAACCGCATTAAGGACCACTAAACCTTCGCTTCGTGGTCAGAAGCTCTGAACTTATACTACCGCGCATACTTTGGGTTTACTTTACCGTTTCTACACAGTTAAAAATGTTAATGAGTTTTTCGTTACAAGACTCGCATCGAATTTTATGTTGCATTTGCGACGATATTTCGCAGTAGTCCAAGTCTTAAAGAATTGATAAACGAATCATGAACGATTTTTCTTCATCTTTGACGAAACATGCTGATTGGGCCATACATTTCATTGACGAAAGTCCCAAATTCGTGCACGAACGCAATAAAGAAATGTTGAGATTTCTTGTGCATGAATATATAACTGAATCGTTGCGGAAGTTTCGTCAACAAACTAGACAGAAATATGAAAAAATTGTTTTTAATTTTTATACATTCTTTGATTTTATTTAACATGTTCATTTGGATCAAACTTTTTTCGATTTGTATTCTTTGATATATCAGTCAAGTCATTCAGCCCATTAATAACTACGTTTTTAATATGATGTACATTGTAACTTTTAACGAAAAAATTAACCCGAAATATAAGCTTTTGTAGGGAAAATATGAGCGAACATAAAGCAGAAAGGTTGAATAATTTTCGACAAATTTTTTAAATGAACGAACACAAGCCGGACGCGTTAAAGAATTTTCGACAAGATATATAAGAGATAAGAGTTATCGGTTATCGCATGTTCTCTACAGTATTCGTTGTTTCCTTGTTCTGTTTGTTGGTTTTTTTTTAATGTTGATGAAATCAATGTAGATGAGCTAAAGAATATTCTGCTAGTCTGTTATTGACGAATACAAGCCAGACGCGTTAAAGAATATTCTGCAAGTCTGGCTTATGCAGCAAGTTTCTTTAATTTCTTTAAAAGCAGAGTAGGTAGTCCGATAACTCAGTTGATAATGGAAGAACTTGTAACCATTAGGTTGTGCGTTCAAATACAACAGCATGCGATTTTGTTTTTAGTTTCGATATAATGTGTGTTAAAAACTGCATTTGAATTATATGAAAGATATGGTATTTATATGAAAATTTACTACAGATCTAAGTGTAAAACAAATTTTATATTCAAAGTTGCATTCGTTAATATTGCAGCATGTGCTGTTACCAAATCAATCAATGCAAGGGCCTACTTCGAAAATTGCTTTCTGAATTTATCAAAACTCTATTTGAGAGATGCCTAAACGTATGCTAATATTCTGAAAAAAAACTACGTTCAGATTCAAATTTTAAGACCGTAATGTACGCTCAGAGTATTGAACAAAAGACTCAATTCAATCATAAAAGAAAGAAAGGAACTGCTGATTGTAAAATTTAGCATAAGTATGAGGTACTCAAATAAATATGTCTCCGTGGCTTAGTGGGTAGAACAGCCGACTATGGATCCAACGTAGTGTGTTCAATCCTCGGTGAAAGCAAATATATGAAAAATTATTAAATAGCCATTTTTTTTCGTTTTTATACAACCAGTGCGGCGAATTGCTGTGTTGTTGTTTTCACAAGAACCATTTCGTTACACTGGTTTTACCCTCGATCTAGCTCGCCGTATTGTTGTATACGCGGCTACAAAAGTTTCACTTCAAAAAATACATTTTTTATTACCTTTTTGCTTTTAAATGTTTTTTTGTTTTAAACTTTTATTGTTCTATTAGTGATGTTTTGTGAGAGAAGCGTTTCTATTTTTTTGTGCTTACATTTAAAATTGTATTTTGTAAAATACAATTAAAAATTCTTAACTTGGATCATTTCTCTAAAACTGATAGGCAAAAATGGAAAATTCACTTCTCAAAACTAGGTAAAGAAAAATTCTATAAATCCTGTTGTTCTCACTATTGGTTATACAAAAAAGGCACATTCCAGAATAATGTGAAAAGTTAACGATTCAACTAAAAAAAATGTTGGTTTTTGAATGGATTTCTCTATCAAAACTTCTCCCATAGAAATTCTGGCTACGGGCCTGGATTGAACTCTAAATTCGAAAAACAAATGTTATTCAAATTTTCAAAAATTTTAATTGATCTAATATTTTTGACTTATACTTTGCTATATATTATTATATCGGATTCTTACACTTGTTTCAAAGGTAAGAAATTGATATTAAAAATTTAGATTTATTATAAAAATTTTAATAAGAATTGTCAATATAACCTCTACCTATAAGCACGTTGCTCGTTCTTATGTCGGACTCTTGTGTTCACTGAGAATACTTCTTAGTGCCGTGCAATAAAAATCGGTTTTGCAATACTAAATATAAAATTATCTTCACTTTATTATGCATTTTTTTATTATGTTAAGAACATGATATTTTTCTAATTTTGGAATTAAAACTTCCAAAATATCTATCCACTACTTACTTAGTTGGTGCATACAACCGTCAGTCGGTTTTGGCCTGTTGTAAGAGCTTGGAGTTGGAAGCTCCAAGTTTCGTCAAGTTGTCCTCTACTTGGTCCTTCCAACGGACATGCAGTCGCCCTCTTCTACGTTGACCATCGCTGAATACCGAATCGAATATTTTCTTCGCTATAGCGTCGTCTTCTATTCTTTCAACATGACCTAGCCAGCGAAGCCGTCCGATTTTTATGCGCCCTTCTATGTCAATGTCAGCGTATAGCTCAGACAGCTCATCGATGGTACTAGCCATTGATGGAGATTAATCCGTAGATTTTACGAAGGATCTTTCTCTCGAACGCTCCCAAAGTCTTTTCATCATAGCTGCTCAACGTCCAGGTTTGTGCTGTATATAACAGGACGTGCATGGTTAGTGATTTATAGAGCGTGACTTTTGTTCGTCGAGAGAGGGCTCTGCTTCTTAATTGCCTACTAAGCCCAAAGTAACACCTGTTGACAAGAGCTATCCTTCGTTTTATCTCTCTACTGATATCGTTGGTGGAGTTAATGCTGGATTCGAGGTAGACGAAGTCCTTCACAACCTCGAAGAAATTGTTATCAACTGTGACGTGGGTTGACACCAGATATTTCGTCTTATCTGCGTTTACTGCAAGACCCATGCGACTCAAAACTTTCTAATTTCTAATATTATTTTATTATTTATCTATTCTTTATTCTTATTTTTAAATGCTTAACAAAGATAATATAGTTTAAATCCATTAAGATTTTAAGAATAGTATAAGACATTTGATATTTTTAAAAAAAAAATAGTGTTAAATGCCACTTCAATGTTTTAATATTTTAAATTAATTCTTTGTGTTTATTTTAAAGTGTGATGTGGGGTGATTATTAATAATGAAAACATTAGAAAATGTAAAAATAAGTTATAAAATATATATTTAGTATTATAAATACAAATTTTAGAGAATAGAGCGCAACAAAACTTCAATTGCAATGTGGTCAAAATCAAGAAGCCACTGCTTTATTTTTCTTAGAAAAACAGATAATTTTCTTTCAAGTCGTATGTCTATAGGAAGTCTATTGAACAGTCTACAGGATAAGATTGAATAGAAATTTCGATAGTGAGTTGTGCGAAATACAGGAACTGATATAAAAAAAAAAAAAAACGAAATGACCATTTCAGCCCTTGAAAGGACTTTGACCGAGCTTCTTATGACCAATTGTGTTGTGTGTGATGTGAAATGTTTGCACACAAACGATCGAGAACTGGACCTACATACATGTTTTACGCCGACTCCGAACGGCTTATGTTCTCAAGAAGCTTTTCATGGCACTTTTTACTCTCTGAAGTTTGCCATTGTCTGCAGAGATGTGACGGCCGAACAGAAAAATTAATTCAATTGAAAAAACTTTCTGTGTCGGATGGAGGATCTGGAACTGATATAGCAGTGCTTAAATTCTTTCTTAAGTTATAAGTATCTGATATTGGGCTTTGCATATATCCACTTCTTTGAAAGAACACTTTGAGGACTTTGTAATAATAAAGATGCCTTACAGGTAAGATTTTCAAACGTCTAAATAAGTTTATAGAGGAAGCAAAACGATTACCTTTGCAGATTTTTCTAAGTGCAGACTTTTGCAGTATTAGCATGGAACGTACAGTTCTGCATATAGTCACCCCCCCCCAACAGCTTACACCATATTGTAGTTTCGAGTGAAAGATTCCGTAGTAAACTTTAAGTAAGGTATTAAATGAGCAAAAATGTCTTAAGCGGTAAAAGCATCTTATGGTGGAAAGGAGATATTTTTCCAACATTAAAGTATGGTCGAACCAGCTTAAATGTTCATCAATTATTACTCCTATTATCTCCTATTTCTATTTATCGCTACATGGGATTTCGTTATCATAAGATATATTAGAGTTATGCGCCATGTACGAAGGCAAGCTGAGCCGACAACATTCATGTCCATGAAATATGATGTCAATATCAGGAGTCTCTATTCCACTTAAACTAAAATACATTAGCTTCGTATTTCTGCTTACAATTAGCTTATGTTCTGCAAACCAGACCCTCAGTAAGTTAACATCATGGTTAATATCTGCAACTAAATTTAAAGGATTAACAGATGCATAGCTAATGCCTAGATCATCCGCGAAAGCTGTAACTTTTCCTGTAAAGTGCAGAGAAAATATTGAGTTCAAGTAAACTAAAAAGAGAATAGGGCGGCCAAGTACATAGAACTTGGGGAACACCTAAGGTCGTGGTTCTTGTGGCACTAAATTCATTACCAATTTTTACTTTCTGTTTTCTAGATTTTAAATATGATTCAAACCAATTATACATAAAACCACGAAAACCAGCAGAATATTATTTATTCATAAGGATGTTGTGATCAACCATGTCTTTGTGATATCAACAAAAAGCCCAGCACAACATTTTTTTTCATCTAAACCTTTGTATATGGACGAACAGAAATCCAGAAGTGCGTCTTCTGTTGAGAGACGTGATCTGAACCCGTACTGGCGAGAACTAAAAAAATTAAGTCTTTGCAAAAATGCGAACACCCTCGTCTTAATTGCTTTTTCAAAAACTTTGGAAATTGAGGACAGCAAAGAAATTGGACGGTAATTATTTTTATCTTTCTTACTACCTTTTTTAAAAAGAGGAATAACAGTTGGTTGCTTAAGTTGATCGGGGAAAGTGCCTGTTAAAACACTTCAGTTAAATATATACTTGAGAATATCGACGATATTAAGTGCAACGTTTTTTAGTATAATGTTTGAAATTTCATCACAACCACAAGAATTCGTGTTTCCGAGAGTATTTATAATTGAAAGCAACTCAAGTCCAGAAATTGGTTTAAAATAAAAACTATCACTTGACAGGTTTTCCATAGGGAATACAGATTGTGTTGAAGAGAACGAAAGTGGCCCAATTGAGGTGAAGTGGTCTTTTAATTCATTCGAAACTTCTTTCGGATCAGTTATGTTACTGCTTCCTTTAATTAAGACAATAGCCTCCGGATCATTAGCTATGTTTCGGTTAAGAATATCATTTACTACTTTCCATTCTTTTTTAGGGTTCCCTTCTGCAGATTGAAACTGGTTTTGATAGTAATAATTCCTAAAAGATGTAATTTCGTTTTTTAACTTTTTACACATTCGATTGTAGCGATTTTTTAGACTGATATTCAGTGGATGCTTCCGACATCTATTACGAAGTTTGTTTTTTAACTTGATTTTCTTTAGTATTTGGGGGGTAATCTACGGCTTCAGAGTCCGTTCAGAGCTTTTTAAAACTCTTGTATATTTAGAACTATTGATATAATTTTTAAAAATTCTTAAAAATAAACCATATGCATGCGATACATCTTGTTCAGCATAAACAGATTGCCAGCTTTCAAAGCGAAGGGCATGGTTAAGATCGGCAAAGTTAATTTTTGTTATACAAGCGGGGGGATCAATATATACTCAGCCATATATTGATAACTAAAGGATTTTGGGTAATAGTTAGGGCTTTTGGGTAATTCTGGGATTTTGGGATTTTAAATTTGTGATCCCAAGATTTTTTGGGATCCCGAAATGCCAAAACTGTAAAGTAATGTCATTTAGCTGTATTAAAAACAAGGACCGTTAATAACTCTTTCTGTTAATTTTACAACAAATGGAAGATAAAGTCGAATTTTGAAATCCTATTTTGTATATTTAGGGGAAATACTTGCAAATTTTATATTGAAAAATTAATTGAATAAGAAAATAACGATTATGAAGTAATGATTCTAAATAAAAATCGAAAACTTTACGGTGCTTAATTAAAGATATATGCTAAATTTTTTAATATTTAAATACTACAATAATAATAATTTAAATAATGAAATAATTAAATAAGAAACGTTATGATTTCTTAATATTTGAGAAAAGATTCAGAAAGATAACAAAAGATATTAAAAAACATGATATTATATTTCACTTTATAATAAACTTAAAAAAAAAGAAAACGTAATTAAGTTAAACAAAACAACAACATAAATGTTTTAACATAAATTGCAGTTAGTTAAAAGTATGATGTGAATAAAATTTTCTTTTTATAGTAAAAAAAAAAACTATTTCTACTTACAAAATTCCATGAATGCCGGAAAAAGAGCTAAGTAAACATAGTCTTTGATGATCACAACCAAAACAAACTAAAATACCGATTTCCAAAGTGTATAGTAAGAGATCTAACTAATAAAACGAAATAACTTAGATGAATAGCAATTCTCAACAATTTTTGTACACAAATCTTAAAAAGATTAAGGCATCCAGCGTCTCATTCGATAAACTAGATCGCACTTGATTACAGATATATCCTGGGGTGGAGAAACACTAGGCCAGACTCCATGCTACTTAGTTATAGAAATTATCAGCACATATTCGTACAAGTTTTGCAATTTTGGCAGACAAAAATTAAGAAGTCAATCTTCTACATCAGAATTTCGTCGTAGCTGTGAATGGCTCAGGTCTGTTGTGGAATTTTTGGTAAATCACGTTCCATAATTATATTGTTCAGCATATTTTGTAGGGATTCATGTCCTTCTGAATAACTGAAGTTGCTTACACAACTTAAAGTTGAATTATATTGTTGTTCTGAAAATCCATTTAATATCTCCACTAGTTCTCTTTTTTATTAACGAAACTGAATACGACATGTCGAAATGTAGACTTTTTTTTATTTAGATTGGTTATTATCGTTATTTTATTCGAGCTTTAAGTGCTTTTAATAGCGATTTACTTAAAAAACACAAATTCATATCACTACGACACAAAACTTCTACAGTCATTTTTAAGGGTTTTAAAGTTTTAACAGTTTTACAGTAAAAATATCATCGCGTCTGGATAGCATTTGTGCATAAAAATAAAAAAAGGGTGATTTGATAATAAAAATGCCATTATTTACATTGCGGTGGCATTTATAGTTGCTGAAAAGTTTTATATTTCCTTGTGAATAAAATCCTGGGATTTAGGGTACAGAATCCTGGGGATCCGGGACTAGAATTTGGTTAGGAATCTGGGAATTTTGGGTTTCAGGATACCGGGATTTAAAGTCCTAGTAAGTATCCTAGTAGTCTTTAAACTACTTTTAGATTATCTTCTGTTCTGTACGTATATAACAGTACGTTCAAAAAGTCCATAGGATGACACATAGATGGCGTTACTATATATTTTTTTTCCATATGCTTTTTATTTAGTACCAACTCTCAAACGATACGTATAAAAATTTAAACATGGTCGTTTCAGTACAAATTATGCAGAGCGCAGTGGATGCCCAAATCAGACTCTTATTCAACAAAACATAAAAAAAATCCACAAATTGGTTATGAACGATCGCAAATTGAAGGTGCACGAGCTAGCTGACATTGTAAAGATATCAGATGATAGTGTTTTTACCATTTTACAGGAACATTTGGGTATGTGAAAGCTCTATGCAAAGTGGGTGACGCGTAAGCTCACAGTCGAGTGTTTGGCGCTGTTAAACCGCAATAAAATCGGATTCTATCGTCGATATGTGACAATAGATGAAACATGGATTCACTATTACACACCAGAATCTAAAAGACAGTCAGCTGAGTGGACAGCAGTCAACGAACCGAATCCAAAGCGAGCAAAGACCCAACAGTCGGCTTGTAAGGTGATGGCGTCTGTATTTTGGGATGCGAAAGGAATAATATTCATCGACTATCTCCAAAAAGGAACCACCATCAACTGCGACTATTACTGTGCACTTTTGGATCGATTGAAGGCTGAAATCGCCAAGAAACGGCCACATTTGCCAAAGAAAAAAGTGTTGTGTCACCAAGACAATGCACCGTGTCACAAGCCGATGAAAACGATGGCAAAATTGAATGAATTGGGCTTCGAATTGCTTACCCACACACCGTATTCTTCAGATCTAGCCCCCCCGCGACTTTTTCCTGTTTTCAGATCTCAAGAAAATGCTTGCTGGAAAGAAATTCAAGTCCAATGATGAAGTAATCGCTGAAGCTGAGGCCTATTTTGACGAGAAAGAGAAATCGTACTCTAAAAGTGGTATCGAAAAGTTGGAAAATCGCTATACTAATTGTATCGCTCTTGAAGGCAACTATGTTGCATAATACAATCGAGTTTTATCAACATTTTTTTTTTCTACTTATCCTACGGAGTTATTAAATGACCTGTTATATTTTCCTTATTTCGAATATTTATTAGATTTTTCGCATATTATTTTGGGGCAACTTAATTCGTGTTCATAGTTGGTATATTATGTGATCAGTCAAAGTAAATGTCTTTAAACAGCATTAACTAAAATACAGATTCAAAAATACTTGACAATTTTTATTATTATTATTATGATTATTGTTGTTGTAAACATTATTAGTGTTGTTGTTGTTCGTCTATATACATGAACAACGTAAGTAACTTAAGTGGATAATCATCCCGCTATATGTGAGTGAGTCAGAAAATTGACTCTAATTTAAATATATTCACTACTACGAAGTAAAGTTAAGAGACCAGGAAGATTCTAGAAGATAAGAAAAACATGAAAACAACAAACTAATATTGAGTATTAAAGAGGGTGTAATAGTAAAAGAGACACGCGTGAAATATCACTACATAAAAATAAAAAATCTTAAGTTGTGTAGTAAATAAGATTAATGCTCTCGTTAAAATGCATATTAAAAACATATTTCCGTATGTAAGGCAACTATATATATATTATTAAATTTTAATTTTTAATTGTTACACGTGGGTATATTTAAATAACAGCGCTTACAAGAAATCTTAAAATACTGCTCCAGAAACAGCTGCAATTAACTAAAGAGTTAAAAACTGTTCACTATTTGTATATGTAAAATGAATGCTAAAAATAATTAAAAAAAATTATTGTGTCGGAAAATTCCAAACAACACTTCGACTAAAAAAACTGCTTTGACATTCCTAGTATTAACAGCATCTTAATAATAACATAAAAATCAATACTTCACTGTTTTTACTGTTTAAATACAAATGTTCGATCTTACTACCTGTTGTGAAAGAAACAGGTGAAAGAATGAGGAAATTTACAATTTCCAAAACAAGTGTTTCATGCGAATCTAATGCAGGCAGGCAGGCATCAGTTCATCGTCTTACCTGACAGTCAATTGTGTTCAAAAATTCAACCAAACTAGTTCGTTGGGCTCATAAATTTTAGTAATCGCCGTAAAATTTTATTCTATTGTTTTCTCGAAATTTGCTGCTATAAGCTGGTACTAGAAATTTAAAGAATGGTGATTTTTTCAATGCTGCATTAGCCGGTTTTATGGTTTTATGTCACACCAATTCGGATCCTTTTGTTATTGAGCCCAATACAGTGGATGAAACTGAATTAAAGGCTGCTAAAAATTTGAAACTTATTAAATATGCTTAAAGTGCTTCAATTTACTTCAACATTTTTTTTTTTTTGTCTCAAAGCCAAACTTCAATTTTGATCAGTAATTGATTTCTCAAAAATTTTTTTATATTAAATTTTGATATCTCAATACACACAATAATTTAAACAACAATCACTCATTTTTTTATTTACCTCTTTTATAATTAAACATCTGAAGGTTTTGTCATGTAATGGGCCATCATAGGTTTCATGTTTACAGTTGTTGTTGTTGTTTCTTGTGCTTATTTTTATTGTTGTCTTAAGTTTTTTCTTCCTTATTGTTGTTGCTCATGTCGACATTATAAAAAATATTTCGAAGATATAAACAATTAGTTTGTCGTGTTAGCTACGCTATTAAGTAATTTTTTTTTTCAGACTGCTCATCACAATATTACGACATTTCTTGACAACTAAGTTTTGTTAATGGTTTATTTTGTTTTTTCCTAATTTAATCGAACTGTATCGAATTTCGGTTTATCAAACATTATTAAAAGGGTTTCATAAGTAAAAATTTAAGGGGCGTTAACTTTTATTATAGGTATTTTTTCCCAACATCATGGTTCTGAGGATCACAAATATTAAGTCCACTAAAACAATTCAGTTGCAGGCATTTTGAAATTGTTTTCGAAAATATATAGGATGAGGTGGGCTTATGTGTACCATGGGTTGATGTGCAACACGGCGGTTTTTCATACAAAATGTTAACATGTGATATGTTTATTTTGACAGCATCTAGTTTTTCTATGTGTTGGAAGTAGGCAGACATACATTTGTTTAGAGTTCTTAACCCTAGAATAGTAAGACAGTTTTATTCTACGCATACTTTTTATGCGCAGTACACGTAAAATTTACGTTTATTACGAATGCAGTTTCAACCCTGCGTGCTTTTATTGCAATTTACAAAAAATAGCGTGTGGGATAAAATTTTCTTCAGATTTTAAAAGTAAGTAGATGCAAAATGTGGTATTGTTTAATATCTTTAAATAAAACGAAATATTATAAATTTTTTCACGTTGTGGTAAAATTTCATCATTGAGAAAAAAATAACCAACATGGGGGTGATGTGTAACACTTACGGTGGGCTGATGTGTAACACATCTTACACATTATAATTGACATTAAAGAGGCAACTACGTTAAACTCTGAAATGCAATCACATCAACGGCATTAAAAGAGACCGGCCCACTTTCATACTCTTCAGCCCAGACCAAAATTCAAACGTGGTAGGAAGTCAATGAAAGCTGTGCTCTAACAACGCCACAAAATTAAATTCTTATCATAAAACTCGTCCTAAGCAAAAAAAGTCAAAATAAACATAAAAAATTAAAGTAGCAAGTTAAGTTTCAATAGTGCAATATTTTTAACGACTTGACGATTTAAATTTTTCTGTGATATTTTATATTAAATTAATAAGTTTGTGTTTGTGCCGTCAAAAGTACCAGCCATATTTATTTTAAATGTAAAAAAGGAAAACAATGCAATAAATTCATTCCTGAAAATGCTGGAAAAGAACCAGCGAAACGTCGGAGGAAAAAAATTAAATAAAAATCGTTTTTATTTGCATTTGAAATATAATAAGACCAAAAAAGCCCGATCAAACACATGATAAAAAAGTTCCTGGTCCTTAAGCCAACATTTTGTTGGTGTTACACATCACCCACCGTTTTGAAAAAGAAAAAAAAAACCATATATGAAATTTTTGTCCTATTTCAACCATTTCTTAAAATATTCAACCGTCATGAAAACACTCACATCGAATTGGTTCTTCAACAAGGAATAGGCCTTGAAACCAATCAAAAATTCAATTTCCTAACACTTTTATTGGAGTAAATAAAAACGTGTTACACATCACCCCACTTCAGCCTGTATAAACGGGGAGTTCCATGACAGATCAGCCTTAACTGGCGGGACGTGTCTTGGATTTTGTTTAAACATTAAGGGAAGTTAGACTAACAAAGAAATGAATCTGTATATATAAAAGTACAGTGTATGAAAATGATGTGCTCTGCAATGCGTGAACCGATTTTGCATCTTTCTCATGAAAGGTGACGTCAATACGAAGTTTTTTTATGTATAAACGGTCTTTGTATGTGCATTGGTTCATAAATTATAGGCATTTGAACATGTATTTGCGCGTATATGGTGTTAATGGTGTATATGGGGAAATATTTGCAAATCTCTATATCTTGATAAATATGGGTACTACTATGGGTATTGGACTTTGGTACAGATTTGGGTAGGATAATTTTTAAACACAGTAGAAAAAGTGAACGGAATAAATCAAAGGAGCGTGGCACTATAAATAAATAACTAGCTGAAACCCTGCCCGCTTCGCCAGGCACTTTTTTAACAGGCTTACATATTGGCAAATCCAGCAAATGGAACCGCAGGTGAAAAATTAAAATTTATTAAAAACTTATGATTTTTCTATGATTATGATTAGACTAACAAAGGAAATGAATAGTATATAGTGAACATTTTGTCTAGTTTTGAAATATAAAAAAATACATTTTGCGTTTATGATTTTTTACACTGAAAAAATATTTTTATACCCCAACGCGTACTGCGTAAGGGGTATATAACTTTGTCATTCCGTTTGTTACGCCAAGGAGGCGTGGCAGGTATAGATAAATGTATATATTTTTGATCAGCATCATCTCCTGAGTCTGTCCGTATGTCCGTCTGTCCGTCTGTCGACACGATTACAGCAGCAATTTTAAAGCTATCGCGATGAAATTCAAAATATACGTTTACTTTTTTAAAAAAATCTTCTTTTTTTTCGAAATGGTTCGAAAATGGGCCAAATCGGATGAAAACGACGCCTACCTCCCATACAAAGTGACTTTATATTAACCGTAAAATGGCTTTAAAATCCACAAAAATTAAAGAAATGCCTTGAACTTTGGCATGTAAGCCTCAATCTTAAACCTGGCTATGAAATTTGGAAAAAACGAATGAAAACCACGCCTACCTCCTATACAAATTGGCTTTATTTCAAACGTAAAATCTCTTCAAAATCTGCAAAACTTAAAGAAATGTTTTAAAATTTTGCACATAAGCTTTGATATTTAATATAAACCGTCTGTATGATATATGGCAAAATCGGATGAAACCCACGTAAAATCTTTTAAAAATCCACGAAACTTTAAGAAATGTCTTGAAATTTTGCGCATTAGCATTGATATATAATATGAACCATCTCTCTGATATATGGCAAAATCGGATGAAAACCACGCCTACCTCCCATACAAAGTGGCTTAATTTTAAAAGTAAAATCTCTTAAAAATCTGCTCAAATTAAAGAAATGCTTTGAAATTTTGCATATTGGCTTTGATATATAACATAGACCACCAGTATGATATTTGGCAAAATCGAATGAAAACCACGCCTACTTCCCATACAAAGAGACGTCGTCAAAATAGGTAAACTTCCGTTAATATATAAAATTGAATGTCATCGTGTATGTCGTGGCTAAAGATTTCGAATATACTTCAATATGGCCGCGGGGAGGTATTTAAGCTTCGGTACGCTGCCCACGCTCCATCCTTACTAGTTTTTTTTTTTAATAAGGCATTGGCCAGTATTTTTCGCGGAATACCTACAGATGCTTTGTGGATCCCTAGGGTTTCGCGGAGCACACTTTAAGTAACGCTGCCTTAAGTGAATGAGTTTTAAGAAAAACTGGTTTAACGGATTTTAAAGTTTGCTTCGCTCCCCAAAGAGATTGTACCCAAAACACTTAAGCTTTCTATGCTTATGGCAATCTTTAAAGTAGTAAGTTATATAGAAACTTGGCAACTTCTATAAGAATTCGTCATAACTTCTAAAAGTTTTAAAATATATGTAACTTTTTAATGTTTTATAGAAGTTTTTTTAACTAATTTTAAATTTCGGAAAGCAACTTGGGTAAGTCTGCTCTGAAATTATTATTGAAAGCTTTTTGGAAGTTTCAATATGTTTTCGAGATAATTACAAAAATTAATAGTAATTGTGCCAGTAATCAACCTATACCACGCTTAATCACAATGCTTTCCATTCGTCCAAACAGTTTTATTTTAAAAGATCGTAAAATTGACCAAAAATACAAGTTATAAATTTAATTGCTGTCAGCTTTAAAAGGCTTCACAAGAAATCTATATAATTTCCATATAATTTCTATAAAAGTGTGAAGAAAATTCTCTGTAGGCTTAGCGTCAGCGGCTTCTACCATTCTTTTCTGCGAAGCTCTAAAGACGATTTAGTTTCTGTTGACGAGTTTAAAGAAGAATATATAAAACTTCTAGCTAAAGCTTTTATAAAGCTTTTGGATTTTATTTCAGAAAGACATTACAACACCATTTATATAAACTATGACTTCGTTAGCAATTAAGCTTTCGGTTGTAAGCTTTATAGAACGCTAACAGACGCTTCAATTGTTGAGTCTTCAAATTTTTTAACCTTTGCTGGAAGTTCCATAGCCAGTACCCGATTTTCGTCCGATAAGACTGTTGTCTTCTATGTCTAAGGTTTTTGAGTCACTCACTAATGGCTGAGCAGATATCCAATTCAGTCTGGATTTCGGCCTGCACACAGTTGCTCTACTGCTGTGTGTGGTGCTGTGGACAGGGGTGAACTGACATTGCTCTGCTTGTTCGATTTTTCCAAACCATTCGATTCAGTCAATCACTTAATCCTATGTAGAAAACTTGCACAATGCTTTGGTTTCTCGAAATCTGCGGTTAGTTTATTAAGAAGCTATTTAGTAGACAGGTCTCAAAGGGTTAGGGTGGGAAATAATGTCTCTTCTTTCAAAGGAACATCAAGCGGAGTACCTCAAGGCTCAAGGCTCAAGGCCATTCTTGGCCCGTTGCTATTCACTATGTTCTTTAATGATATTTTTAGTAAATGCAACTATGTTGTCATGCATGCATAATATGCTGATATTATGGTGATAATTTACAGTTGTACCTGTCTATACCCATTGGCTTAGTTGAAGACCTATGTGTGAGAGTAAATGAGGACTTAGCTTAGGTAGGTTAATGGGCAAAACTAAACTTGCTTGTTTTGAACCCTGTTAAGTCATTTGTCCTGCCGATTTCAAAAATACCTTTTTTAATTGATGACTTGCCTCCTATTCTGCTTAATAAAGTAAAGCTAAATATTGTTAAAAAAGTTACTAATCTCGGTTTTCAAATTAACTCCTCTCTATCCTGTGAGGATCATATTAATTCTTGTATTTATAAGCAAAATTTACTATGTCCTGCGCAATCTTCGAATGACTTCCAGCTTTGTGCCAGTCGAAACGAGGTGAAAACTAGTTTTGCAGTTATTACTGCCTTTTATAACTTATTCAGAAGTTGTATTTTGTAAGCTTGACTCGAGTTCCTTGCACAAGCTAACAGTTATCTCGAAGCAAGACATTGCATTTTCCTGCACAAGATAGTCTATACGCAAAATCCACAATACCTGTATGAAAAAATTAGTTTTTGTCGATCTAGTAGGAATATGAACCTCTTGATCCCTAGATACAATTTCGTAAATTGCAGTAGATTATTTTTCGTTTGCGCTATAAGATCTTGGAATTCTTTACCCAACCATATTAAAAGAGTGTACAGTCACACCTGTTTTTGTGCGGTCTTTTTTTGTGCGAATTTTTTTTGTGCGATTTTATTTATGCGGTTTTTATTTTTATGCGATTTGTTTTGTGCGAATTTTTTTTTGTGCGAGTTGTGTTATGATATTTTTTCTTGTATGCGATCTTTTCTATGCAAAAAAAAACTCTGCACTAGCTGAAATTATCATTAAAAAGAGCAATAAAGAGAAAAGCGTAAGAGCAAAACGCAATTCTGAAGTTTTTGAAATGTCCAAAAAAAGCGCGAGAGACATTATTTTATGTCAGAGAAGTTATTGCAGAAGAGAGGTTGCGCGCATTTGAAACGTGAAATCTCTTAATTTTCGCTATGTGCAAGTTGCTCGCCCTAGTAAATTCGCAGCGAAGTTAGGTCAGTTATATATACTATACATATATTGCATCAGCCGATTTCATTACATATTATGTCTTCTTATCAAGTACATATATTAGTTTTTAACCGACTTTCAAAGTGCGTATAGACATAATTTGTGACTATCAACATATACATATTTTAATTTATTTTTTTAATATGCATTTTTTTAATGGAATAATTTTTCGTATTTTTCACATTTAAAATGCAGAATTAAAACTATATTTTTAACGTTTCCGTGTGTAATTTATTTATTTATTTGGCTTCGTGACCACTTTTTCGCTTTTTCATAGAATGTTTCCTAGGTGAGTTTTTTTTTATGCGGTACAAAAAACCGCATAAAAAAAATTTTCTTTATTAGATTACTTAAAGTTTTATGTTATAGCTGTTTATGAAGTCTCCGAAGAATTTTTTTTTGTGCGATTTTTTTTCTGCGGTCCCTATCTACCGCACAAAAACAGGTTTGACTGTATAGCAAAAATATATTTAAGCATTTAATTTTAGAATTACTCTTAATTCCTTAAATTCATAATCTACCTATTTTCTTTGATCTGCTTTTTTTGACTGACTCTTGCATTTATTTTTATATTTTAATATTTTATAATAATTTTAGCTTAAATTTAATTAAATATATTTTAATTTAATGTAGTTAATTAAGTTATTGTTTTCATTTTTCTTAAGTTGTTATATTGTTAATGCGGCATGCAAAAGATATAATCTTATAAATATGTCAACATAAATCTGAAATAAATCGAAATCTAAATCTTATAGCATGACGTGTGATCATTGGCAGTGTTCTTTAATTAAATTCATTTTTTCACTATATTGTCGAAGGATGCTTTTCGAAGTAATGGATACGACCGAAAGATAACACCTACTTGTTGAACATCCTAATACCTTAAGAAGCGAGCTGTATAAGGTTTTAATTTTGAGACAATAAATAGGGCTTTTTTAATTTAAATTATAAAATTTCATCAAATATATGATGGTGATTCCTATTCTCTGCATGAAATTGATTGAAGAACTAATTTAAATTTTTAAATAAGTGCCTGTGGTTTGCTTTAATTTCAATTCGAGATATTTAATTTGGCTTAGATCTTTAACTCAGTGAGTATAATTATAGGATCTAAACAAAGGTAAGTGTATTATGCAAGTAACCGGTACAATAATAAAACGTAGACATCAAAATTGGGTACAAAACGCAATTGTGAAATAAAATAAATATTAGAGCGGCGGCCTTGGAAACATAAACTATTTGTAACATATAAACAATTCTTTAATAATTTTATATTTTTTGGCTTGACCTTTTTTTTAAGCAGTTGATGGATGGATTAAATACGAAGACAAAAAAAAAAAAAAAAGAAACGAAATTATATACCTGGAGTTTAAAGAGAAAAATCAGACAAGTAAAGTTAGAGCTAAAGATACAAAAAACACAAAATGAAATTATTTAGGAGAAATACAAAAAATTGATGTATGTGCTTGAAAAAAAAAAAAAAAAAAAAATAGTTACAAAAGAGAAATGTTTAGAAAAAAAAAAGAATCAGTTGTGATTAACATTCAAAGACTCATAAAAACACACAAAAACTTGCCGCTATTAACCACATTCGAAAAAACTCATTAGTAAATAATTTGCTTGATTTTTTGTCTAATTACTTTAAATCGAAGAAATAATTTATCTTAACACGCTAGTTGTTGGAAACGCCAATCCAACAGCAGCACCACTTAAATTTAAAATCAGCCACAATCCGGTACCATGTTACCAAAATGCATCCGTTTGCTACGCAATCGTTGATGTTCAATTTAATTATAGAGCAAAGAAAATTCAGCTAAAATTCTATTAAAAACAAAAAAAACACCATGAAACGAAAAATAACCATCAAGTCGACACGAATTCCACTTGTTTTCATTGCAATTGATTGCAACGTACCTGGATAAACCGGATCAGCTGTTGTTGTTGTTTTTGTTGTTGAATGCAGTTACTGGCCAGCTACAGCGCAAACTCAGCATCAGCATTCAACGCCGCTGTATCTATAGCTGTATCTGTAAATGTATCTTTAACGGCAGCTTCTTGTTGTTTGTTGTTGGCCAAGTTTATGTAATCACCTGCTTAATTGTGCAAAAAAACTATAGATACACTGCATTGAGAGATTGAGATAGAGTGTATGTATAAAACAAATAGGTGGGTTTGTTTTAGAAATTTGTCTAGCTTCAAGGTTTGCATCTTAGAGATGCGTAATTCAGGGTCATTCATATATTTAGCAGTGCTATTGATGGTAATTATGATTTTTATGAGGTTAAAAACACGCACATATACGGAGTAGTCTAGTTTCCACGATTCACTTGAGCTTCTATTGTATCTTTTTCTATATCGATAGTTTTGTGTGAACATCAGAAATAAAAAAAAAACCATGAATATGTTAAATAAAGATAAAATAGCTGGGTTTGGGGAATTTATATATGACTAATAACTACTGATATGGTAAAAAATCTAATATATTTGGCTTGTATAGGCTTAATTTAATATTCATTAATGAAATATAGACACAAATGCAAAATTGTAGAAAAAAAAAATTCAAGATTATCTAGCAACATTGCTAATAATAAACCCCTTTTCTGGTAATAATGTATTGCATTGTTTGACTCTGTCTCTAAAAATACCGTTTTAAAAATACCTGTCTCTTAATACCACACATTTTTTTCATATGTTTTTTTTTGTTTTTTCTTTTGACGGAAAATGAAAGTTGAACACTTTCAAAAAATGTTTTTTTATCTACTTAATTTAACCACTTTTGCTCTTAGCCATTAATTTTACTAGCTATAATTAAAAAAAGAACAACGGCAAGCAAAGCAAAAAAAAAAAAAGGTTAACCAAACCCTAATTGTGAAGAAGCACAAAACTGAAAATGTAAAATAAAATTCTAAGCATACGCTTAAAAGAAGCAGCCTCGAGTAGGCGTGGTTTTGAGTTTTTTTGGGAATTTTCGGAAATTTTTAATACAAATTTGTTCATCAACCGCCAATATTCATGAGTGTAAAAAAAATTGAAAGGTGGTATGACTAACCTGGGGGTCAATTCCTGTTCTGCGTTATCGTCATGTGAAATATGTTTTCACCTTTACACGGAAAATGTGATTCCCGTTGTGTGCTAAAAGGGCAACAGCTGTTCATTTTTCGCTGAAATGGAAAGAAAGTTAACGCCGGTAGCAAACGCACGTTATGGACAGAAAATGACTTTAAATTAAAAATAAATAATGTAAAAAGTAAAGCAGCTAAGGGAAAAAGGACAAGCGGTACGCAGAAACAGTATCTTATCAACTATTTAGAGGAAAATGTTGATATTGCCAATAACAAGTAAATACTGTACTATTTGCTTTACTACTTTTGGCTGTTTTATGCTGACGCAAAACTTATCTTGTTCATATTTATTTATTTCCAATATCTTCTGCGCAAATGAAATGAAATTAATGATGAAGTAATTTTTGCAAAAGTTTCTTTCTTTCTTATACATTGTTTACATTTTTTCATAAAAGCTTTGTTTAATAGGCATTCAGCAACTCTTATATGCTATTCAGCAACTACTTTCCATTAGACGAACAAGAATCGCGTTTTTGTGCGTAGTGAAGTGAAAAAGTGAAGACGTCAAATGAAAACGATTGTGAAAAGTTTTTTTTCACTTCACTTTAACGCAAAACAGGAATTGACCCCCTGCTATCTTAAAAACGGAAATTCCCTTTTTCAATTCCGGGCGTAAAAATGTATAAAATTTACACTGGAGAAAATTATGTTAGCATCACAAAAATAAAGTTGTTTTTGTTTTGTTTTTGTTTTGTTTTCGAATTTTGTTTTTGATATCTATATCAGGTCCGTAGCCAGGATTTAACTTAGGGGGGGAGGGGGAGGGGGAGAAGTTTTGATAAAAAATCTATGAAAAGATACCAGTAATCCGTTTTCTTTTAAGACTATTTGTAAATATGCCTGTCTTTAAATGACCATAAGAGAGATGAGAAGAGTTTATTAAATTTTTTTTTTTTAAATCATTTTGAGTACTAAATTTCTTGATTTTTGCCTATGGTTTGTGGAAAAAAGGTTCAAATTGAGAATTTTCAATTTCTTTTAACCCTTCGTGGGACCCTAAGGTCCGTAGGGACTTTTTCGATTTTGAATCGCAAATTACTCCTATTTTGGCCACTACGACTCCCTCCCAAAGTTACCATGTATTCCTGGAACATTTAGTTCTGCGTCTTTTACGGGTTCGATCATTAAAATCGGACCAGTGGTTACCGAGATCTAAGGATTTACTTTTACTGCCTACGAGAAAGGTCCCTAAAGTCCCCTGGGACATAGTATGAAAATTAAGCAAATTAACGGTATTACTTCGTGGAATTCATTGTTTTATGGCTCAAAATTGCAGCTGCATTTAGTTTCAAGGTAAAATAAATATTTTTGCTAATTGGGTCTTCCAAGAAATGAGCAGGGGGAGGTATAAGTTTGCTTATTTTATTGCTTTGTTCATCCCTGATGCATTTGTCTTATACCTGCGTGCCTACCTGAATGTTGGGGAAAAAAAAGGTATATAAACCCGTTGCTTCAAGAATATTCAACAGTTGTGTACTAACTTTTGAATTGAATTGAGCTAAAGAAAAATGTGCGAAGCAAATATCAATATAAATGAAATACTAAATGAACAAAGTTGTGATTTCGATGATGAAATAAGCGATCCATCGTTTCAAATAAATGAAGAAGCCTCTGATTGCGAAAGTGGAGCCACTATTGAATACTGGGACGAAGATACAAGTGACGATGATGATGAAACGCCGCCAAATCAAGAAACAACTTTAGATGACTATTATGTTGGCAAAAATGGTATGAAATGGAAGAAAGCGCCGCCACCAACTTCACGTGTAAGATCGTACAATATCTTCACCATGAGAAGTAGAGGAATAGGACCAATAATGTCTTCGGATGATCCATTGAGCATATTCAAAACAATTTTTACCGAGGAAATGTCACACATAATCGTAAGAGAAACTAACCGAAAAGCCAAACAAACTGTTGAAGCGTGGAATGAAGCTAATCCAACACGACCCAAAGAATGGCAACCACTGACACCCAAGGAGTTTGATGCGTTCCTGGCAATGCTTATAGCTTCTGGCCTATATAAGTCAAACAATGAACCAGCTTACTGCCTGTTTGATACAAATCATCCACCAATCTTCAGAGCTGTAATGTCATTCAAAAGATTCAAACTGCTATTGAGGTACATACGATTTGACAACGTGAACACACGCATGGAAAGGTCACAGAGCAGCAAAACGGCAGCAATTGATGATATTTGGCTCATGCTGCAAGCTAATTTGGCAAGTCGGTACGAACCACATGATGCTCTAACAGTAGATGAACAACTGTTTCCATATAGAGGACGGACATCATTTACACAGTACATTCCATCAAAGCCTGCAAAATATGGAATAAAGGTGTGGTGGATATGTGATGCAAAAACCAAATATCCGCTCAAAGGTATCATATACTCTGGAAAAGCACCAGGACAGGAGCGTGAAACCCAGCTGTGCTACAAAGTGACAATGAAGCTCGCGCAGAAATACTTATTTACTGGCCGCATTGTGTATGCAGACAACTTCTTTTCGTCTCTTGAATTGGCTGAAAACTTGATTAACCAAAGAACAGCATATGTTGGTACCTTAGGCACAAATAAAGCTTGTATTCCCAGTGAGTTTAGGTAGAATCGCAATCGCCCAATTGATAGTACATTGTTCGGCTACCATGACAACAACGTTGCGCTATGCTCATATGTGCCGAAGAAAAATAAAGCAGTGGTACTCATTTCAACAGCACATTATACAAACGCCGTCGAAGGAGCACATAAAAAACCAATGGCCATTGTGGATTACAACAAAAATAAAGCTGGAGTGGACACGATGGACCAAAAGCTAGGTACATACACGTGTAAAAGAGGTACTAAACGCTGGCCACTGGCCATGTTTTATAATATTGTGGACGTTGCTGCATTGGCGTCATTTATCGCCTATAATGACCTCAATCCGAGCCAGAAAAGCGACAGGAGGCGGTCGTTCTTATACAAATTAGTTCAGCAGTTGTCTACTCCCGAAATCAAAGAAAGGGCGCTCAATAATCGTATAGCCCGCTACCCCCATATCAAGAGAGCTATGATGGACTACAACGTCATACCACTAGAAGAGAGCATTACAAGCGAAGCACCACCAATCCAACACAGGGATCAACGGAAAACTTGCTATTTATGTCAACAACACAACAACAGTCAACGTAAAACAAGATTTGCATGCTGCGATTGCAGGAAGTTTGTTTGTATGGAGCATTCAGAGCAGATGCACCGTTGCATGCCGTGCAAAACGTCCAGGATTCAGCGAGCAGAACAATAAAATAATATTAGATTAAGACTATATCTCAATAAAAATAATAAATATTTAATTTAAAACCAAAATTTGCCCGTGTTCAATCATTTTTAGTGCATTTTATAGGCAATTTTCATATTATGTCCCAGCGGACCTTAGGGACCTTTGACGTATAATTTACTTAGGGTCCCACAAAGGGTTAAAAGTATTATTCCGAAAATTAGCACAAAAAGTAAAAATGTCTGTGAGAAAATTTTTCTAATTGAACAATATTAGTGTGAACGGTAAAATAGGTTAGATTTCTTGCTGTTTATTAAAATCAAAATTAAAATAAGCTATGAAAACTGCAAACATTTTTTAATAAGTTCAGCTGGTGAAGCTGTACCCACAACTTTTATGAACATTTCACACAAACGGAAGAAAAAAAATGTTAGTCTTTAGATTTGGTTTCTTTTTGGCTATCTTACTTACGCTTTTATTGATCCCAAGCTTGTGTACAACTATTTGAACCTGTGTGAACCCTATGTCGAGTTATCGCGGTAAGGGCAAAAATTTTACTGTTCTCGAAAACGATTTCGACAATTTAAATAATATTCAAAAGAAAATATTTTAAGATCCTTAAAAATGTAACAGTTTCATTTTCTCATGATTCAATTCCAATAACAATTACTATATATATATTTTTTTTTAATAAAATTTTTTGAGCAGGGGTATTGACTCCGAAAAAAGTCATATTTATATATCAGATTACTTTTTTCAAAAACCGTAATGGGGTTTTGCACAGCACCAGTATCTAATACCTAATTTATTATATAAGATATCACATGAAAATAACTTCATGTTAATATTAAAATAATTACAGAGCTAGATACATTTTTATAAAAATAATGAAACAGTAACTTTTTTTGGATATTTAAGAATATAATCGGTCGGGGATTTATATTTAAATTATTTTTATTAATTAAATTTAAAAAAAAACGAAAAACAAAATTTTTGAACTTCCAAATTTTTTTTTTAATTTTTTATTATAACAAAAATATTTTAAAAATGCTGAAGCTTAAAAAACTGTAATTGTTAATTTTTTTTTATGAAAATTTGGTAACATGATTAATAAAAATCATCAAATCACTATAGTATTGGACTGTATAAAAGGTTTAACAAAAATTTTTTCTATTGAGAATTTTTTTTGAAAAAAAGCATTTTTAGATTTAAGGTGATTTTCCGAAACCTGTTATTTGGAAAAGACTTCGCACAGGGCTAAATTTTTGTGCCAAGTTGGAAATTTTAGATGTCTTATATAACAAGAAAACAACAAAATAAAATATTCAAACTTTTTAGTCATTCGCTTTACTAACCCATAATGTGTTGAATTTCGTGGTTCATGTATTTTTTACACTTTTTAAAATGAAAAATACAACCTTTTAAAAGAATGCTTTTTGAAAAGTTTTGGGTCCAATAAGCTTACCCAGCAAACCATAGTTGACGACTATGTCGAAATTCGTAACTATTTCCAGCTGTCTTAAAGAAATCGTTACAATTTCGTTAAGCAAATATCGGAACAATTTCACTTTTTATACGAATTTATATAGAATTTCGTTATGCGACTGTTTGTAAAACATATTGAAATACAAACAGAGTAAAATTTCCCTTCTTCTTTCGAACTGTCTGAACGGAATCGTAACTTGTTCGTAACATTTTCGTTAAGATTCGTTACGAAATCGTTACAACATTTCGTTACGAAGTCGTGTCAACTGCTTAATATGATATTCTTTACGATTTCGTAACTAAATCGGATTTCGAAATCGGAAAGATTGCGAAATGTTTGTTACGATTTCGTTAAGAATATCGTATTAAAAGTGAAACTGTTCCGATATTTGCGTAACGAAATTGTAACGATTTCTTTAAGACAGCTCGAAATAATTACGAATTAGTCGGAATTTCGACAACGTCGTCAACTCTGGTTTGGTGGGTGGATATGGCATAAAAAATGTCAAACTAATTTTCTTCAATTTACAAAATTATATTCGTTCTAGTCGTAATTTCATATATATATATTTTACTGGATATCAGGGACTTTTTGAGCATTGAAACAGATTTTTTTTATAACCGACTTCAAAAAGGAGGAGGTTCTCAAGTTCGTCGGTTTCTCTGTTTTTTTTTTTTCTTTTTTTTTTTAAATGTTGTACATCGATAACTCCTAAACCATATGCCTGACTGCCGTAATTTTTTGGGAACAGATAGATATCATAAGCATGGAGGTGTCAGTAAAAAAGTGGGCGGTATTTGATGACTGGGCGTGGCAATACTAGATACTACTGTATCTCGAATAATATTGACACTAGGGTATTGCAATTTAGTGTAGGGGTAGGCACAATTATTACGAATTACCGGCATCGTTGGGCGTTGTGGACGTTATTCGACAAATGGGCGTGGCAATATTATAAAAACACTGTACCTCGAATAATATTGACACTAGTGTACTGCAATTTAGTGTAGGAGTAGACACAGTTAATAGAAATTACGGTCAAGAAAATGGGCGTTATTTGACAAATGAGCGTGGAAATATTAGAAAAACAGTATATCTCGCATAATATTGATTTGGTACAGGGGTAGGCATTATTAGTACAAATTACGATCAACAAAGTGGGCGGTATTCGACTACTGGGCGTGGCAATATTATAAAAGCAGTGTATCTCGAATAATATTGACACTAGGGCACTGAAATTCATTGTAGTACAGGGGTAGGCAGAATTATTTAAAATTACGGTCAATAAAGTTATTCGATAAATCGGCGTGGAAATACTAGATAAACATTATCTCAGTTAATATTGACGCTGGGGTACCGAAATGAAGTACAGGGGTAGGCGCAATTATTACAAATAACGCTCAAGAAAGTGGGTGCTTATATAACAAATGGGCGTGGAAATATTAGAAAAACACTATATCTCGAATAATATTGACACTAGGGTAATAAAAATCGTTACAAGAATGGGTATAATTATTTAAAACCACGTGACATCTAATTTAAATTTAAGAGACAGATATTTGAAATAACCAGCAAACTTTCAGAATGTAATAGATCAAATTTTTTAAGAACAATTAATTGTATTTATGTAGTTTATGCACTTTTTTCGAAAATTTATCATATTCTCTAAAAAGGAAGAAATAAAAACTTTTTTTAGAAAAAAAAACCGACTACCAAATCACTACAAAGAAAAAAAATAACTTTAAAATTATCCTTTTAATTTCTTGGTCATATTTGACAATTTATTTAAACATATTAATACATTGTAAAACTTATTATTTTAATTTTTTTCTAATTTGTTTTATTATCATAAAAATATTAATTTCTTAATGAATACAACAGCTTTAAAGTTGGAGCTTCTGATTAAAAGTCTGATTATATTATAGTCTGATTATATATCTAATATGCTTTATTATCATAAATATATAATATTTATAATATAAAAAAATAAAATTATAAGTTTACCAATTTAATAATATGCTTCAATAAATTGTCATATATGACAATTAAGGAAAATAAGGAAAAGTTATTTTAAAATTATTTTTTACTGTGTAGTGATTTTGTAGTCTGTTTTTTTTTTAAAGTTTTTTGGGTAAATTCGAATAGTAAATATTCTTATTCGTGGACCTATAAAAACTCCTTGCAGCTTAGCATCACTAAGTTGAGAGAAAACTGTGTTTAAATATTTGAATCCTTAGCTTTCCTTGTTCATTGCTTTAACAACATTTTTTTATTAACCCCAATTTCATGTGTCATGTAGTCGTACAAAGTCTCCAAAAATGCGTTCCATAAGAACTACATGTGCATTAAAAGTGTTAATTGTCGCTTGTCGCTTGTTGCGCTCAATGTGTTTGGTCTATTATCGTTAAAAAATTTGTGCTATAATTTGGATATGAATGGAGGATTTTTTTGAGAATAAAATAATGTTTCAAGACAAAACAGTAGGCTCGGAGGTTTTCGAAAATGTGGCCTCCCAAAAGGTGCATAGATGCGATGGTTATCTATACTGTGCTGTAGCACATTTATGATATTTTAAAACTTATTTCATCAAAATCGGCAAAGTTCTTTTGGAGTTTTAAAAACAAAAATTTGTGCATCAGTTTTATATAATAGTATAGATTGCTACTCAGAGGACTCAGAAATGTTTGCTCTCCAGAACGAATCTAGCTCAGATTTTTCAGTTGACGAGGGACCTCAACTTTTTTCTCAGATTGAGCTCAATGGCCTAGTCAAAGACTTGGGTCTTTCAAAACATGCAGACGAATTGCTAGGTTCGAGGCTAAAATACAAAAACCTTTTATAATGTGGTACCTCATTTTTCTGGTACAGACATTGAGAGAGAGAGAGAATTTACTCAGTATTTCATTAAAGAGGGAATTCTGATTTGTTGTAATGATGTTCGTGGGCTCATGAAATGCTTTAAAATACAATATGATTCAACAGAATGGCGCTTAGTCATTGATTCATCCAAAACTAGCCTCAAAGTAGTCTTGCTGCATGGGGAACAGGGGGCGAACCTTCACATGGCAACGTGTCTGACCGCCTCAACCTGGCGAGGCCAGCATTATCCATGTCGAAATCGTCTCAAGTCGACTCAAACCTCCAAGTGGTGTTCCCTGGGCAACGGCAAACTGGCATCCGTCAGTTTGACGGCAGCGCACGGATGCGCAATGTGCGCAGGGTTTGGGTCCCGCCACATTACTACTGCACAATGAAAACTAAACCAGCCTCGGATAAGAACCCCAATTACGTTGACGACCACCGCAAACGAAAAACGGACAATGATTTATGGATATGCACCTGGAATGTCCGGACCCTTTATAGGGAAGGTGTCATTATCCAACTGGCGGAAGCCCTCAAAACAATAAAATCTGACATCACCGCCATCCAGGAAATGCGATTGAAAGGGCAAGGCTGCTCTAAACAAGCACACTGCGATATCTACTACAGCTGCCATGCGGAGAAATGCGAATTCGGATGTGGATTCGTCGTTAGCCGGAAACTACTCCACCTTGTTTCCCGGTTCACACCTGTGAACGAAAGATTGGCCACGATCCGCATCAAGGCAAAATTTTTCTACATAAGCCTTATTTACGCGCACGCCCCGTCGGAGGAAAAGGACGAAGACGTCAAGGACGCTTTCTACGCTAGTCTTGAGGACGTATATGACCACCTTCCGGTCCATGACGTGAAAATAGTCCTCGGCGATTTTAATGCGAAATTCGGAAGGGAAGGCATCTTTGGCCCCACTGTCGGTCAGTTCAGTCTACACGAGACCTCCACGAACAACGGTCTAAGATTGATCGACTTCGCCGCGGCGCGAAACATGGTAGTTAGTAGCACCAGACTTAAGCACCTCGACATCCACAAGGCCACCTGGCTGTCCCCGGATCAAAAAACGCGAAACCAAATTGATCATGTTGTAATCGACGGAAGGCATGCCTCTAGTGTTCTAGATGTGTGTACATTTCGGGGGGTCAACATTGACTCCGACCATTATCTTGTTGCAGCCAAGATCCGCATTACACAATGCGAAGAACATACGCACAGGAATGCAACGAAAGCTAGATGTCGCTAAGCTGCAATTACAACGGACTGCCGAAGCCTACTCCGCTCAACTCTCGGGTAAGCTCAACCAACCAACCTCTGGACTCGACGACGCCAGCGGACTTTGGGCGCATATATCCCACTCCATGCGCGCTGCCGCTGAAGAAGTCATTGGTTTCCGGCGCCCGCAACCTCGGAACCAATGGTACGATCAGGAGTGTCGCATCGCGACTGCAGTAAAAAACGCCGCATACAGAAAAACGCTGCAGTCAGCTGCAACGCGAGCCGTGCGAGAAAACTACCGCGAAAAGAGGAAGGAAGAGAGGGGCCTTTTCAGACGCAAGAAAAGAGAGCAGGAAAAGCGTGAGCGTGAGGAACTAGAGGTATACCAGGGCAAGAAGGATGCACAAAAATTCTATCAACAGGTTAAGCGTCTAACCCAAGGTTTCAAGCCCGGAGCATCCACTTGCAGAGACGAAAATGGAGATCTGAATACGGATACACAGTGTGTGCTTAGATTGTGGAGGCAGCACTTCTCCAATTTACTTACTGGCGAAGATTCCACCAATGCCGCCTATCGAGAGCGCAGTGCAGTGCCACCAATCGACGATGACGGAGTGGAAGTATCACCACCTAGCCATGAAGAGATTCGATTTGCTATCCAACGACTCAAAAACAATAAAGCAGCGGGTGCTGACGGCCTGTCAGCTGAATTGTTTAAAACCGGCGGCGATGAATTGATAAGGCGCATGCATCAGCTCATCAGCAAAATATGGCTAGCAGAAAGCATGCCCGACGATTGGAACCTCAGTGTACTGTGCCCTATACTTAAGAAAGGAGACCCTACACTCTGCGCTAGTTATAGAGGTATCAGTCTTATTTCCATCGCATATAAGGATCTCTCAAGCGTACTGTGTGAAAGATTAAAGCCGATTACACAAACACTGATTGGACCTTATCAGTGTGGCTTTTCGACCTGGTAAGTCCACCATAGACCAGATTTTCACGCTACGACAAATCCTGGAGAAAACCCACGAAAATCAAAATGACACACACCATCTCTTTGTCGATTTTAAAGCTGCGTTCGATAGCCCGAGAAGGGATTGCCTATACGCAACAATGTCTGAGTTCGGTATACCTGCAAAGTTGATTAGACTTTGCAGAATGACGTTGAGCAACACACGCAGCTCCGTCAAGGTAGGAAATGACCTCTCCGAAACCTTTAATACCGAAAGAGGTTTCAGGCAAGGCGATCCACTGTCTTGCGATCTCTTCAACATCATCATGGAGGGGATCGTACGAAAGGCCGGTGTGCATCGTAATGGCACCATTTTCTATAAAGGTGTCCAGCTCCTTGCGTACGCTGATGATATTGATATTGCTGGCAGAACCAAGAGAGATGTTACCGCTGCTTTCCTCGCTATCGAAAAGGAATCAGCCAAAGTGGGTTTGACGATAAATGAGGGTAAAACAAAGTATATGCTGTCTACAAACAAGGGAGCGCGGCGTTTAGACTCCCACGTTTCATCCGGCAGCTATAACTTTGAAGTAGTCAAGGAGTTTGTATACCTTGGCACCGCCATTAATACTAACAACGAAATCAACCTGGAGATAAAGCGAAGAACAATAATTGCTAATAGGTGCTACTACGGGCTCAGTAAGAAACTAAGTTCCAGAGCCCTCTCTCGATCGACAAAACTAACACTCTACAAGACGCTCGTTCTACCTGTGCTGCTTTATGGCGCTGAGGCATGGGTAGTTTCGCAAACTGACGCAGCCGCTCTGGGGGTGTTCGAGAAAAAAGTTCTTCGCAAAATCTTCGGTCCTGTTCGAGTCGCGATGACTATCGCATCCGAATGAACCACGAGCTGTATGAGCTCTACGAAGACATTGACGTAGTTCAGCGTATAACTATGCAGCGACTACGCTGGCTGGGTCATGTCCATCGTATGGACGACGAAGCTCCAGCGATAAAGGTGCTCGAGGCGAGGGTCGCTGGTCAACGACGACGAGGGAGACCATGCCTCCGATGGATGGACCAGGCTGAGGAAGCCCTAACCGCACTTGGTGTATCCGATTGGATAAGGCGCGCGCAAAGCAGAGGTGCCTGGCGAGAGCTGATGAGGTCGGTCGAAATCCGGACACGGGTTGTCACGGCCACCTAAGTAAGTAAGTAAGTCTTGCTGCATAATGGAAATGTATTTGCATCTCTTCCAATGGGACACCCAGTTGATATAGAAGGAAACTACAATGACTTAGCTATGATTCTTGGGAAAATCAAATATGGAGAACATCAATGGATGGTTTGTGGAGATTTTAAAGTTGGGTCAGCAGTCAGGTTATACAAAATTCTCTTTTGTTTTCTATGCTAGTGGGATAGTAGAGCCAGAGAGCTACATTGTACAAGAACTGACAAGGTTTAATTCTTGGCGAGAAAAACGGTATCAATACCATCGTTTGATTCCGCCAAAAAAGGTTTTACTGCCAACACTTCATATTTAATTGGGTCTAATAAAGCAGTTTGTAAAGTCATTGCAAAAAGATGGGGATTGTTTTAGATATTTATGTTCCAAGTTCCCGAAATTGTCGGAAGCAATGTTAAAAGTTTGTTTGTTGTAATAAATGTGTTTGTGTTTTTATTTTGCAAAAAACTTTACGTGATGGAGAGTAATGGAAGTTATTTTTGAAATCAGCGTACCTTAAAACATATAATAAAGCAAAAATATCTCATGCAGCTGAAAAAAATCTTTTTGTTGCAGACCTGTGTAATTACAGTTTTTTTAATAAATTTTGCGGTATTTTTAATTTAACAAAAATAATACCAAAATGTATTTAATTGTAAGCTAGTAAACTCTATTTGTCACTTGTCATAAGGAAAAACAGAATGTAGTATTTATCAATCAATTTTGTATTTAATGTATTTTGTTTTCATAGTTTTAAGATATTTTGCACTTAATTGTCAAATCTATTGATTGGTGTATAAATTAATTAGTTATAAAAAAAAAATATAAAAAATATATTGCTTTATGACAATAAAATATTTATCTTATTTTAATTTTACGAAGTCTCCACCATTTTACAGCGCGAGTGTTGTTGACCTTACGGTAGGCTTCACTCTTCTAACCATTCGATGAGTTTTTGGTTGCTACAGTTCACCCCTTCCATGTCAAACATGGTTCTATTACAAAATTGGAGATAAATTATTTTTTTTGGTACAGTCGGACCAGACGATTCTTCAAGTGGTTTACCAGTCACTTCATGTCGTAGCAACAATATACCAAAAACTGCTAAAGCGAAGATAAGTGTAAAGTATTTCATGTTGATAACTTGTATATTGTTAGATTAGAACTAAATTCTGTGCTCAAAAAAGTGCCTTTTATAACAAAATATTAAAAAAACCAAAAACTCTTTAAAGTTAAACTTATAGCTAGTTATTTGTACATTCATTGTGAGGCGTCTGTTAAAACAAGCGCTCGATTCAAATAGACAATAACAACTTTTAAACAGCTATATGCATCGCAAACAGTAGTATCTGAAATTTTATTGTTTATTTTGTTTCTAATGTGAATTTGACTCTTCAAACAATATCACATGATGTGCGAATGATTTTTCACTACAAAAAAAAAAAAAAAAAAAATAAATTAATAAAGCAAAAATAAAAAAGAAACTAATAAATGAAACAGTTATCTACGTCGTAGTTCGGTTTTAATTTGAGCAGGTGCAACAGTCAAAATTCAACTCTATACAAATAATAGAATTTTTTCTTTGGTTTAATAGTACATTCTAACTCTTTCAGACCCACGGCGATAAATCATTATAACTTCACAAAAAGTAATTATTTTTTTGCCCTATCTTCAAATTATTATTCAAAATGACAACTAAAATAATTTCCCATTCTTATTATATGAAAAAAGAACCTTGCAAGTTTGTGTATTTTGGGCATCTAGCCCTCAAATTATGCTATATTTCTAATCAGAAAGAACACAATAGCTTTTATAATTTTTTTTCCCCATTTTATTAATAAAATAGTAAATAAAAAAATTTTAGTTATTTTGGTCGTTTGTGGTACATTTTAAAGCAATCTTTATCCTTAGCAAGACATAAATTGATTTTGCATTTTTGACATCTTGCTCTAGTTCGACTGACACATTCCGTTTTGCGACATCTTTTGGCTGTTCCATCTACCATTTCGGGCCAATGATCGTATCTGTCGTACCTTATGTCTTCTGGAGCATCATGAGACCGATATTTAGTGCCATGATAAGCCTCTGATTATTGCAATTCTTGTGGTTCTCATGATGGTGGATCCTTTAATTTTGCCAACACTGCGCCAATTTCTAATTTTTTGAAATTTACAATAGACTTTTATATTCTTTTTTGCTTCTTCAAGCGCAGCAGCATCCTCTCTATATTCCATCCAAGAATTAACGACTGCTAGATCCAAGAAATAGATAATAACCTTCGGTGGCCCTGTTTTTATCTCTATTTTCACTCAGTAGTACTCCATCATTTGATCACCAATATTTACACCACCCATATTTGAGTTGTAGTCCTCAATAACGGCCGGTATTAGGATTGGTAAATGGCGTTTTTCATTTCGGGACCAACGATGTATTTCTTCAATAGGTTCCTTTCCACATTTTGTTGATATTATTGTAACACACTTCGAGTCGCACCATTTCACCACCACCGCTTCGTCATTCTTCATATACTGGCTTATTTCACCCCGTGCCATATTTTTGTTCAGTAGCAAATAAATTTGCTTCCCCAATCGGTTTCCCATTATAGTACCTGTGGCTTTGAAACCTATTTTATTTAATTTTTTCAGAAGTGGAATGGTAGTAAAAAATCGGTCGAAATAAATATGACTGCCGACTGGTAAGAACTTGGTTAACCGTAAGACTACTGAAGGTCCATGTCCTAGCTCACCTTGCACCTTGAAATAGCTCAAAATCAACGATCATTCCATTGTAAGGTGCATAAACAAGATTTTTTTCAGTCCAACAGGACGAGGTTTTGATCTTATTACTTGCCATGCTGGACATCTTCCTGTAAATTGCACCTTCTGCTCGTCGATGGAATATGAGGTCATTTCAGGTCAATGATTCTTCATCATTTTCAAGAGCCCTGGCTTTCCAAGTAACACCAGCTTGTTCGTCATCATCAGAAAAGTCATCCTCTGAGTTTTCAAGGATATTAAGAATCCGTTAAATATCAGACTCGCTTTTTAAGTTGTACATTTTACCTGGTAAATATGAGAAAAAACAAATGTGAGTTCGATTTGAAATCTCAATTTGTGCCCAAACAACAATTGTGTTATCTGTTTTTAACTTATTGTGAAATCAACAAAAGTCATAACTATCCCGAAATCAAACGATCGCAAACGCAAATAAGTACTATTATAAACATTAATCCACCATAAAAACGTAACAATACTTAACATGATATGATCTGTGCATACTCTCCCTCAGACATGCTTCCAATCTATTCGAAGTATGCGACGACACTGAACTTTTCATTTTTTGCCGAATATTTTACAACACTTCAGTCATCACAGCGGACAAAACAATACATACCACAATCGATGCTTTTAGGTCTTTACTTCAAATTTTGTTTTGTCTCTCAAAAATAAACTTTGAAATCACATCTCGCAATCGCTTAACTTGGGTCTGAAAGGGATAAAATCTATCGATATTTCTTATGGAATATTTATTATATTTAATCCGTCTTTATTTACCAGTCAGAACACTGAGTGAAAAATTAATTTTTTTTATGGAAAAATTGCCATAACAGCAGATCTCAATGTCGAAATTTTTATATTATGAACATTATTGTTTTGTTATACACTGAACTAAATATTTTTCTTCAAATCCATTCATTCCTTCAGAGAACAGGTTCTTTAGGTTGCATTTGTTTTTAATGTTCTGCCCATTGTTTGTAAGAACCTGCCTTTTTAGAAATTTATCTGTCATTTTTGTTGTTTTATTTGAATTTCTATCTATAATATTTTATATAAATGCGCATTTTAGCCCTTGAAAGGACTTTGACCGAGCTTCTTATGAACAATTGTGTTGTGCGCGTTGTGAAATCTTTGAACACAAATGATCGATCACTGGACCTACAAGTTTTATGCCAACTCCAAACGGCTTATGTTCTCAAGAAGCTTTTCATGGCAGCTTTTACTCTCTGAGGCTTGCAGAGAGGTGACGGCCGAACAGAAAAATAAATTCGATTGAAAAAACTTCCTGTGTCAGGTGGGAATTGAATCAGCGTTCTCTGGCGTATGGGTCACGCACTCTACCCACTGCACTACGGCCGCTACTTTGGAGAATTAATGCTAACTATTATAAACGAATCTTAATACTTAAAACTTAGTCTTATATCCTCATTTTGTATTCCTAACGAAGCATTCAAAGGACGTTGACTATGCGAACGATGTTTAATTCAAGCTGAAGTACGTATTTCGAACGAAACTAATCGTTGACTCATTCGACAAACTTGTGTTTGCTACGTACACTCAAACTGTTATACACAAGCAGTTGTCAAATGTGGCGCTGCCATATCAAGCACAAGGGAAGTTTTCTGTTTTTTATCTACTTGCTCCAAAGATTTTTAAATATGTTGCTTTGTTTCTTACATGTTGGCAGTGCTTTCGTTCGGTTTGTGTATTCAATAAACATACTTTGAGCAAATAAGTGGTTTGCGGATTTGTTTGTCCTTATTATTGTTTTCAGTGATTGAGTGATTGCTTCTCACATATCAAAATAAAATGTATGCAGCTATTGCAGTTTCTATTTTTATTTTATGTATTTCAAGTGCTTCATAGCCTTCAGACACTGCATATATTTATATATTTCATCATTTATTTGCCTTTAGGTTCAGAATTTTCCATTTTTCAACCATTCTATTAACGACTGCAACCACAACGATAGCATAAAAATGTTCGTTTGATTTCATTTTACTGCACGTTTTTTTACGGCATCGTTCGCTGGCTGATCAGCTGTTATCGTTGTTTGATTCTGTTCGAATTATATATTTCAAAAACACGAACGAACACTGTTTTGAACGAAACGATTGATCGAATAGGAATACAAAATGAAGCCATTAATGTCGATACAACACTGCTGACCTTAACATTGTTGACGTTAGCATTGCTGATGTTGCTAGTGCTAACGAGAATTCATAACATTTACCCTTACCAAAAAGGGCTCAAAGCGCCTGAAGAAGTTTTTACTTAAAAAATATGAGAGGGATGGTACTACGGATTGTTATCCTTATTAAGAATGCGACAGAAAAGAATTAAAAAGTACTGAAATATTTCCTTTTTTTTTTTTTTATTAACTGAAAGTTAGATTAAATGGGTTGCCTCGGCGAAGACTCGCATAGACCATTCAGGTGCTTCATGTTACCAATTAGGAAAATCACTATATTTGAAGTGAAACTTTTATAGCAGCGTATACAACAATACGGCGAGCTAGATGGGGGGGGGGGGGGGGGGTTAAAACAAATGTAACGAAATGGTTCTTATGAAAACAACAACACAGCAACTCGGCGCACTAGTTGTATAAAAACGAAAAAATTGCTAATTAAAATTTTTTTTCTATTTTTGCTTCACTGAGGATTGAACACAGTACGTTTGTATCCATAGCCGGCTGTTCTGACCACTGGGCCACGTATACATATGTATTTGAGTAGCTCATACTTATGTTAAATCAATAATCAGTAGATCTCACTTTCTTTTATAATTGAAATGAGTCTTTCGTTCAAAACTCTAAAAGTACAGTTAGGCTTAAAAATTTAAATCTGAACGCAGCTTTTTTCAGAACACTAGCATACTTTTGGGCATTTTTCAAATTGAGTTTTGATAAATTCAGATTGATAGTATTGATTGATTTGAAAAAAGCACATGCTGCAATATTAACGAATGCAACTTTGAATCTAAAATTGGTTTTATTCTTAGATCTGTGAATTCCCATATAAATATCGTGTCTTTCATATAATCAAAATGTAGTTTTTAACTCGCTTAAATTTGTATCGAAATAAAAAAAAATTCGCATGCTGCGACATTTTAACATACAAAATACTGGTTACAAGTTCTTCCATGACCAACTGAGCTGTCAGATCACCTACGATATGTTGGTCGAAACTAAAACATAAGAAGGATATGTTAGACAAAAATATTGTGGCGCAAATTAACAATTGTCAATGCATATGTAACCCACCCAGCGAAAGTTTGTTTGCAATGAACTTTTATCAAAGAAAAATTTCGTATTGTTCCCTAATTGAAACTCCGCCAGGTTTCGGCCTGCCTGTCCCAAGCCAGGATAAAGGAGGAGGGTTGTTTGTAGGATACGTCCTGCAAACGTAAAAACTGATAAAGCCAACCAAGAGCTTGGGGTGGCGCCCATCTTGGTAGCAGGTCATATTCGGTATATCGATATGAAACAAGCCTGCGAAGGTATAGCAATTGACCTTAAAACTTGCTAGTACTGGGACAGTCTTTACCCGTCGGATGGTGTTGACCCTATCTATCCACCGCATGGAGACCTTAATTCGGCTGGAAAATCTGGATGTGAAGTGTTGGCATGCGTGCGTCAAAGTGTCAACTCTTCGGCTTTCCGAAGTGTTGCTTGTCAAGTGTTTGACTCGCACCCTCAAACTGGCACGGCAGTCACTGAGGGAAGTGTTGTTTGTTGGTTGTTTTAAACTAAGGGTTCTCATACTGAGCACGGTAGTCCCTGAGAACAGTGGCCAATACTCTGTGTCTGGATGTTGACTTTCCGAACTGCCAGAGTGAGAGTGGCAATTGCAAAGGTCCTCCAAAGTAGATACCAGTCATGTGCAATAGTTTCCAGCTGAGTCGGCACCTGCAAACTGTTAGACTAGCCTCTAAGTGCTCATTGAGCACAGTCATGCATAAGAAGGCACTTTTTCATAATTGCATTTGTGTCTTCTTGGTCTTCTTGCGGGGATGTTGTGGATCCTCATCTGTCGGGATCGAGTTGCCCAGGTGTCGTGGGCTGGCCCTTCGGGGAGTCTCGTACTGGTTGTGGTTGTGTGAATGCTACACAGGTCTAGATTGACTGGCGGGGTCGCGCAATGGTACGACCGGGCTGGCATATCTGTCTTAATATGCAAGAGATTGGGTAGGTCTCGTCTCCACCAGTAGATGGATGGAAGTACGTCGCTACGGAAGTCTAAACTGGTACTGCTATTACGGGCAGTATGTAAATTCATAATACTCCTAATCAGCAGGGCACTGGGTGATGCTTTGTGTTTGTGAAACAGCTTCCATGTTCGTGTTGCCACACCGGATGCCCCGTACGTTTTAGTTGCTAAAATGTAAACGGGTCCGTGTTGTGGTAGCACAAAGTTCATGGTTGTCTGTTTCATGAACTATTACCCTAGGTTTTGGATAACTCAACCTACTTAAGCCTTACGGCAGGTGTAGGTTGTAAAATGCTGAAACCGTCTGTTCCCTAATTGACTATCGAAAAATCGAAAGTTATTTCATACCAGTGTTATTGCGTCAGTAATAATAAAAATAAGTTTGAAAGTGCCAAAAAAACTAATCCGAAAGTATCCACCTTACTGTTAAAAAAGTAGAAAACATAATTATCTTCGCATTTGTGTTGAAGAAATAATCGCTTGGGAATTGTAAACAAATAATTTTTCGAAACCTAAGCGAACCTTCGTTTACGAAGTAACCGTTACGTCCTCAAACATGTCTATATAAATATAATACATAAATATATACATGTTTGCACCATTTTGCATTAAATATCGTCACAAGTGCAACATAAAATACGATGCAAATCTTGTAACGAAAAACGCATCTGAAAATTTTAAATAAACATCACGGTAAAATATGTAAACCCAAAATGCGCGGTAGCATAAGGTCAGAGCTTCTGACCACAAGGTAAAGGTTTTGTGGTCCTAACTGTTGTTAAAATTTTGTATTTTTTTTTAATTTAAAAATATTTACAATAAATGCAGGCAGTTTTTGTTTGTTTTTATGAAAAATTTAAAATAAATTATATAAATAAAGCCCAAATTATATAATCGATTAATGATTATTTTGGATAAACAATAAATTCTTTTTGGCATCAATCCTATGGAAGATCTATACTATGCTTGCCTTTAGGTTTGTTCATATTTTGTTCACTTTGATGCAAGGGAGGCAATGGTGAGATGGTAGCACGTTCAACTTGCAGTCGAATTGCACGCGATTCGATGCGAGTACGGAAAGGTAAAAGTTCATTATTCCCGACACAGGTTTTTCGACAAATTTTTTCTTTTTAATATTTATAAATAAAAATATAATTAACAAAAAAAGAAAACAGCATAAATACATGGGTATAAAAAAGCTGTCAAGTCTTTTGATGAGCTGTTCATTTGGAAATTTCTACTAGTTTTCTGTTCACATAATTTTCCTCATAATTTTTCTCTTTGAGACATTTCTTTTCTCAATTCTTCTTTTACTCTCACTCTGCAAGTAAAGTACGTGAACAAACCTTTTATTGGTATGTTCTTTTTTCATGATAATGACAGTTTTAATATAATAAAAAATGTTTTAATGAATACAAGTTTTTTATTGTGAAAACAATGTTCAGCTCTCCCCAGTTGTACTGTCGCCCCCCAGTTGAGATGAGCTTCCGACGCCTATGGTGACAGAGGTGAGAAATATTTTTTTCTTAACACTTAACTGTCTTATCTTATCTTCATTATTGCTTATTATACAATTTTTTATGTGTTTTTAAATGAGTGTGAACTACTCATTACTATTTTAGGGCTAACTTTTAATCATAATTAAATTTTATTTGCTGATTTCCCTTTTTACTTTACTTTAGCGAAACGTTTTCGTTTCTGTCTAAGCTTTTTATTAAATTCACAAAACATAACTTAATGACTGTTATGAGCTTTTAATAACCTTTAAGGCTATTTTTGCCTGCTGCTTTAATTGATTTCGTTACAGTTAAAATAATTAGAATATATACTGAATGAACTTGTTTAAAAAGATATAAAAAAGTAGTTTTGATGATGCCGGCTTAAGAGTTAATTATAATTTTAATATTTTAATTATAAGCAAAACCTTTCTTATGCTTTAAATTTTCTCTGCAGCAGCGTTTAACAGGCACTTTAGTTTAGTTAATTAGATATTTAAATTGTTTACGGATGTATTTGTTAAACATTTTATAAGCGAATTTTGTTAAGAAACCTTGACTGAGACTAAAAAATCCATATTGATCATACAATGAATAGATATGTTATGATAGTTTTTATTGCTTGAACTACTTTTAAGTTGCTTTAACTAAAGTTTTACTAGGCTTTAACTTTAACTAGAGTAGGCGAAGTCCCCAACCTTTTCAAGTACCGGAAATACTGGGCTAGTCGATATGAGTCCCCCCGTGATAAAAAAATTGCTCTTATATTTTTTTGCGAAAAACATGTAAAATAGGAAGTTGATCATCAAATAGTTTCTATTAACACCTTTTTTAAAGTGTGCCAAAGGTTTTTTTGTTAAACGGCAACACTGAGCAATAGTTGAGTGTGCAACACTGTCTAGCAAAAACAGCTGATTTCATTTTCTTCAGCGAATTTTACGAACATTATAAGCGTTTATGATATGAATTTCGAGCACAAAAATTGGCTTCAATAGCTATTTTATTGAATTAAATTCGATTGATTTATACTGCAACTAAAACAAATCTTTCGTTTTTCAAAAAATTATATTTATGTTAGTAGTTTGTAGTTAATATGAGCTCTGAATATGTTCATGGAAACAATAATAATGTACCTACTGTTATATACAACATACATTTATTTAAGCATACCATATTTTTCTTCCAAACCAATTAATTTAATTTTTTGGAAAAGAGATGCTTTTGTACAAAATAAACTTTAGGGCAAAAAAGCAATGTGATTTAAGAATAATATTTAATTAAATTTTTAAATTGAATTTTTAAGTTTATTTTCGAAAAATTTTAGCAATATTAAGACAATAGCTTCCATAACTGCCAAGAAATCGTTATATTACTGTTTAAGTTGTATGGGTGGTATCAGGGCCCGCTCTTCAATTCAGTTCATTTTATCGTAATAACCTATTTTGTCACTTTGATTGAAAAATTGTAAAGAGCCAATCTTTCACTTCAAACTTTTTTTAGCCTGACATAACATATATATTTTAACAAAATTTTCCATGCGCCTGCCTTCAGTTTCGCCCAGTATTTCTTGTTGCTTAGAAAAGACCTAATCACCCTTGTCCTAAATATTAATACCTGGTATAGATATTTATTGTGATAAAGTATTAAAATTAAATTTTCCCGCCTATCTAATTCCGCTTATTTTTCACATACTTTTCGTATACATAAACAGTGTGCCCAAATTTATTTATCAATATTTCATGAAGAGCTTCCAAGTCAGGTTTTGATCATATGAAAAACGGACATGCACCTATGAGGGCGTGTTGGTTGAATAATAATTTTTTTGTAAGTAGTGTATGGACGGCACATTATTGCAAGGAATATATGTGCAATATTTGGTTGAAGGCGGTCATTATTAAATGCGACTTTCACATTATATTGAAAATATATAGAGTAATATAGCCATGAGTGGGACAGTGAACAAATTGATTTATAATACTGGCAACACTGAAATTTCTATTTTCATTGACAAATCTCGTTGCCAGCTCATTGCATCATACTAAAAATAAATAGATTTTTGTTTTTGTATATAATCATGCAGTAATAATAGAGTTGAGTGTATTTTTGGCAGGTAAGATGATTTCCAAAATAAGCTTTAGTGAAAAATAGATTAAATCTGTAAGCCGCAAAAATGTCGTTCATCTGTCATGAATGGGACGATTTTTTCGCCATGAATGGGACACATTAATAAGCCATGTTATTGATAAAATTTCAATAATATGGTATTTTATCTTTATTTAGTTAAAGTTTTTTTCGGTACCTTTTTAGGTGTCCCACTATGACGCCATTTTTTTGCTTTTATAAAATTTCAATAATATGGCATTTTAACTATAATTTTAACACTTTTTTTGTGATTTTTTAAGGTGTCCCACTCATGACTCAATTTTTGTTTTAAGCGTAAAAACAAACATCTTTTCGGATAGACTTGTTTTTTATGCTACACTCAATCAGTATAAATACTTTATTCTACAAAGTTCTATCTTAAGCATGTCGCTTTTCAACAGTGTATATAACTATTTTATTTTTAAAGTTGAAATCTGAAGGGAATAATAAACCAAAAGGCTAAGATGTCTCGCTCATGTCAATTCTCTCCTATATAAAAAAAAATACATCATTGCATTGGTGTATTCTTCAATGAAGTACGTATTTTCTTTCTAATTTAACTAGTATTATAAAATATATATGTATATATAGTAAAATATACTGTGTATTCATAAAAAATGGGGCTAAGAGTTTAAAATACAGTTCTGAAGCTTATATTTAAAAGTCCAAGCATGCATTTATAATATACTCTACCAAGCCTTTAATGCCCACTGAATTGTTTCAAGTGCCCAAGTGCCCAATTCAACTGAATTGCCCAAGTTTTTTTTTTTGATTTTGTCTCATACATTTAAAATAAATATTAATGAAATTTCGGTATAATGTTTTTACATTTTTAATATTTTGGCTTATTTTTATCAGGTGTCCCACTAATGACGAACTCTTTTCTTGAGGCCCAAAAATTTAACATACATACGGATGGCCACATTCTTTTTTATCCTACATATATATACCAGTTAATATACTTTATTCTTATTTATTATAATTATTTATTTAGTAATTTATTAAACAGTATTATTATAAGCTTGCTTCTTAAGTATGTAGCTTTCAAACGGTATTTTGTTTCAAAATTAAAAATCTAAAGATTTACCAAAACTCTAAGATGTCCCACTCATGGCGAATATCCCCTATATAAACGATACATCTTTGCAAATGCCTATTCTTCCTATGTACTATTAATTTTGTTTAGGCAATTTAATCAGTAATAGAATATTTAAATGCATAGTAAAATATACTGTAATATTGTTAAAAATCGGGCCTTGGATTCTAAACCCAGATCTCGAGGATAAATTAAAAAAATACAAGTATGTAGTCATAATATCTTCCACTAAATATACTAAATACTGATTTTTTTTCAGGTGTCCCATTAAAGGCGATTTTTTTTCAAGGCCTAAAAATTTCACATACATATATTCGGATGGCCATATTTTTTTTTTTTATCGTACAACCAATCGATATACTTTGTTTTATTTATTGTTATTATTTATGTAGTTATTTATGTAATAACTTTATTATAATGCTGTTTTTAAAGCATTTAGCTTTCCAACGGTATTTAGTTTCGAAATGCAAAGTATAATGAGGATACCAAACCAAAAGGCTTTAGTGTCCCGCTCATGACAACTCTCCTCTATATAAAGGACACATCGTTGCAAAGCCCAATTTTTCATATGTAATATTAATTTTGTTTATGCAAATTTAACCAATAATAGAAGATATACATACATGGTAAAATATACTGTAAATTTATCAAAAATCGATTTTAGAATTCCAAAACTAGATTTTGAGAATAAATTAAAATATCGAAATAAAAAAAAAAAGAAAAAAAAAACGAAAATGGCCATTTCAGCCCTTGAAAGGACTTTGACTTTATGATCAAGGTTTGACCCTGAGCTTCTTATTATCAATTGTGTAGTGCGTGTTGTGAAATGTTTAAACACAAATGATCGAGAACTGGACCTACCAACTTTATGCCGACTCCGAACGGCATATGTTCTCAAGAAGCTTTTCATGGCAGTTTTTACTCTCTGAGGTTTGCCTTTGTCTGCAGAGAGCTGACGGCCGAACAGAAAAGTTAATTCAATTGAAAAAATTTTCTGTGTCGGATGGAGGATTTGAACCAGGGTTCTCTGGCATATGGGTCACGCACTCTACCCACTGAAATATGCAGTTATAATATCCTCTAAGGCCGTGGTTATGCTAGGTGAACATGTTTCGTAAGATTTTTTGTTTTTAGTACTTTTCCCAATATAATAAGATATAAGCTTTTCTCTCGTGCTCTAAAGCACTAACAACATAAAAGCTCGCCAAACATGTTTGCCTAACATAACCACGGCATAATAAACCTACAACTTTCACTAGGTCTCGTGTGAAGTTTTTTTGATTTTTGAAGTGAAGCTTTTAGCGCCTCGATCAGTGATTTGCTTGAGTGAAACACAAAAACTTTTGAAAGATTTTTTCTTAGAAATTTATTTTTTTTTTGTTGCCTTCGTTTATTACAGCAAGAAAATTAAATACTTTAGTATCAAATATTGTGGCGGCCGTGGCGTAGTGGGTAGAGTGTGTGACTCTTACGCCAGAGAACCCAGGTTCGAATCCTCCATCCGACACAGAAAGTTTTTTCGATTGAATTAATTTTTCTGTTCGGCCGTCATCTCTCTGCAGACAATGGCAAACCTCAGAGAGTAAAAACTGCCATGAAAAGCTTCTTGAGAACATAAGACGTTCGGAGTCTGCGTAAAACATGTAGATCCAGTTGTCGATCATTTGTGTGCAAACATTTCACATCACACACAACACAATTGATCATAAGAAGCTCGGTCAAAGTCCTTTCAAGGGCTGAAATGGCCATTTCGTTTTTTTTTTTTTTTTTTTTAGTATCAAATATTAGAAAAATATTTTTTGGTCTGCCATGGGGATTGAATTCGTATTCCGCCGATTAAGAATTCTATACACTACCTACCGACCCACATATCCTTCTTATGCAGAACCATTGATTCAATATTAAGTATAACTGAAGCAATAATCTATTAATAGATTTTTGTTGCTTGCAAAGCTGTTAAACTACTAGCTACAAGAGTCATCATCAGTGTTGTCACTTTACCACAATTGTGGTAAGTTTACCAATTTTTTACTTTTTTGGTTTCTACCGCTTTTACCACTCATTATTTGCGTTATGCCAAAAACGACCACTTTTTTATGTCAGACTTCATGTAACGATTTTTATATAAAAGTTATTGCATAATAATTGCAATATTAGAAATTTTATTACAGTTATTATTTTTTCCGTTTGTTTTTTAATTTGTTTTATGTTATTTTAAATTTTTTTAATTTTTAAATTGAACAGCTATTTTATTACAAAAAAAAACCGATTAATTTATCAAATCTATGAAACGGCGAAAAAGCTTCGCTGCTCGATGCCCAACGACGTATCTTTTTTTTTGTTTTATTAATTTCTTTAATTTTTAACTTTTGTTTTTTTTTTTCAATCGATCACTCGAGTCAAAATCATTCATTTATTTGGTCAATTTTTTTTTCTATATATAGTATATATTTTATTTTTTCTTTCGTAATAACATGCAAAATATTTTATTACCACTTTATTACCGAAAGTCCAAAAATCACTAAATAAATCATAATCATGTTTAACGCTGCACTAATTTTATTAAGCAGGAAATTCAAAAATGCATTTTTGTGGTTTTCCTGCTGCAACAATGCAACATTCGCAAGTTTTGTTATTCACAAAATAAACGCTTAATAAATGAGTTGCAATAAATATATAAAAAAACCAAAAAACAAAATGTATAAGATAAATAAAACTTTCACTTTTTCAACGTTTACAAATAAGCAGACACCAACGATGAACTTACAGCTGCAAAAAATGTGCAAAAAAAAAAATTTGTAAAAAATCACGCTCAAACATGCAGTCACAGCAGAGTAGCAAGTAAAGTGCAACGAGTTGTGTCAAAACTTGTTGGAATCCCCAGTGAAGAATTAGTGTTAAGTAAGGACCAAGACAGAGATATTTTTTTGCACATTCATGTTAACACAAACAATTAAACGCAAGAGTTATTAAGGCAGATGACTGAAAAATTATGACTTGTGCGCAAAATATGGCTAACTTTTATTTACCTTTAGGTATAAACCAAATAACAAGTTGCTTAGTACGAAGTAATGCATGATTTATGAGTTCATTAAGAAGTGAAGCGTTTAAGTGGTAGTTACTCAATTTGAATAAATTCTGTTTCTTAATAGAATAAATTGCTTATTTAAATTTCTCTCATAAATATTAAATTTAAATAAATCAAATCTGTCAATAACAGCGTATTCCTCCTAAATATTGTATCATAAAAATAAAGCAAAAAAAAAAAATTTTATGTATATAGTCTATTAAATAGCAATAAATTGTTTACAATGCAGCGTAATTACCAAAAACCTGACACAAATACGAATTAACCGTAATTACCTTGGTGTTTAATACTTGTGCGTGTACACCTATATGTGTGTCTGTGCTGATGTGCTTTTATTTATCAGTTTGTTTTCATGGCTTTTTAAATATTAACCTACAAAATTATAATAATAATAAAACAAAAGCACTCACATACGCACAAATGCTTAGAATCCGAAATCAAATATTAAGAAATCGCTCGGCAAGGTCTCAACTAGGTCAGATTATGACATTCTTAAACAGCTGCTCAAAATAAAACAATCACATATCTAATTTGTTATTATTTTATTGATTTCTTTTTTCATTTTGATTTAAATTTTGTCATAATTTTCAAAACAAAAACTCTTAAATCAAAACCTTCTTATTCACTTTCTTCTTTTTGTTTAAAAATTTTTATAGCACTAGGCTGAAAAAAAAAAAACGAAAATCATGCAAAATAGCACGTTTGTCGCTTAAGTCTTTTGTTTGCTTGCAAATATGTTAAGAATAGCAGAATGTTAAAATTCTGCTATGTTGTTGTAAGTGAAATTTTAAGATTACTTTTTTACGAGAGATATATTAGATATATATATATTTTTTTACGATGCAATTATTTAATTTAATTAAATTGTGTAACAAAATAGAAAACAATCTGAAAAACAAAGACAAGAAGATATTATAACTGCATTTTATAATTTATTAATTTTTCCTCAATATTTGGAGTTGGGATTATGTGCCTGATATTTGATATATGTATACTATATATGTATTATATAAGTACTATATATGTATATGTAACTATATCGTATAGAGAAAGAAGTACATAAAGTAATGATATTTACTTGTAGTGTATTGCAAATATCTATCCTTTGAGCTAACGATCCAGGGCTTTTTGTCGGTCCAGTAGTGGCCGATTTTTCGACAGCGTTGTACAGATGTCGGAACGGCAATTCCAATGTATTGGAATGATAAACCAATGTATTGGTCTATCTAGATAGCGTTCAATAAGACGCAATACACCTCCAGACGTGCCAGTGTTTGCCACCTCACCGTCACTACAGACGGCAATTAAATTTTCAAGTGAAAGATTTTTAGATTTGAAAAATGCAATCAATTCGGCTTGTTTCGCTTTGGAGGTTTCGCCTTTGCCTTCTAAATTCACATAGCCAATTAGTGACGAATGTGGTTCACGTTTTACTACTAGGTGTGGTTCTTTTCGCATTGTAGTGTGATATACTTTATTAGTTTTCTTCCGAGTTAATGAATCATTTTTGCGGAACCATCAAACGAAAAAGCGATCAACGATTCACCATCGTAATTTGCTCGGAAAATATCGTGTCTCGATATTTCACGCTCTCGGCTCACTTTTCTTTTATCCATAATAATGGTTTCACCTCGCTCATCCTTAAACTGTATGTCAGCGAATAAAGCTGAAGCCAAAACATATGCTAATCGATCGTATACCCCAAAGCGATCGCACATCATTGCAAACCGTGGTGTACTATATCGTGGAGTATACATTCTTCGCACGGTTGGTGGATTTCCGAACCAGGAGGTTCATAGTTTTCCAATTCATGCACATCTGATGCGGTTGGTTGAAATATTGGATCAGATGATGCACCTGAATGTAAAGATGGTAACACAGTAGATATTTCTGTTTCGACTGGCAAATATTCTGGTATTGTAAGTCTGCGTTCGTTATGCTGATCCAACATGAATTCATGGAGTCGGTCAGGAATTTTGCCACAATTACATCGAGCTGTTTTAAGCTGGCATTTACATTTTCCGATGTAAAATATTTTCGTTGTGCTGTCAACAAATTCTCTGAATTTAGCATCAATTTTTGTTTGTCTCTTACAAGCTTTCAATTTCAAGCCAATTTCTTAATAATTTTTTTTTTTTCAATAACCTCAATATTTAATTTGTTCCAAATTTGTATCAATTTGTCGCAAACATGTGGGGTGAATGTGCCGTATGAAAACATTTTATTTGCGTTTTTGCAACGAGCCGCCAAGAAAAAATAATGTTTCAAAATGTCGCTCGTAGTTGGAAGCAAAATATCGTCTAATTCAGCCTCTAAACCGAATGCCAATACGTTTTGCGAAGGCATATGTTCTAGATTTGATGATGACGCTGATGTTTCTGGCTGCGTCTCCATCTCCACATTCTCTGTATTATCAGAATCCACTGGATTATCCATATTTTTTATATCTTAAATTAAAAAAATGTTTTTTATTAGCACTGCACAGTTTATACACGAAACAATTATTTCTAAAACCTACATTTGCGGCAGATATTTTAAAATGCGTATTTAATTTTATGTGTACTTGATGCCGTGATCGTTTACAATAAACTAACAAAAATGCGTCAAATGAACTGAAAACAACGTATTGTTCATAAAGGCGAGAGTCGTCATGAGTGGGACACCTTAGCCTTTTGGCTTATAATTTTCTTTAGATTTTGATTTTTCAAAACAAAATATGTATATCTATTAGGGCGGATCAAATTTTGTATCGACCAAGCGTATAGCAGAAATGTCATCTATGATAAATCCTGAGAAAATATACCCAAGAAACCATTGGTCTAAAACCAATCCCAATATCGCGCATCAAAATTTGAATATGGACTTAAAAAAACCATAGTTTTATATAAAAATACTGTTGAATGATCAAAAAAATGGTTAAACGATCCTCATAAGGAGGAAGATCTAATATGTCAGTTTCACTTAAGCCCCTTAGAGCAAATTAAACAAAACGTTTTTGGATTCTTTCTATTCGATCAACACGCACATTGTAACTTGGGGACCACACTTGACTTGCATACTCTAAATGAGGCCTCACAATTGCATAATAAAACGTTGCACTTGTAATAATGCTATTAAATTCTTTGGCTCAGCGTTTTATAAATGACTGACATCGTTCCTAATTTTTTCCAAAAAATTGGAAAATAACTTTTGTTTATAGATTTATTGAATAATAAAGACAGTGGTTGACTCAAAACGGAACCGCATTGTGTTAACACTGCGGCAGGAACACCTTAGGGTTCAGAGCCAAAATCCTCGTCGATCGATCTAATATACATTAAAATATCCTCTGGATTGAAGGATATATGTTCCAAAGATACTCTGGGCTCGGAATACATATATTCAAAGTACTCTCCATCAGGATTAAACGAATCTGAACAGAATGATTCTTTAAAAAGATTGTCGAATAGGCCACAAATTTTGACGGTATTGTCAGTAAATCCCTCAGGAGTTCTAAATGAAGAAGGGAATCCATCAGATTTCTTCTTTGTGTTTATGAATCTATGAATCCCCAAAATTTCTTTGGATCTGTCAATATTCTCAGCTTAACATTATCTAAATATTCGTGATATAATGTAGCTGAGCGATTTTCAAATTCCAGAAACAAACGTTTGTAAGTTTCTAGGTCGTTTGAGCCTCAGCTACAGACGTATTTCTTCCATGCCCTATACCTGTTGTGGCGAAGAGCCTTTAAATCCTTTGTATACCAGGGTTACGCAAATTTGAGACTATAAGGTATGGTTTGAAAAAACATAGCAAAGAGTTCCATATAAAAAAATGTATGGAGTCATTAAGGCAATTTCCATTTATGTATTCTAAAATTACATTAAGTTTACTTTAAAGCAACTGATTCAACTTCAAAAAGTCAGCTCCTTTTTAATTGAATTCATAAAGCTTATCTGCTGAATTATAATTTACTATATTTACTCTGTCGGACTTGTACCAAATACTCGATGGTGGATGATATTCATCAACAGTAGTTAGAGCATGAAAGGCCCTCTTAACAACACCATTGTTACTGTCTGTAGTTAAGACCAGGTCAAAAAGTCTTTCAAGACTATTATAAATACAACTCACTTGTTGTAAGTCTGAACATATATTATCAACAAATATATGTTCTTGGCGGGTCTTCGAATTAGATGCATTAAAGAATGTATCGTCGTCTGAAGAATGCCATTTTTAATTCAGGCAGATTAAAATCACCCAATAATAAAATGTCATCATTAACGTCAAGTAAATTAATTTTGTAATCTATGCACCCCTCAAGGCTTGCATACATCTCTACACTACTCTTAGAAGGAACATAAGCATTAATAACATATACATTAGAGTTTCAATGTATAACTTTAACGGAAATAAGTTCAATATTAGAAGAGCAGGGAATATCAACAAGAGAACTGACAAAGCAGTTCCTTACAGCCAAGAGGACACCACCATCGACGGTTAGAATCTGATTTAACAAGTACACCTGCCGCAAGGCTTAAGTACTTGGGTTATCCAAAACCTAGGGTAATAGTTCATGAAACAGACAACCATGAACTTTGTGTTGTACCACAACCCGTTTATGTTTTAACTAGTAAAACATACACAACCACAAAGCATCACCCAGTGCCCTGCTGATTAGGAGCATTATGCAATAAATTACATACTGCCCGTAATAGCAGTACCAGTTTAGACTTCCGTAGCGTCGTACTTCCATCCATCTACTGGTGGAGACGAGACCTACCCAATCTCTTGCATATTAAGACAGATATAACAGCCCGGTCGTACCATTGCGCGACCCCGCCGGTCAATCTAGACCTGCGTAGCATTCACACAACCACAACCAGTACGAGACTCCCCGAAGGGTCAGCCCACGACAGTCATCTGGGCAACTTGATCCCGTCAATGAGGATCCACAACATTCCCGCAAAAAGACCAAGAATACACAATACGCAATTACGAAAAAGTGCATTCTTATACATGACTGTGCTCAATGAGCACTTAAGGGCTAGGCTAACAAGTTGGAGTTGCCGACTCAGCTGGAAGATTATTGCGCATGACCGGTACCTACTTTGGAGGACCTTTGCAATTGCCACTCTTACTCTGGCCGTTCGGATTTCACCATACAGACATAGAGTATTGGCCATTGTTCTCAGGGACTGCCGTGCTCCGTATGAGAACCCTTAGTTAAACAACCATTTCTACACTTCCCTCAGTGACTGCCGTGCCAGTTTGAGGGTGCGAGTCAAACTCTTTGACAAGCAACACTTCGGAAAGCCGAAGAGTTGACACTTTTATGCACGCATGCCAACACTTCACAACTGTTTTTCCAGCCGAATTAAGGCCTCCAAGCGGTGGATAGATTGGGTCTACCCCATCTGACGGGTAAAGACTGTACTCGTACTAAAAAGTTTTAAGGTCAATTGCTATACCTTCGCAGGCTTGTTTCATATCGATATACCGAATATGACCTGCTACCAAGATGGGCGCCACCCAGAGCTCTTGGTTGGCCCTATCAGTTCTTATGTTTGCAGGACGTATCCTACAAATAACCCTCCTCCTTTATCCTGGCTTTGGACAGGCAAGCTCAACTAAGTTGCTAACCTGGCGGAATTACCACCACCGACAGGACACCCTTATTTTCACTTTTATAGAGGACCCCTGCCAATACAGCTTTATTCCTCTGGGTCCACAGACTTTGGAGTTATAGTTCATGAATGATCAAAAGTATTAAAAAATACACATCCAAAGAGGATGTGCACCTGAAATACTCTTCACAGACCTGTAATTTACAAGTGACACTAGAAGAGCAACCACGTACTAGTTTTCACATTCACAAACACAATAGCATTACTCTGTGCCCTATTCTGTAAAAGCAGTATGCAATAATAATTCCATACTGCCCTTAATAGTACCAGTTTAGCTACCGGTAGATGGCGTACCTTCATTACCATCTACTGGTTGAGACATCGAGACCTATCCAATCTCTTGCATACTAAGCAGGTATGCCAGCCCGGTCGTACAACTGCGCGACCCCGCCGGTCAATCTAGACCTGTGCAAGCGATGTGCACAAACCACAGCCAGCACGAGTCTCCCCGAAGGGCCAACCCATGATAGTCACCTGGGCAACTCGGTCCCGTCGAAAATGAGGGTCTACAACATCCCAGCAAAGAGACAAAAAATTCTTATATACATATAAAATACATATATAACAACTTTTGCTTTTGACCGTGCACATATGTAGCACTGTTTCGTATCTGACTGGCACTTCCATACAAGGCATGGTTTATCACCATACCCTATATGAAGTGCTTACGATTTAATTTGACCTGTGCCCAGCGTCATAGGTCGCCTTTGTGCCCACATACGTGACACTCCTTGTGCCCTAAGACACCATTTTTTGTCTTTTTATTGACCATATAGGCTATGTCTCCATGCCGTGGATAGATAAGGTCACCTTATTTATTTCGACGGGTTTGACTATCCCCGTGCTAACAAGTTTTATGGACCATTGCTATTCCATCGCAGGCTTTTTTCAATATGATATACATATTGACCTGCTACCAAGATGGGCGCCACCCCGAGCTCTTGGTTGGCTCTAACTTTTTACGGCATGGGACGTATCCCATAACCAACCCTCCTCCTTTATCCTGGCTTGGGACAGGCAGGCCGAAACCTGGCGGAGTTACCACCACCGATAGAAGAAATATTGTCAGTGTATCTGTCTTTTCTAAAAACTTGGCAACTACTATCAAACAATTTCATGTCAGTAATGCTTGCGTTCAGCCACGTTTCTATTAACGCTATAATATTACTTTATCATAGAACTTATTTTTGCCACATTTCATGATTCGAGAACAACTGCTTCTCTTTTTGTGCCATCGTTATATGTGCACGTCACACTGTGGAGTGTTAGGTGAACTGACTCCAAAAGTGTCTTCAATATTCATAAGATATATTATCCAGTATTCAAATTGATCGAATCAACTTATCGACTAACGAATTGATAAGATTTCAAAGCTTGAACTTACCAATATGTACTGTAATATTTTTTATACTTTTTGGAGCCTAAGGTGGAAGGGGGGAGTGGCATTTAAGCCCCGAAATTAAATCCTTCATGGCTACTGGCCTGAATTCCAAAATAAATTAGTTCAACCTCTAAAGCCCTTAATTCGATTTTAAGTATCTTCATGTTATTAACTATTTAACAAATATAATGCAAAATTAATTGTTACAAATGTTACAAAAAAAAAAAAAAACTACAAATATTACAAAAATAACAAAATATAAATTCACCAATATTGAGTAGCTGAGCTATTATTTGCTTTATTTTTTTAATTAAATAAGAATCGTGTAAACAACACAATTAAGGAAATATTCAGTCTCAGAGTATCATAATTATCAAAAAAAAAAATTTATATTTCCACTTATAAATAGATATATGTAAACTTAAGAATTATTACCTTGTGCTATATATATATTTTACTAGTATAACAGTATCACGTGCATTTCTGTCTTCACGTTTTTGTGAGCAACTCACAATAAACAGATGATATTTTATAACTTAACGGAGCTAATACGTTGCTAAGTGAACATTTTTGTAGCTTAAATACCTGTTGCAAGCAGAGTTTCTTTTAATTTCAGCTTAAATTTTCTAATTTTCTAGCTATACAAAAAATAGCATTACACTACTAGACAGCACGGAATTAACTACACTTACCCTAAGTTTGTGAAACATAAAAATTTTTATATGATGATACAAATTATTTCATTAAATTAATGTCAATAAGATGCATATATTTACATTTGCTTGTTATATCAGTATAAGTTTGTTTTCATTACAAATAAATACTGCTTGTTAAATTTAAAATAATATTTAAATAAATTAAAATATATATAAATTTCTGTTTTATGCCTTAAAGCAACACAATCAAATGCTTAACAAAAAAATTTTCTAAACAATGTCTATCAATATCTTTGACATATCTTTTGTTCAATAAATCTTCACTAACTTTCGAATGATTTATTGCTGTCACTTTGTTGTGCTGCTTTATTTTTTATTGTTTGTTTGGCTTCTCTTAGAATTCTTTAATTAATTGTTTGGTTTTTTTATGGAAGCAGATTAACATTAACACGTATTCAAAACAAGCTTGTTTGTAGGCATTTTGTGATAAATTTTATTCAATGACTTTTGTTTGTTGAAATTCATTGCTTTCTTTTTGCTTTTATATTGTTTTTGGTTTTATAAAATAAAAAAAAAATGTTTTCTGTGCTAGAAATATTCAAATGCATGCAGCAACATTTCACTTAAGCGCACTCGAACAAGTTTGTCGCTTAAGTCTTTCGTTTTTCGGAGAGCGCTGCATGGCTTTGGTTTAATTTTCAGTGCTTTGCTTGTTAATATCGATGACAATTTACAGCGTTTTTATTCTTCTTGTGTTTAACAACGTTGTTGTTGTTGTTGCTTATAATTTTGTTGTTGTTGTAACAGATTTGTAGAAATTTGTTTTTTAATTCATGGCAGGCCTGTTGTTGCTATTTTCTTGTTTTGTGAGTTTTGTTCTTACTTTTCGCGGCTGTTTTGCAAATTTTGTTTATATAGAGATTCAAGTTAATAGCCAGAGAAGAAGCTGTTTTAACTGTGTCAGTTGAGAGTGAAATCAGCGCTACTGGCTTAGGTATTTTTTATTCTTAATTTGCTTCTTTCTTTATTTGAGTGTATTAATTATGTTATAAAGAATTGGGCTGCTTAATTCAATTGTTGTTACATTTTTTTTTTTTTTTTTTGGATTATAAAGTAATAATTTCGCTTATTCTTGAACTATTTGTATATAACCTAGGTTAAGGCTGTGCTAATGAGGTCCAAACATTAGTAATATCGACAATGCTTGAAAAATTGTTTGAGTAACATTTGGCAGTGCATGTCAAGTTATTGCAAAAGTAGCTTTTTAACCCACTATGACCTTCAAGTGTTTTTAAAGTAAATCATTTATTTTATTTTTGGCTGCAAGCCAGTCGAAAAAAATTCCTTGATCTGAAAAGCAAATCGCGCATGTCAACTAAGTCAACCACAACAACAATACACTAAAAAATATTTCAACTTATATGCATAAAATGCCAAAAAAACAAAAAAAATTATTTGTTATAAAAAAAAAAATTTGTCATTGCTGAGATGTTGTTTTTGTTGTGTCCATTCATTCACTATAAATATTTTATAATTATTTGAAAAATTTTTCAATTGATTTCTTCATTAATTGTTGGCTTGCATAATAATAAGTCTGATTTTTGTTGTTGTTGTAATTGCTTTAAACTTAATCAACAGTCGCTATTGTTGTGAATATTTTTGTTTTTATACGTATTTCAGACTCTTCCATTCTCAAAGTTGCTCATTAAATGCCGATTTAGCTAAGTTTGCCTTAAAAGTTGGCTGTAGATAAACATGTGTGCATATATACATTATAATGTGTGAGTGTGTGTTGCCGCTTTTTTTTTTTTTTTTGCCTGGAATTCACCATAATACCAACTACTTTCTTTTTATAAGCTGCTTTGCATGCTTTCATTTAAATGTCATTTCCATTATGTGTAAGCTTAAAGCTATGTTTCAACAAGTATATCAAAATATTTTCTAAATCCTGAATCTAACTCTACAAATTGCCTATTTTTTAATATGCATTTCTTTTTTAAATTTTTTATATCTTTTCTGCCTCGAGTTTAAAACAATTCATACATAAAACTTTCTACCTTAGCTATTTTATATGTCATTAAAATTTAGCTGTTATTTAAAATTGTTGCCAATTTGGGCGCATTTTATATTTATCTTCCGCTTTGCTTTTCTTGTTATTTTATATTGCAAAAATTTATTTTGCGGCAGCTTTAAATAGAGCTGTTGAACAAGTTTGCACATGCCGCAATTAATATTCATGTCTCTGATTTTTTGTGTTTTTGTGAAATTATGCAATCTTCTTTTTTTATATAGATGAAAAAAAACAATTTTTGATTATTCATATTTTTTTTTTATTTACAGGTAAAAATTCACAATCTACTTATAAAATATTGGAGCGTATAAATTGGCACATTTATTTCAATTAAGGATATCCGCTTTGCAACATAATTTCAAGTGAGCATTTTACATTATACATAATTGCTCGTTTGGTAACCCAGATGGTAAAATTTTAAATATTATGATATTACTGACGTTAAAAGAATTGAGTGATGCAGAGTAAATTAAATAGGTATGATTATAAAGATACTGTACTTAGGTCAGGGCCGGATCAAGGTAAATTTTGCTTGCAGGCTAACTTGTTTTTAGTGCCTTACCCCTTCCCCCTCCCCTTAACGCATAATTTAAAATTCTAATACATCAGTATTTATCAATAGTACATTTTAATTTTAGTAATTCTTCGAGCATCTGCCTGAGAACTTCTAGATGGCAACATGAGCGATAAAATTAAAAGTTCTTCATTTAAATCTTGGCTGTCAATGTCACGCTCGTTTTCATGAGTGAGCATTTTTTGCAGGTTGAAACACTTGTTACGAAGATTTTTCTTGTTGCAGTTCGCCAAATTGTGGATGTCATACAAAAAACCAAAATTTTGGCTGTGATCCCCCAGTTGTTCGAATCTTTCTTCCAGGGATTCGATCGCGATGTCTAAAACGACGTACTCACCTTGAAAGATGTTATTCCTGATGCGACAGGCTCATCGCTACCTTCGTAATCAAATTGCTTCTTTTGTTTCTTGAACGAAGAGTTGTTGCATTCTCGAATTCTGGATTAGAACCAAGTTGACCTGCTAATTCTTTCCCACCAATCAAAATCCTCTTTTGATCTGAACTCTTGCAAGCAAATTTTGACGGTTTTCATAAGCTCTGGATACACTGTACCAGGACCAAAAAGTCAGTCGACTGTATTAATTTTAGAATTTAAACATAAAATAGCACAGTATTTATTTTATTGTATTGTGTTGTTTTATGTTAGCTTTATTATTTTTATGACACACACTTCACATTTGCAATACTTACGTTATTTAAATAATCACAGTCAAACGCACGGCTATTGCTTAAAACGCTATCTCGTATGACGTATAGCAAATACGTTAGCTACGTGCATATAAAATAAACAAAACACGATCGCACAGGCGCTCGCCCGTTAAGACTATCCGATTACGCAATTATGTTTTACGAGAATTGATGCTTGTGTTGTTAACTACAGCGTCAGATAGATGGACACATTCCAAAATCATCATAGATTGAATAAAATTTTGTAACAAAATCACACGAACGTACAAATGAACAACCGAGAACAAATGACTGCTCATATATCAGCTGTAACCGCGATATCAGCACAGATTTAGGGAAACGACAATGAGGCGCATTCGAATGTTAATATATCTGAAAAGTATCTGACGCTGTAGTAAAAACAAAGATAATTCTTTACGTGTCGTGCACTATTGCCCCGGCTTATGCTTGTCAATAATTGACGATCAAGTCTTGGGGTTGGGCGGTGCGGGAATCGTTACAAAAGAGAAAGAATAAAATTGACCATACCGTCAATACTTGGGCAATTCGATTTGTGTTCGTTCGTTGTCCCGTTATTTTCAATTTGAGAAGGAAAAGGGAGAAGTGAAAGAAACAATTGACCGTCAACTCTTGACAAGTGTAAATTCAATCGTCAAGTTTAAAAGGGAATATGCAAAACTTGAACGTCAATTCTTGACGAGTATAAGCCAGGACATTGTACGATAGATACATGATACAATAATTTACAAGGTAGCCCTGACAACTAACTTTATTCTCACGAGCGGCGAACGGAATTTGTCAAATCAATACAAAGTTTAGTTTTTCATCTGTTTTGCTGCTGCTTCGTTTACTCCTTTGAGTAAATGAGTTTTTGACAACTCCAAATCGCCAACAGAACTGTCACTCCTACCTTGTAAATCATTATACTATGGTACGATAATTCGGTGGTGGAGAATTTAATTCACAATGTACTATTTCAATTTGTCGCTCATTAAATTTTTTCGCTCCCTCCATTTTTAACTCTTAATTTTTTCGCTCTTCCAATTTTTGTTTCTTCTCATTTTGACGCTTACTTAATTTTTTGGTTCTTAATTTTTTCGCCCCTCGAAGTTTGGCGCTCTAGGCGACCGCCTGCTTCGTCTGCGCCTTAATCCGGCCCTGACTTAGGTTTATTTCACTTTATAAAATTACAATTTTATTGAACTTTTTCATATATCGCTTAATCTATAAACAAAGTAAACGTGCAAATGAGAAAGATACTTGACACACAGAAAAACAAACGTACTGCATGTCAATTTCACAAACACTAATGTGACCAGCGCTCTTTTCTAGAAAACAAAATTGAATAAACATCAATATAATTGGATACAATAGAATTGCGCACTTGTTCTAAATACAAGATTTGCGAACTATATGCAAGTTTCATATTAGATTCAACAATACCAGTCGACGCACAGTGTGCGATTTGACCAATCTAGGCGGACAAAAATCTAATTTTTTGTGATATGATTCCTTGGCTCACTCCTAAAAAAAATTGTTCCGGAGCTGGGGTCTATCTCAAACACCCTCTTAATTACAGGGTGTTTCATTGAGTCTGTTTTGATCTGTTTTGACTTTGAAAGACTAAATTGCATTAGAACAATACAAAATTGTGTTTATTGTCTGTTACTGTAATTAATTCCTATTTAGAAGAACTTTTAGAAGCTTTTAGTTTTCCAAAGAAAAACCTATGAATTTTTTATCAAAAAGCTGTTAAAATATAAGAATAAACACAGTAATAGTTATTCAGAATTTAATTTTTTGCTTGTAAAAGGTGATTTTTTTGAGGTTATGATTTTCATGCATTAGTATTTGACAGATCACGTGGGATTTCAGACATGGTGTCAAAGAGAAAGATGCTCAGTATGCTTTGACATTTCATCATGAATAGACTTACTAACGAGCAACGCTTGCAAATCATTGAATGGGCCCTAGAAAAGTTGGCAGAAAATCCGCTTTTTTATCGACAAATTTTGTTCAGCGATGAGGTTCATTTCTGGTTGAATGGCTACGTAAATAAGCAAAATTGCCGCATTTGGAGTGAAGAGCAACCAGAAGCCGTTCAAGAACTGGCCATGCATCCCGAAAAATGCACTGTTTTGTGTGGTTTGTACGCTGGTGGAATCATTGGACCGTATTTTTTCAAAGATGCTGTTGGACGCAACGTTACGGTGAATGGCGATCGCTATCGTTCGATGCTAACAAACTTTTTGTTGCCAAAAATGGAACTGAACTTGGTTGACATGTGGTTTCAACAAGATGGCGCTACATGCCACACAGCTCGCGATTCTATGGCCATTTTGAGGGAAAACTTCGGAGAACAATTAATCTCAAGAAATGGACCGGTAAGTTGGCCACCAAGATCATGCGATTTGACGCCTTTAGACTATTTTTTGTGGGGCTACGTCAAGTCTAAAGTCTACAGAAATAAGCCAGCAACTATTCCAGCTTTGGAAGACAACATTTCCGAAGAAATTCGGGCTATTCCGGCCGAAATGCTCGAAAAAGTTGCCCAAAATTGGACTTTCCGAATGGACCACCTAAGACGCAGCCGCGGTCAACATTTAAATGAAATTATCTTCAAAAAGTAAATGTCATGGACCAATCTAACGTTTCAAATAAAGAACCGATGAGATTTTGCAAATTTTATGCGTTTTTTTTAAAAAAAAAGTTATCAAGCTCTTAAAAAATCACCCTTTAATTACTCTCACTGCCTTCTATTATTTTGTTTAACTTTGACTCTGATTCAGTGCTTGGTAATTTTATAAGTTCCATAACTCCCTGCAGTTATGCACTATCAAGTGGTGTTGGATTATAGTAGTTTGCTTTTGTAATATATGAGCTAACCACAGGGTCTGAAGTTATCCAACCTTTATGCAATATTTCCATGTATGTCTTGGTTCTTGATTTCGTCCTAGAGTGGTCCAGCCTAAATTTTACTCCCCGCTTTATTTAGAAAAATTTTAATCTCTTGAAGAGTTTGAAATTTAATAAAAAAAAAATATTAAAAATGATTGGACTAAAAATGAGTCCAAGATTTTTGACTAAGCTTAACATTGATTTAGATAGTATCTTAGTATACATTATTAGCTTATAATGATAAACCCTTGGTTAGTTGGGGTAATAAGTTACACTAGGGTGGAAGCTATATTACTGGAGCGAGGTGTGGCAGCCAAGGGTTAATAACTGAAAAGTATAAAAAATATTTGTTTTTTTTTAATATTTTTAAAATGAGCATGATTATTCTTAAAATGAGCATGGGAAGGATATAGTACCTTAATAATTAACAGAAAAGGAGTTTTGTTAATACAGATCCACATTAGGGTGGTTCAAAATTGTATGAAAAAATAATTTTTCAAAAATGTTGTCCTCCTATTGGCCCAAGTTGTTCTCTATGGACAAAAAATAAGTTGTAAAAAAACAGTTTTGAAAACAAATGATTTTTGAGCCATCCCAAGCGATATTTTTTTTCTTATTGTATACCATATAAGCTATATGATGTAACAAACATCAAAACTCTACCGAACACGCTAAAACATAGCAGGCTTGGAATTTCATTCAGCAAGCAATAATCTTTTTAACCTATTATTACTCAATCCAATCGGTCAAAAAATTACACAGTAACAATGTTCTTTTGTCGATTGATAATAAAGCATGGGTCAAGTAAATCTAATATTTTTTAAATGGACGTAAATTTTTAAAAATTATATTGAACATTTAATTGTCTTTCCATCGAGCTATTACTCGTCGAAATCCGTTAACTAATTCTAACTTTTTTTATAATAATTAACAAAAATAAGTTAAATTTCTTTGCATATTCAATATTTAATACATTTCTTTAAAATAATTCACAAAAAAATTCATTTTCATTATGTATGTTATTAGCTTTTTAATAATAGTTTACAAAAATAAATAAAAAATTAAAATAAATTTAAATTGTTAATTAAAATTTTATTACAATGAATTGGAATTCAGCTTTACTGCATTTAGAGCCTTCTTGCTGCACGTAGGATACTCTTTTCGATGCTCGGAAATTACTTGTAATAAAAATTGGAGTTCTTCTTCGTCCTTGGTTATTTTACGGTTTATCTCCTTGATAAGTGCGACTCCTTTTTCTGCGACATCATTGACCACTATAAGGGATTTAAAAATCTCTTTTGCCTCTACGTAGCTCTGCGAGTTTTCCCATTCTGCCACGTCGGTTTCCCAGAACTCCTTCACACCAAACTGATGAAAAATTTTAATCGTATTTTGGTTAGCTAAGTTATGCAGCTGCAAATTTTTAAAGGCAGATTGATTAATTTTTGGCCGCACTACACGAACAGATGAAGAAGCACCATTTATCATTTCTGTAACAATTTTGCGTTTTAATTCGTTGGAAACATTGCTGTCAAACAGACAGAGTCCTACTAACTCATCTGACAAGTACCACAAATGACCTAACATCTTCTTCACTGTTGCTGTTGCAATTTCCAAATTATCATACTGCAACAAACTTTTTATGAGTTGCAAGTCGTTGTTTGGAGCACATATGGCTAACGGTGCCGCAAACTAAATTTTAATGTAAATAGTGACAATGAAAATATTCATTTCTGCTAAGCCTTTTTTTTCTCTATCAGACAAATTAAATTGTTGGGAAAACATAAACATTTTCAATGAGTAGATAAGCTTTGACATCCATCGGGCGTGGCTTGTTGGACCAGGAGCCATAAATCGAATTCCTTTGGACGGTTTCCCACCAAGAAATATAATGGACAATTCCAGCAGCTCTCGATAATCATCTCTAGTTTGCTTTCTATTGAGAAGACCTTGGCAAAAGTCAACGATGTCGTTACGTTTCGTTTCAGAAATTCTTTTAATAGTCGCTGTGTTAAAAACTGATTGGTTGATTTTTGGCCAATACGCGCGGAAGCGCACAAAAAGCTTAACGTCTGGTCCAGAAGTGGCAGTGGGCAAAGCTGCTTCAAATGCAGCAGCAGCAACAATTTCAAACATATGATGTCTACAAGCAAACCAAAATAGCTCTTTATCCAGCTTCTTCTCCAGAAGCACGCAAGCCCCATTCTGACTTCCGGTATTGGATGATGTCGTGTCAAAACACATTGCAACAACGCTAGGACTAATATTCCACTCATTTTCGCCTAGAGATTCAAAAACAGCATTCGTCTGCATTTCACCAGTTGACGATAACAGCTTTTTTACACTCAGTAATTTTTCTTCTCCTTTTCCAGAAACCAATATTGGAAGCCGGTCTATATGTTCCTGAGTAGTAAGATCAAGCATCAGTTTTCCATCCCAGTGTACAGTTAATTTGCAGTTTGGACTAAATGAATCCTTTATGAAACTAGCCATTTCTAGTCTACATTTTTCTCGATGTCGTTTTATCGTACTACGGCTACATGCTAAGGAATCTATATTTACACCAAGACTATTTGCCGTTGCTCCGAAAATATACATCGCTTGCCGGTCACTCACTTTTGTTCTGTCCAATGCGGATGCCAGTTCTGTTGTTATAATGGGCTTTCATTTTTTAGTGCAGCTTTTGTCTTTTTTCGATTGAATATTAGTGACGTATTCATCTTCAGAGCTTTCATCGGAAGTTGTGGCTTCTTCGCTATCTGATATCCCAAGGGTACAAGTATTTCCCTCATCACAATTGGCAACCTTTTTTTTATAAAGCATTTGCTTTTCATGGCGTTCCAGTTTTCTCTTTTCTTTATTTAAGAATTTTATATCTTCTGATGCCATGAATCCTCTTCGTCCTGGTTCACGTTGTGCAAGCAAAAACTGTCGATCTTCTTCAATTGTAATGATTTGCATTGCGTCTTGATGAGCAATATCAAATAGATTAGACATCTTTTGAAGAAAACCATGTTCTTGTTGACAATGAAGAACGCTTTGTCTTGCCTTGTGTTTAAATAACTTCATCCACTCCATGTATAATTTTTTAAATTTATTTAAAGCATTGTCTTTTCGAGTGGTTGGTATATTGGCTTTTTTCCAAATCAGCATTACTTCATTTATTACTTTCGCACATGATTCTATAAAAGGATTTTTTTCTACTTTGTGCATATGAAAAAAAAAACCCATTGCCTCACCATTTGATGGCAGCCGAGTTGTAGGTATTTTAGAAATAGGTTGATTTATTAAAAAAATTTGAGTTTGACTCCGTCTTGCCATTTTAAGTATTTAACTATATATATACGTTTACATAAACAGAACGAAATTATTTTCTTACGCCAATTGCTTATTAATTGCGCTAAAACGACCACGAGCGCTTTGAATAATTGGAAAAAAAGAACAGAAAATTTGAATTTTCAAATCGAAATGCGCTTTAGCAGCTTTTCACAGCCTGCTATATTTTAGCGTGTTCGGTAAAGTTTTGATGTGTGTTATATCATATAAACTTATATGGTATACATTATGAAAATAATTATTGCTTTGGATGGTTAAAAAATCATTTGATTTCAAAATGGTTTTTCACAACTTATTTTTAGTCCATAGAGAACAACTTGGGCCGATAGGAGGACAACATTTTTGAAAAAAGTAATTTTGGACCACCTTAATCCACATGGTATGAAAACAGGTTTTTAGTATTAACTTTTGATTGGAAGAGAATATCGGAATTATTTTTGAAGCTATAATCTTTTATAAAAATTATGAAAATAACATTTTTAAAAAAATTAATTGCGTCAAAAAAATCGAAAGAGTATAATACCCTTGTTTTTTTTTTTTTGATAGAAATAGTAAACAAATTTTTGTTTTAAACTGAATCAATTTTTGCTAATAAATGTCATGCCATGTGAAAGGGAGTTTGAAATGCAATTTTTAATTTAAATTATTTTTACAAAAAAAAAAAAACAAATTTTACGCAATTTTTTGAGGAAACATTGAATATTGGGCTTTTTTTGAAAAAGATATTAAAAATACAAATGTACAGTAATTGGTATTTTTAAAATATTTTTTTGCAAGTGCTTTTATTAAACTTTATAACAAAAAAAAATTTTGTGAAATATGTTGAAATCTAATTATTTTTTATTATTTAGAGTTATTTATATAGAAAGTGATATATTTAAATTTACGATGCTTTTTTTCTCATTCCTTCAGGCAAACAAGTTAAAAGCACAAACTTGTATAGAAGCCCTGTTAAAAACATTTCCGATCAAATATTTACACATAAGGAAATTTGGAGAAAAAACAAAATTTTTGATACCCATATTGTGGTCTTCATCTCTAACAAAAATTTTTTTTAAAAAATAAATGTAGACTTTAATAAAGAAAATTTTAATATAAGAACTTAAAAGTTAAAAAAAAACACAGGTGCGTTGTTGGGCACACGAAAGAAGCGAAGCTTTTTCGCAGTTACATCGATTTGATAGGTTAATAATTTTTTCTTTTAAATAAATTAACTTTTAAATTCAAAAATTTAAAATAGCATAAAATAAATTACATATATACAGAAGACATATTTACTGCTTATTTTTTTATTGTTGAATGCCAAATTTCCACGCCAATTACATATACGGGCATATAATGCCAGCGACTCTCCATTTTAACTCTCCACACATGGTTGTAAACTTGGCTGCACTGACTCATGCATGCTTTTGTTAATTCCATATTTATTGATATCATCTATTTTTTTGACACTTAAAAACGCACTTGTGGGCATTGCTAATTTTCTTCGTACCTACAGCACCACAAACGCTTTCACAATACAAACAAACCGATGCTGAAGACACCTTGTGGCAAATAAAAGCAAATTTTTGCTAGTTGTAGCATAGCAAATACACAATCCTCTATCTATTGATAGATGGTGACGATCTACTGCAGCATAGCTTCTGTTATAATTAGCATTGAATTAATAACTCTTTCTACCAAGTCTTTGTGGCCTAGTGGATAGTGCATTGGACTCTCGTTTAAGAGGACGTGGGTTCCATCCCCGCGGGCAGGCCAAAAAATATTTTTAGTATTTATTATTAAAGTAATTAAATTTTCTTGTTGTAATAAGCACTAGCAACAAAGAAACCATCAAATTTCCAAGAAAAAATCTGTCGAAAATTTTTCAGATTTCACTCCAAGCAAATCACCGAACGAGGAGTAAAAAGCTTCGCTTCAAAACAATAAAAAAAGGTAACTTTTAGAATTCTCTTAAATCAAATATAAATGAAAATGAAACAATTTCGAAAATGCGCTCCTTATGATATCGACTAAATACTGTTAAAAATTACAACAACAAAATTACAAAGAAATTTATTTCTTCAAAATGGATGCCATCATGTGTGACTTTAAAATACCTTTCGTTTGATTCAAAATTTGTATATATTTTTATGGAAAATAGTGAAATTGTGGCAAAAAAACGAAATTTTCCCTGATTTTAAAACGTCATTTGGAAACCGTAAACTATCGATAGAGCACGAATAAAAAAATACGTCGACCTTAGAATTTCGACCTTAGAATCGGTGAGTGACACCCGGGGACCTTTCCTTGTAAGTGCGACTCCGCAAGTCACTCTAGACCTGTGCAAGCGATGTATACAAACAACAACCAGCACAAGACTCCCCGAAGGGCCGCCCATGATAGCCCCCCGGCAAGGGTTCCGCGAGATGAGGTTTTCAACTTCACCGACAAAAAGACCAAAAGTTCAAATTAACTTTTACAACTGGCCGTGTTCAGTTCCAACACTAAATCGTACTTACTTACATCAAACCACGTTCAGGATACTCGATCCATCACTATAAATCCAACCCTTAGATTATGGATTAAGAGCTTAGATTAAGAGCTTTAAGGTTTTATTCTTTTTTGAGATTCCATTTTGCAGATAAAAAAATATTTTTAAATTTTATTTCAAATTTGAAGATTAGTTCGAGTTTCTAGGCTACCAAAAATAATGGAAAATCGCAACAAACCAACCAAACTACCAAAACCTATGTTTTCAAAACAAAACTACCAATTTTGGTTCGATTGTACCAAAACGGCAACACCGATTCTGGGCCGTACCGAAACATGCAAAACTATACCCTCTTATATATTCTTAATAAGAACCTGTTGCGAAGTCTATGGATGTACATGCTCGATGAATGTAATTTTCAATTGTTGGTATGCATACTGGCTGCTTCGCTGGTAGTGCTTATTTATTCAAGAATGCCTCTATTTAATTTCTAATAAATTCTGTCACTGATTCCAAAACATCAACGCTATTTTAAGCTCACGTAGTTTTAGAGATATTGTCAGATATGCTTTTTTAGTCGAATTAAAAAGTGGCGTTCTAATAAATTAAGTGACGTAGTGGGTAGAGTGTGTGACTCTAACGCCAGAGAACCCAGGTTCGAATCGTCCATCTGACACAGAAAATTTTTCTCAATTGAATTAATTTTTCTGTTCGGCCGTCACATCTCTGCAGACAATGGCAAACGTCAGAGAGTAAAAACTGCCATGAAAAGCTTCTTGAGAACATAAGCCGCTCGGAGTCGGCGTAAAACATGTAGGTCCAGTTCTCAAACATTTGTGTTGCAAACATTTCACATCACACATAACACAATTGATCATAAGAAGCTCGATCAAAGTCCTTTCTAGGGCTGAGATGGCCATTTAGTTTTCTTTTTTCTTTTTCTAATAAATTACAAATGTCCTGCGAAATTTCAATCTGATTAAGACATAAAATTTTCTTTAACTCTTTCATATAAAACATCTCAATCGAATTTTAGTTTGCAATTTTTAAATCTGTTGCTGATTTAAGGGGGGACATGACATTCGCGGCAGAGAAAACAGACCTTTTTTTAAAAATTCATAACTCAGTCAAGAACAAACATTTTTCCAAAATTTTTTTTTATTATTGTTGAGGATTAAACAAATTACAAGAAAAACTATTAAAAAAAAAACATATTTTTCACTCCAACATGGTTTTATAGAGCTCCAAACTGGCGGCAGAGAAAAAAACGGGACCTCGTGGTTGCAGCGCTGGGAGTTGCAAAAATTGTCCGATCTGGAAAAAAATGACTTTTTTAAATCTTAACAAAATTGGTCATCGTATGACACGAGCTTTTTTTTTTAAATTTTTGGTGATGTTCCAAATTTGAAAGTGGGTTTTTTCGAAAAAAATATTGACTTTAAAAATTCATAAAAAATCGATAAAAAAAAAATTTAAAAAAAAGCTCGTTTCATACGATAGCCAATCAAGTATAAAAAATATACAAAAAAAAAATTTCGTCAAAAAATTAACCCGCTAGTGTCGCAACCAGTACGAAAAACATGGTTTCGAGATAAACGCATTCAAAGTTTGTGAACAAAGAAAAAAAAGGTTACCTTGAATCTGCCATGCCTGCTTCGTACTGTATGTCTTCATTATTTTGTGTTGTGCTGTTTCTTATAGTTTTTTGCAATCGTTTAGCAATTCGGGCTTCACCCTTCACCCTTCAAGTAGGTCCGAAATAACAACCACCAAAAGTCAGGTAGCAAGTAAAACAAGTATATCCAGCTGCCGTACGTAGGTAGCGCAAAAATTAAAAATGCGCTCTCACTAATCCGGCTGTAACTTTTGAACCCGTAAGAATTTTTCCATGAATTTTTTTTTCTTAAAATCTTAAGAATATTTACTAAAATACAAAATTATTAGAAAAAGGATAAAAAATCAATTTCAAAAAACTGCCAATGTCATGTAACCCCTTAAATTTGAAATTGTGATTTTTCTGCAAGAAGTTTTTAAAAAATTAATCATTGAAAAAAGGATAGAAAAAAGCAGACATCTATTTTTTTCTCAAATTTATTTACTCAAACTTTTATACTGAAAAATAAGCAATGGATGAGATAATCTTCCAATTAAATATTATTTTAGTAAAAACACCACATGTTTATTTATATTTAAATTTTGTGTTTTTTTTTATTACTGCTCTTATACATATTTGCAAACGTATTAGAAAATATTTTTACATTTTTTGTCTTTTGTTGGGTGAATTTTTTTAAAGATTCAGCAGTAAATGTTATGTCTGGTCAGACTTCAATTCAGGTATGACAGGTATGACCGAGGCCTGTGATTTTAATTTTTTTTTTACTTTCAATACCTGGCTTCAAAAGAATTCTTTTATATCAAAACTTAAAAAAGGAATAAAACTTGAGTCAAAAGTTTATGATTTCTTGCTTAAAATTTATATTTCTTTGTTGCATTTATACTTTCATTGCCTGCGGTTTATCATTAAAACTTCAACTTTTATTATATCCACTTTGTTGTTTTATTAAATGACCCGAGTAATAAACTCGTGTAACGACCCACCATCAGCTGCAATAATGTTTCTCTTTCAAACGCTAACAGTAGCAACACGAAGAAATAGTTACAAAGAAAGCGCTAAAAACGTATGCATCTGGCAGCACTTGTTATCGAGTTGTTGTTATTGTTTATTTCTAATGTTCACAAATTACCTTCAATTTTAACTCTAGCTGCAAAAACAAAAGTAATTTTATAAAAAAAAAATACCCGAAGTCGCCAAGAAGCCGACCTTAATTGTCTATCTTAACGTTATTAAGATGTAGTTTAATTTTTTATTAATTTTTTTTTTATGATTTTGCTAAATGTCTGAGCTCAAGGCTTACAAGGTAGACTTGTGGTGAATAGGCTGGGTAGACAAAATATAAGAATATTTTTAAAAAATCGAGTTTATCTTCTTCAATCATCTAAGCAAAAATCACACAGTTTATGCTAGGCTATAAACTTAAAGTAACTCAAACCTGAAGTTTTTGAAGTTTTTATCATGCGTGCAAATATATCACCGAAATTTGACGCCCAACATCCTTAATTCTACCCACGGCTGAAAAGGCGTTTCTACAATTCAGTGGTATGACAACAAAAAAAAAAAAAATATTAAATAAAACCGCTTTCAAACTTTGACATTTAAACTGTGTTTGTTTGTGTAATTAAAATATTAAAGTCTTATTTTATTGCATAGTTGCAACATGGCTGCAGGTTCAGTTAGTTTCATGTGATTACAACAATGTTAACTCAATGCCACATGTAAACGACATTATTAATTTTTTTTTTTTCTGCTAAACTTGTACCAATTATAATAAGAAACATTTATAAGTACGAGCAACTTAATTATATTATAACTATAATAAGCTATATATTAAAGCCATACAAAAATTTTATTATTTATGGTGGAATAAATAAAAGATGTTCCCAACCGGAAAATCAGTAAAAATAGGCTGCCTCGTTTTGACATTTTCATAGAATCAAACATGAAACCATGTATGAAATTTGTCAAAATAAAGCAGCATGTCAAAAAATATATTGAAAAATGTCATGGGATGAGAACACTTTATAATTATTCCGCCATGGTCATCGGTTTTTAGGCGTCAGAGCTTGCCACTTGTTCTGTGGCATCAAGTTTTGTTTTTAAGTTATTTGACTGTGTTAATTTAAATAAAGGATTCTTATAGAGTTTATTTTCTACCATTCGCTTACTACCGCTATAATTATTAAATTGTTTTATTTCAATATCAGACAATTTTGCTAATATGCACAAAGTTAAGCCTGCCATACTTTTTTAAATTCTTAATTTGTGCTGTGATGTATTGAAGTTGTGCTGCAATGTGCCGTTGAGACATTTAACAAATTTGCCTTTTTGGCATTGTGACTCCCTTAGTTTGTGAACACTTGGTTTTCCTTTTTTTTTTTTTTTTCTTTGACTTTTTGATTTTTGCTTCGAAAATATAACAGTTAAGAGGAACTAAAAAAAAAAAAACGAAATGGCCATTTCAGCCCTTGAAAGGACTTTGACCGAGCTTTTTATGATCAATTGTGTTGTGCGTGATGTGAAATGTTTGCACACAAATGATCGAGAACTGGACCTACATGTTTTACGCCGACTCCCAACGGCTTATGTTTTCAAGAAGCTTTTCATGGCAGTTTTTACTTTCTGAGGTTTGCCATTGTCTGCAGAGAGGTGACGGCCGATTTCAAATTAATTCAATTGAAAAAACTTTCTGTGTCGGATGGAGGATTCGAACCTGGGTTCTCTGGCGTAAGAGTCACACACTCTACCCACTACGCCACGGCCGCCACAATAAGAGGAAATGCGTATCATAACTTTGTGAATTTATAAAACAATACTTATATAGAATGAAATTATTTAAATAGGTATGAAATAAAAGCATATGTATTTCAAAAATTAACATATATATAAACACGGAAATATTTGCTTGCAAAAATTTAGTAATACATTTAATGATAAAAATTTTACAGTTTCAGAGGGTTCTCCGTATGACAAAGATATGAATTAAAATACACATACACCTACAGTGGGTCGCACAAAAGAGTACATGTTTATACTCCGTGCACTTGGTACTCAGTAAGAAAAGAAATAACAAAGCAAATCGAAACATTTTTTTAGCTTTATATTTCATGTTCAATTGTCAACAAAAGGGGTAATAATACAAAAAGAAAAATAAAACAATTATAAGAAAAAAGCAAATAAAACGAAAACAACTCGCATGTACTCAATTTTGCATTTTTAGCAATGGATCCAATTTTTAGTACTTAGTCCATAGTCCCTTATTCCGTATAACACTTTCTACTCGTTTTGGCATACTTTCTATCAATTTCTCAATTATTTCATTTGGAATATTCTGCCATTGCTGCTGTACCCGCTGCCACAGCTCGTCTATGTTCGTTGGGCTGTTCGGTATTGTCCCAACCGTCTTTTCACGATTGACCACAAATTCTCAATCGGATTGAGGTCGGGACTTTAAGCAGTGTTGCCAGCTCAAGACGATTGAAACTAGCTAAAATTATTAAAAAAATAGCTAAAAAAAGCTAACTTTTTATTTTTTTATTTCATATTAAAAAAATATGTTTATCTATGCATCAACACAAAATAGAAAAAAAAATGGAGCTAAAACTCATTAATGACTTCTTCAAAGGTTCTTATTCAATACATTACATTTTTTTTCTTAAAGAAAACAACTTATTTAATAATAACATTTTCACTTATAAGTCGATCCATTCCTCGTTACTACTTTCATATACGGCATTTGTACCAATTTTGAGGTAATACGATGAGGGTATCTGATAATTGTGGCAGCATTTATTGTATCGCTTCATTCCATACCTGTATTAAACATATAATAATGCAGGACAATTCAGAACGTTCCTTTTGTTTAAAGATTTATAATTATCACCTTATGTGTAAAATTGCATTTAGCGTTGAAATTTGCAACCGGTTTCTTATCTTCGTTTTTATAATGTTCAACTGGCTAAATGTTCGTTCAACATCTGCATTTGACCACGGAAGCGACAAAAGCTCAAGTGAGAACTTTGATATTTCTGCAAATGGGTTATTGCCAGCTGAATCTTTATATCCATGCAGCTCTACCCAAAATAGCGAAGTATTTGAAGTATTGATCCATTGGATGAAATTTATGTTTTTATATTGATTGACGATTTTTCCAACTACGTCAGTATTTTCTTCCATAGTTATTACAAAATCAGCAATGTTTTCTTTCGGGACTGATAATGTTTTTTCTACTGAAAATAAGTCGACTGTCTTTATTATTTCGTAATTTTCTGGTAATCTGGTAAAAACAAAGTTATTGGAAAATAAATTAAAAATTATTTATTTAAGTTTTAATATCATCGGCTAACTGGAATTTAAGTTTTAATACCATCGGCTAACTGGAAAAAGTTACTTAATCGTGAAAATGAGAAACAGAAAAATAGTATATATAAATTAATTTTTATAAAAAATTTTAAAGAATTGGCTTTACTTAGTTTTTAATATAAAAAAAGCAATGAATGATTTTTCTATAAAAACAAAATAATATAAATCTTTTAACAGTTAAAAATATGGGTAACTAGTATAAAGTGACTAACAACACATGTGCATATCATAAATGTGCAGCTTTTAAATAAATTTTGGTAAAAAATAGCAATAACCTAATTTTCCAGTAAACCGAAAATATGTACCTTTGTTGAAGCTGTTTTACAAGCGTTACGACAAAATCTATACATATCTTTCGGATGGACCCTTCTGTTGCCTCATTCAAAATGTTGTGTAGTTTATAATCAGATATCCATGTTTCAAAAGTGTATCCCAAATAACAACGCATGTCAATAATAACAATAACAAGGATGTCTCCAGAACTATATTCGGACTTAGTAACTATATTTATTAGTTTTTTAATAGCAAAAGTCAAATCTGTTATTAGTTTTGTCGGGTCACTGATATTGCTTTGAAAACTTTTGTTAAGCATTTGTAGATCCAACAGAATTGGTTTCAAAAATAATAAATATCCGTAGTTGATTTCATCATTGTACAACATATATAATGATTCAGCCATAAAGCATTTGTCTGATGTTTTTGCAATATTGAAATGAGTCTTGAGCTCAAGCCATTGCTCTAAGATACGCGATATTGCCACTTCAATAGAAAGCCATCGTGTGTCACATACTCTTGTTATTTTAAGTGGATCCTATAATAAAAGTTGGTCATTTTAAAAAGTTAAGGTTCCATAAATTCCTATGTTATATTACCAAGCCATTATTTATTGCTCCATATAACTTTTTGTAAGTTTGCTGTCGACTATAGCTTTTGCTAAACCAATTGTAAGTTTCGTTTACTATATATTCGAGGCTATTTGGCAGACACTGTTTGCAAGCGTAATTTATAGCCAATTGTATGGAATGACAAACGCAACGTATTAAAATTAAATGTGGAACTTCTTTTTTGAGCTCTGTGAAAACACTTTTTTTGCAGCCGATCATTACACTGGCATTGTCTGTCCCGATCCCAATTAGATTTGACAATTTGAGTTGAAACTTTGTTAACTCACTTTTAAGACAATCAACAATACCATCTGCATTACCGCTGGCTAGTTCCGCCATAGACAGAAATGTTGAAATCACTTTTTGATGGGCTTCACTAAAATATATGATAACAATTCCTGCAAACGAGACAATTAACGAATCTGAATTACATACATAAGTTAAAAGATTACCGAGAAGTTTTGTGATACCGATGTCTGTAGATTCATCAATTAATAAACTGAATTTTTTGTCACCAATATCGCTTTGCAAATCATCAATAAAATGTTTAGCCAAAGCATTTTTAATAACCCCGGTGCACTTCGATTTATGCAACTGCATTTGTCTACAAGTGGAACTGTCACTGAATTTATTTAAATCATATATATATAAATCATATAATAAATCAGTTAAGTGGTCAACCGTGGATATGCTGCTATGCTGGCATATAAATAAAGCTAGTGCAGCTTCCTGCTCCTGCGTTTTGATGGAAATTGGCTCAAATGGTATCTTTCTGATTTCAAGGAATTTTGCAGCGGCTTTGTGCTTTTCTGTCTCGGCATGACTGCGCAAATTCGATATTTTAGCAACAATACTGCATTTACAGTATTAGCAAAATGCTTTATTCTTGTCCGTAGAATCTTCGCTTATCCAGTTATTAAACAATGTATTTGTTTTTCACTCGCTTCGAAATTTTTGCTGATATTTTGACATTTTATAACCGTCAACAGGAAAAAACAGGAAAAACAAAACGAATTCGTTGCAATTTAAACTGATTGGTTGATCAGTCTCTTCAGGGTTGCAATAAATTGATGTTTTGTAATAGAATAGTAAATTTTTATTTTTGGAATAGAATTATGAAGATGCCTAACGTAATAAAGATTTTTGGTATTATTTGTTTTGATTTCAGTTTATGCAAACAAATTAGAAAAAAACATTAAAAATAGCTAAAAAAATAGCTAAAAATTTATTGAAAATAGCTAAATAGGCACTGCTATCCACAAAATCAGGAAGATGGGTCTGCAAAATGTGCAGATCGTCTTCTTTCCTCATTATTCCATCGATTTTTGGTAGTGGTCCAATGTGGCACCATATGAAGCAACCCCATACCATGACGTTTCCTCCACCGTGTTTCACTGTAACTTTAATATGGTGTCTTTGGATGGTCTCTCCAGGGCGGCGCCAGCAATATTGCTTGCCGTCAGACTGAAACTTATTAAATTTTGACTCATCTGATCAGATGACACGTTTCCAGACTTCTGCTGACCAATTTCTGTGTTCTCTGGCGAACTTCAAGCGTGCCTTAATATTCTTCGCCGACAAGGCAGGTTTTGATTTTCTTACCGCTGGGATGTAGCCAATTTTGTGAAGGGCTTTTCCTGCAGTCCATCGACTAACATAATTATTTATTGCTATAGAAGCATCTTTTGGTGTTAAAAACTTGTTTCTTTTCATCTGTGTTATCATGAGACGTGTGTCTGCGTCCGTTAAAATATTTTCACGGCCTCTAACTTGTGGTTTAAGAAAAACATTTCGCCTTTTTTGGACTCTTATTATCACTGATTGGCTTATTTTAAGATGCTTAGCATGCATCATCCGCGACGAGGAGCCACTATTTGTCATTTATATAATATTATCCTCAATGTCTTGTAATAGTTTCTTCATAATTTTATTGAGCATTGGAATTGTTAAAAATTGTTTTTTTATTTATTTTAACGTTCTGGAAAAATTTGCTACCATTGGCAATAAAACGCAATCACAAACTAAAATTTTTAAAGCAGATCATGAAACAAAGAATAACTTGAAAATCTAACGGTAAACGTCAATGTTTTGCTAAAAGCATACCTAAAAACTGCCGGGTTTATTAATTTTTTAAAATCATCTTAAGCTTAAATTTTTACATTACCTCAGCCGAAAAGTTTTTTTTTTAAAAAAAAAATAATATCGAGGGCCTATATTCATGTTCCTCTGTCTGCAAATGTACAAGTTTTCAGGAGAGCGAAAGCCCCGTTTCATCTTCTTATATAACATTATTTAAAAAATCGATCTTCTACAATGTTGTTCAAAGGTGTCCACGGACCACTGCGCATACAATTTTTATCTATTTTTGCGCTAGTTTAGCTGATATGGCAGATAGTGGGGTATGTCCAAAAAAAAAATTTCTATAAATGCTGATAGAGGTATTTGTATAGTAGTCAAAAACGCCATTTTTTGTAAGAAATCAACAGTTAAAACTTTGCTGTTTTTATTGTTGATGTTTTTTTTTTCAACAATTTTCGTATTTCACATGAAAAGAAAAGTGAAAAGTCAAAGATACTGATATTTTTACATGGGAATGTGTAGTTTAGGTTCGTGTTTTCACGTCATTTTTTTAAAAGACACGTGATTACGTGTAGCACGTGTTCACGTGAAACTGGATGCTCTAATTTCCATTCATGAATAAAAATACCCGCACTTAAAGATTGGTTAAAAATAATTGCTAGTAGATTCATCAAAGAAAAAGCACATTTTTTTAAATAAAAATGGAGAAAGTCCATTTATATCAGGCTTAGAAGAATTCTTTAGAGACATGATACCATTAAAAACATCTTCCAGTGTAATAGCAAGATTTCCAAAATTTGTGCAAGGAATGATGTTATTTAAAATTTCAGCATCTGACCAACCTTTTGGAGTTTCATAGACGGAGATAAAAAAAAAAAATCAGCAAAAAGATTAACAATATCTGAAATATCATTTGATGTTCTATCATTTAAGGACATTGTATAGATGGTATAGAAGAACAACAAGTTTTTCGATTCTATGAAACTCCAAAAAGCTTTAGGATTTGACTTTATGTTTACTTCAAAGCCCATTATATATTGATTATATACAAATTTATGGAGAAAGTCAAATTCTCTTTATACTTTATACTTAGACTCAAAAACCGAATTTTTAGTCGCCTCAAATTTTTTATAAAACTTATTTCGCAAATTTCTTAATTTCATAAGACCTTTAGTGTACCAAGGCCTCTTCAAATTCTTTTTACGAAATCTCGGAACATGATAGTTTAAAATCTCATCCATATCGTATATAACAAAAAACTTAAGAGACGCAGTAACATTGTTGCAATCTTAGTGACTCTGCCAATCAACAGTTCTTAAATGAAAGTTTAAATATTCAAAATTGCATAAATTGTAATGTTTTATTATCATAAATATATTATTTTCTTTATGAATACAAAAGCTTTTCAGGTCGGCGCGAATATAATCAGACTTTTAATCAGAAGCGCCAACTTCAAAGCTTTTGTATTCATAAAAAAATTAATATATTTATGATAATAAAACCAATATTGCATACAAACATTACAAACAAACAGAGAAACCGACGAACTTGAGAACCAAATCCTTTTTTGAAGTCGGTTAATAAAAGCAGCGGTTTTTCTTTTGTTATTCTTGTCATTTCGTACAAAATATTTTTATAGATTTTTTAGCATGAGATTATTAAAAATTTAAAAGAATTACATTTTTTAGTTAAAATGGACTTAAAAAACAAAAAAATTACATGGACATTTCATACAAGGAATTTTCGTATCTCGTGTGGGAACACAATTTAACCTTCGCCTTACGGAACAATTTTGTGTGCATCGTTTACTGAAACCCACCCGGGTGGCCCATATGATTCTTTATACTAATGCATATACAGTGGCGTGCAAATATGAGTACATAATTAATTTTTTTCATTTCTAAACGAATAAAATGTGCAATAATAAAGAAAATTAAAGTAGCTTTTTTTACTTTATTCTTTGTTCAATTCTGAATAAAACAACTAAAAGTTCAAAACAAAAAACAAAAACTTCAAAGAGATAAAAAAGCATAACAAAAATAACTCGCATGTACTCAATTTTGCACTTTTGATGTACTCAGCATATGTGTAACCAAAATACCGTTAGTTTTGTATTTTTTGCGCTTGTCTTCGATCAGTAATGTTAATTTAGGTTAAGAAACACGTGATTAGTTAGAATTAAAGCTTTATTCCAAGTGCACCGCAAATATATTCAGATTTAATAAAAAATGAAAAAGTTATCGCGTGACTTAGAAGATAATATAGTTTCCTTAACTAATAATGGGGCTTCATCTCGGAAAATAGCTAAGGAACTAAATATAAGTCAATCTGTGGTCATTCGCGTCCAAAAAAGACGACATACTGCTCCCAAAGAGCAAACTAGAGGCCGCCCCAAACTGTTGACCGAAGGCGACGCGCGCCTTATGATGGCAGAAATGAAGAAGAACAAGTACTTAACACCAAAAAATACTTCTGTTGCCAAAAGTAAGCACATTAGTGAATGGACAGCAAGACGAGCGCTTCACAACATTGGCTATATTTCAGCTGTTAAAAAAAATAAGCCTGCCTTGTCCGAAAAGAACCAAAAGGCGCGAATGAAATTTGCAAAAGAGCATAAAAATTGGACGCTAGATGACTGGAAACGTATGATCTGGTCAGATGAGTCCAAATTTAACCGTTTCCAATCGGACGGTAAGCAGTATTGCTGGCGTCGCCCTGGTGATACCATTCAACGCCACCATGTTAAGCAAACTGTGAAGCATGGCGGTGGAAACATCATGGTTTGGGGCTGTTTCACTTGGTGGAATATTGGGCCGTTACATAGAATTGAAGGCATCATGACGAAGGAAGACTATCTCACTATTTTGCAGACTTATCTTCCCGAGTTTGTTGACAAGAGCGCCTATCCTGAAGATGAAGTCGTATTTCAACAGGATGGTGACCCGAAGCATAGGGCGAAAATAGTGAAAAAATGGCTGAGTGAGCAAAATTTTGAAGTGATGAATTGATGAAGTGACCTCAACCCGATTGAGAATTTATGGTCAATCGTGGGAAGACGGCTGGGGTTGTATCAATCAGCTCCATCAAACCTAGAAGAGCTGTGGGAGCGAGTACAGCTTGAATGGCAGAAAATTCCGAATGAAATTATACAGGAATTGGTTGAGAGTATGCCACAACGTATCAATATGGTAATTAAAAATAAAGGGTTATGGACCAAGTACTAAACAAATGCTCTCCTGACACTGGTATTCAAAAGTGCAAAATTGAGTACATGCAAGTTATTTTTATTATGTTCTTTAATTTCTCTGAATTTATTGCTTTTTGTTTTAATCTATTTGTTGTTTTATCAAGAATTGAACAAGGAATAAAGTAAAAAAAAAAATCCATTTTGGTTTTCTTTATTATTGCTCTTTTTATTCGTTTAGAAATCAAAAAATTAATTATGTACTCATTTCTGCACGCCACTGTATATATTTTCACATATAAACATAAATATACATACATTCGTTTACATATAAGCATATTTGATTTGTGGTTGCCAATTTCAAATACACTCAAGAAAATTTGTTAGTAGACACAGCAGAAAAGTCTGCTGAAAAGGGGAAAGCAAAAAAATTAGTTTATTCAGCAAATATTTCTCGCTATCGGTAAAGTTTTAACGATCGAATGCAAACAATTAGTCATTATGGCAGAAAATTTTCTTGTACAACAGTCAATTTTCCTTCTGATCAGTAGCAAAAAAATCTGCAAACATATTTTATTGAGTGTAGTGATAAGAAAAAACAGGTTTGGGGAGACAGAATTGCAAACTATTGTAGACAAAAAGCAACAAAAAAACGCGTCACTGAGATTTCTAACGGTAATCGGAATATGCACAATGCTTTGTAATTTAGTTTCAACATCATACTTTGTTAGTTTCATCAAAACAACGTACTGCATAAGACGCATCTAAATAATTATAAAAAAAAAATATGAGCTGTAGAAATTCGTTTCAATATCTTTCGACAAGTGCTGTTTCTATGTATTTTTTATGAATTTTTAAACTCGGATTATTATATCAGTGAAATTATAATTAATATTCTCAAAGGTTATCTAATGAGGAGAGAGAAGAGTATTATCTGAAACTGATTGAAGACACAGCCGATTCTGACTTGGACGAGGCTGAGATATTGTTCGACGAGAATAATGAAGACGACGATTACATTCCAAACGAAGCACTAGTTGCTTCTGATACAGAACTGGAACAGCACGAAGTTGAAATAAACGCGGAGAGTGAGTATGATGAAGATCATGAATCGGCCAATGAAGACGCTGCAACATCATCGAATAATAATTTATTCTTCGACACTAAAGACGGTGTAAAATGGTATATGCAACCTCCTGGCTTGAATCGCCACAGATCAAATAATAGATTTCGTGATAAACTTTTTGTCGGCCCTAATCCAATTACGAAAAATTTGTCTAAAGTTGATACGTTCAACTGTATTCTCAGCTCTCCCATTAGAGATTTAATTCGCAGGTTTTCCAACATAAAAACCGGAAGCAGTGTTAGCAAAATGGAATGACGATCATCCTGACAAGGATCGCAGTACCTGGAAGCCAATTACAGACGTAGAATTGTCTGCATTTTTAGGAATTTCTCTGATAATGGGCTGTCAAAAGTCAAACCAAGAGCAACTTTATGAACTTTGGCAAAAAAATGCATACCCACTGTATCGTGCAACCATGTCACGTGACAGGTTTATGGAAGTTTTAAAATTTCTACGATTTGACTGGCACGCTACCAGAATCGTCCGACAAGCACAAGATAAGGCAGCACCAATAAGAGACGTTTTCGACATGGTGAATTCAAATTTGCGAGATAATTATCGGCCACACGAGTCCATTACAGTAGATGAGCAGTTGTTTGGATACAGGGGCCGTACACGATTCACTCAATATATGCCATCCAAGCCAGCCAAGTATGGTATAAAAATCTGGTGGGCTTGTGATTCGGCTACTTTCTACCCACTGCAAGGCCAAATTTATACTGGAAAAGTTGGTAATGTACGTGATGTCAACCAAGGCGAGAATTAGTTTGTGAGTACAAAAACACAGGAAGAAACGTTACAATGGACAACTTTTTCACAACGCTGCCATTGGCCAAAGAGTTGGCCAATTGGAAAATATCCGTTGTAGGAACTGTTAAAAAAAACAAAATGTATGTTCCTTGTGAATTCAAGCCATCACCATCCCGTGAAGTGGGATCAAGTTTGTTTGGCTTTGCTGAAAATGTGACACTCTGCTCGTATGTGCCAGCCAAAAATCGGTCAGTTGTGTTGTTGTCTACAATGCACAACGGGATACATCTGGCCGCATAAGACAAAAGGGTAGATGCTATATGTGCTATATGGATCAGCAAAGAAGAAACACGCGTCAACTTTGCATAAAGTGTAAAAAGCCAATATGCGCAGAACATAGCATCTGCCAAACAAAATGTAAAAACTGTTACGTCGGTCCATCTACATCATTACAGAAATAATAAATAATAAAACATATTAATAAAAATATGTAGAACACATAGTAATTGAAACAAAAAACAATTCTTAACGTGTTTGTTTCATTTGCTAATATTCAATAATATAAATATGAGAGAAGCTGAACAGGCACACCCGGGTGGGTATTCGTAAACCGCAAAGAAAAAATGACAAAATTAGAAAAAAAGGATTAAAATACTTGAAAATAATTATTTTGCGTAGACTATACAAAAACACTCTTAAATTTGTTCAGTGAGTCGAAACCCTAGTTAGTTTCGATCAAAATACAGGAAGTTATTAAGAAATCAAAATCCAAAAAACCACACGGGTGGGCATTAGTAAGGCGAAGGTTAAAAGAGCGATTTTTATTTTTTTTTTTTTTTGGTCAAGTTTCGTTTTTGTTTTTGGGTAATTTTTCTAAAAACTGCTTTTTTCGTTTTTTTGGGTGAGATTTCGTTTTTCGTTTTGGGCGATTTTTTATTAATTCTTAGGTCATTTTTCATTGAATGATTTAACATTTTTTTTGGCGATTTTTCTTTGGGCGATATGGCGAAGAGCCAAATATTTATCTAGAAATAAATAAAGTTTGTATTACCTTTTTCTTTTTTTTAATTATTTTTGTTTTAGACTTATTGTGTAGAGAAATTTTTGTAAGAATGTTTTGATTTTTCTCAAAAAACGAAGGGCCAAAACAAGAACTAAGTTCACCAAATTAGATCGATTAATAAATTCAATGAACCCTGGTGCACTCTCTTTTAATTATTTAAAAAAAAAAAGACACACAATATCCTTACACAGGAATGTTATTTTACCTACCCCCATTACAAAAATTGTGCTGTATTCAAAAATCGCATTAAAAGTTCGTTCAGTCACTATGTGAGTGATGTCAACAAAATAGATAAATCTTCATAAATTCCACAACAACTAATTTGATATTTTAAACGTACTCTGAATTTAAATAGTTGAAAAATTTGATTAAAACCACGCCTATTCTCCATGCAATTCCCCACATCATAAAAATTATACAACCTTCATAACTGCGAATTTCATCGTAGTGCAGATTTGATAAAATTATTGCATATACATAGGTGCAAAAATAAAAAAATGTTCAAAGTGTCTTCCTATTTATGTGTGGGAATTCCAAAAGTAGAAAATAGGGTTTGGTAGCATTATTTAAGATCTGAGCTGGAATTTTACGATTGTTTCATAATGCACAGCCCCAAAAAGTTTTAAATATCAGCTTAAGGAAAGGCTTGGCTATAACTACTTATATAAGTGTGAAATGATTCACTCTCATATGTATCAAAAGAGCTTGTTTTATCATTGCAACACCATTTGGAGTCATAACAAAAACTGACTCAAAAAAACATAAAATAATAAAAATTAAAATGAAAAGCATAGCATAACTGCAGAGACAAAATTGCTCCAATCACTTTATCAACACATTAAATTGTAAATACTAGCCTACATTAATTAATAGCCATACTTCACATTTCAATAAAACCAAACATAATCATATTCCAAGCATTATTTGATTTTGTTGTTGTTTGAAAAAATTTTATTTTGTTAAATTTTCTATTAGCAGATGCACGCTAATTATTGATAATTGTTAGAAAATTATCGCGTGCACGCATAACATGCTGCAGTTTAAGCGGCATTAACACACATTTACGAAGGCACTTCATATCAAGCAACACATACATGCGTAAAAACAAGTTAATTGAGCTGCGCATAATTTGAGTTGTAATTATTTTATCTTGATGATGTCGAAAATATAAAATTAGACAATTAATTTTTTTTTTCTAGTTATCAATGTAATAATTAAATGCTTCAAATTATTGAGGGTTAAATTCCAACATTTAATCCAAGCTACTGTCGAAGAGTGCAACTTTGACATATTTTAAAAAGTTTTGCTTCAAGGTAAACATTTGAATTAACTATTTTGTAGGCATATATTTCTAAGTGTTTTATCAACAATTAAAAAAGAAATATAAAGTAGAATAATGTCAACAATATATAGACTTAAAATGAACAACAGTGTGTGTGCTGCAATGTGGCCAATATGTGCTGTCATGTGACATAGTGTGGGTAGTAGTAATGCATTGTGATAGCATGATTTCTATGTGGCATTGATTATTTAAATAAAATAAGCTTCACTATAAGATTTTCCGAAACTTGGATATTGTGCTGCCATGTGCTCAGATTGTGCTGCAATCTACTGTAGATGATTTTAAAAAAAATTATCTAATTCTGTTCATTCCGTAGCTCATGGCATTCTATGACCAACCTATTTATCATATAAGCTCACCAAGGTTTACTTCTGGTTATTCCTAATAAAATTAAAGATGTATCTTATTTATAAAAAACATTTAATATGTACTTTTTTAATATCTCTCTACGGCACATTAGAGAGCGGTATGAGCACATCATAGCACAATTTTCAATTTTCTAAAACAAACTAATGGCGGAGCTAACTACACATACTTTCAATGCGGCATATGAATGCATACATTGGGCTTATTGAAGACATAATATTTTTTATTTATAAATTGCGTAAGTTTTGTATTATGTGTGTGTGACTTTGTGCAGGAGAGCAGGAGATAAGCTTTTTAAAGTACTTTTCAAGTACCTACAAATCGCTAAACATGCTTGAAAAATCAATTCGAATATAACTTACAAAATGCCAAAGAAAACGACACGCTTAAATAATCACTTAAAATGTGAAGAAATGCAGCCGGTCATCAAGGAAATACCGGTTCAAAATGACAAAACTACAATAACTGGAACTGGTTTACTTCGAAAAAAAAAAAAAAAAAAATATGAAAGCAATCAATTCCATTGAGGTTGATTAAAAAAAAAAAAAACATCTCATAAAATAAACAAAGAGTTCAAACATTAAACAAACACTATGATGAAAATAAAAATGCTTAAAATTTGCTATTTTAAATAGTTAAAAGACAATAAAAAAAATCACGCACACACACGCACACACAAATATAAACACTAAAACAACAAATAAAAATAAGTCAAGGTAATATAAAGCACCGCTAAGCCAACGCAATTTTGTTACATGACCTTTACAGTTAGTACGAAAAGTAAACTGAAGAAGCAGCGAAAAAATATTCAAAAGAAAAACTAAATAAAACATTTTTTTTAGTACGAAGCAGTAAACAGTTGGTACAAAAAGTAAACTGACAAAGCAGTGAAAAAATTCAAAAGAAAATTTGACTTAAAAAATTCGTGCATTAAAAAATTAAAGCTCAAAAATAAAAAATTAAAAGTAACAACTTAAAGTTATAAATAAGAAATTAGAAAATTAATTTTTAGTTATTTAATGTTTTAAATAATAAAACACTTCTTGTACTAACTGTATTTAAATTCTGTCTTTTGATATTGTTTGATGAACAGCAACTGGTTGTTGATGCTTTATGATGTTTCAGCTGAAGTTTTAAATAAACTTAAGTAGTAACATCAACGATTAAAACCATAACAACATTTATGACTGCCATATATCGAAGCCTAGTTTGTAATACAAAGTTCATTGGAAGTTTTTATGATATTTGCTTCAAATGTTTTTTTAAGGTTGCTACCTAAAACGTTTTATCAATGCACATGTCAATAGTTATTGTTGCTTTTGTTGAGCTTCAAACCCTTAACAGGTTTTTTTTTCTTTATGCCTCTTTGACCAATGAATCACCTATTTACATGTGCGAGTATGTTTTAAAAAATGTTTTCTGCTTTAAGCCATAGTAATATGACTTATATATCAACTAGGCATAAAAGTAGTTTAAATAACTTTTTTTATATGAAGCTTATTTATTGTTTCATGCTGACAATTTTATATATATATGCTAGGCTTTAATTATATGAACAGGCTTTTAAAGTTTCCGCTATTAACTAAGGCATTTTTTTTTTTTACAAAAAATGATTACATAAAAAAATGGCAAAAAAAAAAGTTATCGTTGCGCTAAATTTTATAGCTTTCATGCAATATTTTTTTGGCACTTTTTATTGTTGTTTCAAAATGTTTAACATGTTTTGTAAAAAATTACAAGTTACATATATATAAATACATATAAAATACATACATATAAAATAATTGTATAACCTCGCAGCATTTTTGCCTTTCAACGACTAATGTTATTTTAATTAAATTGAATTAAAACAGTTATTGTAATTTTTCTGTACAAATATTGAGTACAAACTTAAAATAGCTGCATATCTTTCAGATTCGAGTAAAATAAACATAAGCATTATCATCCTTTTTGACACTTAGTTATTTGGGCTTGAAACAATTTTGTTGCAATCATCTTCGAGATCGTATTGAAATTTTTTCCAAATTTTCTGACGAAAATGCTAAATATTATTTTTCCTGTGCGTAACTTGGTTAAGGTCATTGATTGCAAGTTTTGTGTAAAACAATTGGGGTTCTATTCTACTGTTCATGTAGTTAGTTTTCTTAGAAGCGTGCCTCAAGAGTTGTTTTTAATAAAACGGACTGTTTTGTGAAAATTTCTCTGAGTTTTTATTGAATTATAAAGTAGAGACATGGAAGTTATTGATAAAATATACTATCGCTCAAATGGTTGCCATGCTTGACCATGCTTGTACACGCGAGCCCTTTTTAATTTGATTTACCTAGTGAATTTTTCATGACATTCTGACCAATTTTTGACATTTCGATTAAATTGACCACCAGAGACCTGCATCAAGTACTTGAAAATTCACTAGGTTTGAACTTGAAAAAACCAAGCAAAGCAAGCACGTATTAAACTAATCAATCACAAGCTTTACTGCTCTGCTGCGCACAAAATCTTGAAGCGCTTGAAAATTTTCAGACAAATACTTGAAAAGATCGATATGTTCGCAAAAAGCTTATAAACTTGCAAGTATCCAAATAGTTCAAATAGTTCAAATTGAGAAAGCTTGTTGTCTTGGGGGTCGCTGATAGCGATTCTGATGTCAGAATATAAAAAGTTGTTTGGACACTAGGGTGGACCGTAACAATACTTTTTTGTGATTTTGACAGATTTGGCCCTTTTTTGCAATCTAAGTCGTATCAATTATTTGGATTCAAATGTTATGAATATGATGTTCTGAGATTATAAAGTTCCATATCTCGAAGGGGAAGCAAAATAGGTAAAATCTATCCATTTTTTAGGGGTTACTATAGAAGGAAGCATTTGTGAGACACACAAATAGGGGGTCTATCAATACCCCATTTTGCACATTTTTAGGGGGAAACGTCGAAACACGTGTTTAACTGTCCACTGAAAGTAAAATTGTAAGTCATACACGTGTTTCGGCACCTCCCTAAAAATATGTTGAATAGGGGGATTAAAAGACCCCCTATTTGTGTGTCTCAAAAATGCTTCCTCAAATAGGAACCGCCAAAAATTGGTTAAATTTTACCTATTTTGCTTCCCCTTCGAGGTATGGAACAACATTTAATTGAAAGATATCGAAAAATCCTCGAAAAATTCTCGAAAAATCTTCAAAAAAATAGAAGAAGTGCCATGTCTCGAAGGGGAAGCAAATTAGGTAAAAATTAACCATTTTTTAGGAGTTTCTGAGGGGGGATGCATTTCTGAGACGCACAAATAGAGGGGTATATCAATTCCCCATTTTGCATATTTTTAGGGGGAGACGTCGAAACACGTGTTTAACTGCCCACTGAAAGTCAAATTGTAACTCATACACGTGTTTCGGTTTCTCCCTAAAAAAATGTCGAATAGGGGGGTTCAAAGACCCCCTACTAGTGCGTCCTAAAAATGCTTCCTCAAAATGGAAACCCAAAAATTGGTTATGGGCTTATATTGGTTAAATCTCGAAGGGGAAGCAAAAAACTAGTTCGGCAGGGTACCGAAGCAAAAATACCCCCGCGGCCGAATTAAAGTATATTCGAAGTCTTTAGCCACGACAGACACGATGACATTCACTTTTATATATTTACGAAAGTTTTCCTATTTCGATGACGTCACTTTGTATGGGAGGTAGACGTGGTTTTCATCCGATTTTGCAGCATATCATAGATATGGTTCATATTATATACCAATCTTTGTGCGATGAATATTAAAGCCTGTATGCATACCTAAAGTGTCCCCCAAAAAACGTTAGCATCAAATTGAAAAAATTTGTGAAAATACCCCATACAAACCGCGCTGTAAGACGTAATTCTACATCAAAAAAAAAGAAAAAAAAAAGAAAACGCAAAAATTAGGTTTAAAGCAATAATTTTAGAGCTCTAATAGATAGTTATGAATAATAATTTAATAGATATTTTTTGATTTTGAATTGAGTCATTAAAGCACTCAATTTGAAGTCACTTTAAGATAGCAATTTTCGGACGGACAAAAATAAATTAATTTGTAATAAACAAAAACTGATACAGTTTTTTGAAAAATATCCAAGTTTTTTAATGAATGAAAAATAATATTAAAAAATTAAACAGAAAAAACCCAAATTTAGGCAAACTATGATGAACTTGAGCAAAAAATGTTTTTTTTCTTCTTTTTTTTGTTAATGAAGGCGATAAAATCTCGTGCACAACAACAACAACAACAACAACAACAACAACAACAACAACAACAACAACAACAACAACAACAACAACAACAACAACAACAACAACAACAACAACAACAACAACAACAACAACAACAACAACAACAACAACAACAACAACAACAACAACAACAACAACAACAACAACAACAACAACAACAACAACAACAACAACAACAACAACAACAACAACAACAACAACAACAACAACAACAACAACAACAACAACAACAACAACAACAACAACAACAACAACAACATTAACAACAACAACAACAACAACAACAACAACAACAACAACTATATGTAGTTTAAGGTGTTTTTTTTTTTTTTTTTTGTTTTGAAACATGCTAAGCTTTGTCATTGCTTACAATGACTGCTTCTAAAACCCTTCATTAAGCATTTGAAGAACTTTTCAAACACGCAACTAAATCAGCTGATTGCACTCTACATGGCTTGGCTGTTTTTTTTATTATTTTAATTTTAATGCTGCCTATAATGAAGTGCAACTTAAACTAATTTCTAATTGTTGTTAATCGTTTTATGTGTTTTATTAGCTTGACTTAAGTAATTATTTTTTCTACTTTACTTAATATGAATTTTTTTTTTTCTTATTTTACAGATGGCTTGTGGCATATCCTGTGTAGACGCAACCCTGAATAAAACATTCTATCATCTGGGTGTTTTTATTGCGAAACATCCAGGCTACTTTATTATTGTTCCTGTGCTGCTATCGTTACTTTGTGCCACTGGGTAAGTTTTGGTTTCTGCTTTTTTTTAATTTTTAATATAATTTCTTTTTTAATATAACAGTTATCAACAGTTGAAATACCAAATTGACCCAGAGTATTTATTTTCACCTGTAAATGGTGAAGGCAAAGCCGAACGCGCCATTGTAGAAGAATATTTCAAGGTCAACTATACACATCGCTTCAATGTCGGTCGCATTACAAGACCAGGTAGGTGAAATCTTTAATAGGCCAAATTAAGCGTAAAATGACAAGTAAAAAAAATAATTTTTTATTTCTTTGTATGGTTCTGTGTGTATATGTACGACAAAAAAACAGTCAATACGTAAAGCTATAAAAGCATGTCTTAAAAATACACTGTGAACTTCATATTAAAAAAAGTCACAAAAAACAAGCTTCCCATACCGGGAATCGAACCCGGGCCTTCTGGGTGAAAGCCAGATATCCTAGCCACTAGACCATATGGGATATAAAAACCGTTATGCTTCATTTGATAAACAATACACCAACATCATAAAAACATATTTTACAGGGGTTGATTTTAGTCTTCATCATACTTTGTATAGTATGTAGTTTGTAGATTAATGACCGCCGCGACTTATTTTATTAATCTGTTTGTAAATTTCTTCATAAAACTTTGTTGATTTTTTTTTTTCATTTTATTTCACATTAATTTTTCATACTCATTTTTGAAATCATAACATATCATTGCTTAGAATAAAAATAGCTGCAGTGACGTTATCATTTTTATCACCATCATGCCTAATGAAAGTCAAGGTCAAGACAAAAAAAAAATTGTGTTGCTATAAACATTTCACAGTGATTTGGCGGCAAATGTTTTTCACATAAAATATGACTTAAAAATTAAACATTTTCTCTCTTGACAACAACAAATTTATAATTCTTGGGCATATTTGCACTCTGCTTAGAAAACTATTATAGAATTCTACATTTGAATTTATGTTTTGTACAAATTCCAAACTCGTGTTTTGTACATTTAATGGCTTAAGCAAGTTTGAAGAAAAAAAAAAAAAAAATAAAAAAAGAATAGTTCCATCGTGTTCAGCGACCTCGAACACATTATATTAGCCCATAAAGAGAAAAAATAAACTAAATAGTTTAAGTAAGCAGTCTCTTGCTTATTACTTAGTTCAGTATTAAAAAGTATTTTTTTAAGGTGGGAAAAATTTAGGTAAGTTTTACGTGAGGAATTCAAAATAATGGTTATAGATATTGATTTAAATTTTTTATCTATCTATCTTTCTATATCTATATACAGGGTGTCCCGCAATTGAGTGCAACTATTAACGGTTATGTCGAACTGAGCAAAAAATCGTATGGGAGAGGGGGGTCTATTTTCACATTCTTAGGAGCTACAGGGCTAATTAATATTTCACGACTTTGGTTTACGTTAATGTTTCTAGCAGAAAAACTAACTTATTTAGATTGATAGCTCATTGCAAAGGCAATAAAATCACCTTTCTAACGGTATATCAACGAACCCCATCGACATAACTGTTACCGAGCTGTGCTCGTGTGAAGATGAAATCAATCGGTTGAAACTAAATGAAAACTACTAAATTTCAATTTTGAGTGCAAATTTCTCAGAATTTCTCGTAATTTATTTAATTTTTTTGTATGATCAATTTTGTAATTTATTCAATTTTCTTTTCAATGACATCAAAAACATAAACATATCTCAAAAAATAAAAATGTTGGCTGTACTAAAAAAATTATACTTACTAGAAAACAATGATATTATCTACTGCATATCTATTGTAATTGTAATGTCATTATTTATCATAATTTTCTAATAAGTATGATTTTTTTAGTACAGCCAACTTTTTTATTTTTTAAGATATGTTTATGTTTTTGGTGTCAATAGAAAGAGAATTGAATAAATTACAAAATTGGTTGTAAAAAGAAATTTCATTTATTACGCAGAACTCTGAGAAATTTGCACTCCAAGTTGAAATTCGGTAGTTTCAACCGAGTAATTTTATCTTCACATGAGCACAGCTCGGTAACGGTTAAGTTGATGGAGTTTGTTGATATAACGTTCACTCAGAAAAAAAAGTACATTAAACAACCGTAAAAATAACATTTTTAGTTGACAAACGTCGTCCGACATTAGAAAATGTTAAAATTGATATTATGCAAATGTACTTTTTACATTACGAAACTTACGTTGAAAAATGTATAACTGATAAGATAATAATGTTATTTTAACATTGACAATTTCACAAAATGTTATAACATTAATGTAGTAAATACATTTAAAATGCGTAATTGATATGAAAAAATGTAAAAATTAATATTTTATAAATAAAACACTGAACATTTTCTTTTGATTTATTTTTATTCATTTAAATTTTTCTTTAAATTGTACGTAGTTTATTTAAAATAACTTAAAATAATTTATTTCTTATTAAAGAACTTCCATCAGGAATATAATATAAATGAACTGGAGGACCCGTAAAAACTTTAATGTCCATTATTTCAAAAAATTCAAATTTAGAACCTATGGTATACGACTGATAGTGTTCATCAAGATTAACAATTCTATTTTGCGGCTGTAATCGTGATCACAGACGGACGGACAAACGGACACACGGAAATAATGAGGTGGTGAGGCTGACCAAAAATATATAAACTTTTCTATACCTGCCATGCCTCCATATTGACGTTGCAAACGGAATGACAAAGTTAATATAACTCTTACGCAGAACGCGTTGGGGCATAATAAATAAACACTTAATTGTAAAACTCGCTGTAATCGACATCAAAGACGGATACACGAAAATTAACTCAGGTGGTGATGCTGATCAAAAATATGTATACTTTTCTATTCTTACGCAGAACGCGTTGGGGTATAAAAAATAAGCACTAAACTCCAAAACTCGCTGATGATGAAGTGCAGCTCCTTTTGTAGACATTGCAACTAGAAAACATTTTTTCTTATCACTTTAACATAATACATGTCAACTTAACATTTTTTAACGTAAAATCAACCTTTTCTGATTTACATTGGAAATAGCATTACAAAACGTTAATTTTACATTGCTGCTTTTTTCTGAGTGTTGGAATGGTGATTTCATTACCTTTGCAATGAGCTATCAATTTTATATCAGTTTTATATAAGATAGTTTTTCTGCAAGAATCAAGAACGCGAATCAAAGTAGTGAAATATTAATTAACCCTGTACCCATAAGAATGTGAAAATAGACCCCTCCTCCAATACGATTTTTTGCTCAGCTCGACATACCCTTTCACCTCTGTAAATAGTTGCACTCAATTGCGGGATTGTAAATTGTAAAAAATCCTGTATATATAAAATTGTAAAAAAAATATCTGTGCATGAAATATTTTTTTGAAATTCCTTTTGCGATGAACATTTTGAATGACGGTGAGCCCAAAAATCGCATTTTTAAAATTTTTGTCTGTCTGTCTGTCTGTTAAAACACCACGCGAAAACCACTGGATGGATTTAAATGAAATTTGACATCCAGGTTTCTTATATCCCCAGTCAACATATAGGCTACTTTTTATCCAGTGAAAAAGGTTGGACCCGGTAGGGGGCGCTGCGATCGGGTTCCAGGCATTCTTTTTTTTAGCTTATCTCCGAAACTGTTCATCCGATCTGCATGAAATTTGTGCGTAGAGGATCTCGGATACGCTGAGTTTTTTTTGACTTATCTACTCTGTTCTTTCTCGAACACCAGAGGGCGCTGTAATACAAATATTTTGAAAAACCTCGAAAAACTTCTAAACCGTGCATCCGATTTGGATGAAAATTGTAATATAGGGATTTTCTGATACGGTGAGTATTTTGGACTAATCTTTTTTCTCGTGTCTTGAACACCAGAGGGCGCTGTAGTACAAATATTTTTTAAAAATGTCGAAAAACTCATAAGCCGTACATCCGAATACATGTATATATTATACATATATAAACATATATATGCATTGGCGTAGCGAGGGTAGGGTAGTTTTCCCCCGATATGTATATACATGTTTATATTATACGTACATATACATGGGCGTAGCGAGGGTAGAGCAGAGGAGGGCAGTTTCCCCCCCGATATGTATATGTATATACATGTACCACCTTGTTCAAAAAGAAAGATTCATTCACACTGCGAACCGGACATAACTGTCCGATTCGAAAATTTTTTTTAGTAGGTTGCCACATGTGTCTATGACAAGGCTGCCAAATAACAGTGTCTCTCCTTGACATTTCGTAAAGTGACAGTGTTTTGTTTAAAGTGTTTTGTTTGTTCAAATTTTGTGTGAAAAATGGTTTCAACTGCGTCGATACGCGTAAAATGTTGGTGAAATGTTACGGTGACTCTGCTCTATCGTATCAGAAGACAAACAAGTGTTTTAATCGATTTGTGAGTGGCCAAGGCGAAGTAGAAGACGACCCTCGTACCGGCCGGGCATCGTCTTCGACTACCAAAGAAAACGTTGGAAAAATCAAAGAAATGTTGGTCAAAAATCGCAAATTGACGATTAGATAGATAACAGAGGACGTCGGCATTTCAATTGGATCCGTTCAAAACATTTTGAAGAATGAATTGGGCCTGAGACGTGTCGCTGCGAAGTTGGTAGCGAAAGAACTCAATTTCATGCAAAATAGAGACCGAGTTGCTATCGCGGAACACATGTTGAAAATGGTCGAAAACGATGAATCATTCATCGAATCCATCATTACTGGTGATGAGACATTGGTATACGAGTATGACACGCACACCAGGCATCAGGCGAGTGAATGGCGGTTGCCAGACGAACCGACACCGAAGAATCCACGTCGTTTTCAGTCAAAATCGCTGGCGATGCTCACTGTTTTCATGGACTACAATGGTGTAGTTTACCATGAATTTTAGCCAGATGGTCAAACGGTCAATAAACAGTATTATTTGGGCGTTAGGAGACGTTTACGTGAAGCAATTCGCCAAAAAAGACCGCAGTTGTGGCAAAACAAATCATGGATTTTGCACCACAATAATGCACCATCGCACAATGCTCATCTTATTCGTGACTTTTGGGCCGAAAACAACACGATAACCATCCAGCAGCCGGCAAATTCCAAATTCACCTGACCTGGCTTCGTGTGATTTTTTCCTGTTCGATCGAGGAACGCGTTTCACCAGCAAAGAAGAGGTCATGGAAAAATCGGTGAACTCTCTGAAGGCCATACCAAAAGCCGTGTTCCAGAGAGGTTTCCGTAACTGGATCAAGCGCTGGCATAAGTGCGTTGCAGCCGACAGGGACTATGTTGAAGGCGACAATATTGATTTGGATGAACAAACTTGTGTATATTTAATTGAGTGCAAGTATTTAAGGAGCTGAAAGGTTATGTCGAGCTAAGCTTAAAAATTGCATGGGAGGGGGGGGGGGCTATTTTCACACTCTTAAGAGCTTCACGGTTAATTAATATTTCACCACTTTGATTCACGTTATTGTTACTAGCAGAAAAACTAGCTTACATGAAACTTATTTTGATAGCTCATTTTAAAGGCAATGAAATCACATTTCCAACGGTATATCAACAAACCCCACCAACTTTAACCGTTACCGAGCTGTGATCGTGTGAAGATGAAATCAATGGGTCGAAACTACTAAATTTCAACTTTGAGTGCAAATTTCTCCGAAATTTACGTAATGAATGAAATTTTTTTTTTAAATGTATTTTGTAATTTATTCAATTTTCTTTTCAATGACACCAAAAACATAAACATATCTTGCAAGTTGCTCTGCTGTTTTTGAATACATTTAACTCAATTCTTTTTTGTCTGAAACGTCAATTAAATTAATTTATAAAAATAATAATAGCAGTTACTTAGGCATTAATTTTCTTTAAATTTTTGTTCAAGAAAGGTCCATAATATTTAATGTTTTCTTGAAAAATGGCGCAAAAGCTTACGTTGCAAAAATAATATCAATTCAAAAGTCCATTTTTGACTCATTTTCATTGACACATTAAAGGCTGCAATAACATTACGACACGAGCTCAAAGGAGAGCATTTGTGTATGAGAAAATGTACATAAATGATTGTCAAAAATTCGTTTTTGCTCTGATGTTTTCAAAAATGCTCGATCTATCGAATAAAATGTAAAATTTGCAAGCGATAACGTTCACACACATCACGATTTTCCTAACATTTTCTCATAATTTTTAGGTGTTGATTCTACATTTTGCGTATTTCGCCGGAGTTACCGTTTTGATGCACACTTAATTCCTTCAATAGTTTGTGAAAAGTTATTTCAAATCGACGAATGAATTAAAAAATTATTTATATCAACTCTCGAGTAAAGCCGGATATTCAGCTGGTATTTAAAATATATATATAAGTTCTGTACAGCGGGAAAAATAATAAAATCATGTTACTCCGAAATATTATTTCAATTTATTAAACAAAAGATTGCATTATATTTATATTTAACCAACATAAAAATGAACAAGAACAACAAATTCATCAACAAATATATTAGTCAAAAATTCTACGTCCACACTTACGATACTATCGAAGTTGTATCTTTTATTTAGTAGAATTGGTTCATGAAATTGAAATTTTAGTAAAAATATCAAAATCAAATATCTTGCTGCAATAAATATATTTTATATAATTGTCACTTATAAATTTTTATCTCCTAGGCTGGTTGCCAAGATTTACACATATTTTTCATGTTTTCTTTTTTCTTAACGTATCTTTTGGAATACTATCGTTAACTGTAAAATTAATCTTTAAAAATAATGATAATATAATAATAACTTTCCACAATTTCTCTGTCATAACAATCAGTCAATCAGACGCAATGATGCATGCAAAAGAAGAAGAAGAGAGAAATAATATAAATTATATAAAGTTTGCAGAAGCACATCTGCACACAAAAACAACTAAATGCAAAGAAACTGCATTAAAAACGTACTCAATGCGTGCTCGTTGTTCAACGGTATGTTAAAGCTAAGCTCAATTCAATTAAATTAACGTAAAAGCAATAATAATATAACAGCAAAACGTTATGATTAAATATGAAGAGTCTTTTCTAGTTTTGTTTTTGAGCTTTTGGAAGCTTTTCAATTGAGTCTAAATAAAATTTAAACTCTTCATCCATGGTGGTAACTATTAACTTTCGCTCGCACTAAGTTTATAGATCAAACTTGACTTTATTAGAGCATCAAGATTTTTGAAAAGTTTGCAGAAGATTTCACGTAGTTTTATTGCAAAAAGTGAATTTCCCAATTGCAAAAACCGAGTTTTGCTCTATTATTTTCGGAACCCATGAAAAGCTATTGTTTGCACCTAAATGATTTTTTAAAAGCGAATAAATCTATTTCTTGTGCGCAATTCTGCTAATGAGCCTGTGACTGAATGAATCACTTAAACGAATCTCAAAAGAGACTCACTCATTGGTTGTTGCTTTTTTTTCTAATGATTTTCCGCCAATTTAGATGTTTCTTGGTTATTCTTGTTGACAGTTTTTTGGTTTTTTGTCGCATGTAATCCATAAAATTAAGACCAAGTCTTAAATTCCTAGTTCCACTTCAATTTGTGTGGCATGCGATTGGACCGTATATAACGTGTCTTCTTCACCACTTTCGGTCTCACATTTGTCTGTTTCACTTAAAGTCCCATTGAAGCTTCATCAAAACTATTTGAATTTCTTTTGTGTTCTGCTCTGATTTTCTTCGCGTTTATTTTGCTTCTGTGTCTGAATTGAAGAATTGATAGAAAATACGCTGCTTTAAGCAGCATTTACTAAATTTATACAGTCGATTTTTTTTAGCTTGAGTTCTAGGTGAGTTGAACTTTTTTGTATAGAATTGCTTTATTTTTTTTTGTGAATTTATGTATGTGTGTCAAACTTGAAGGAATGCAAAAAATTTCACTTTCTTTTGTGAATGAGGTTTTGTTAATTAATCATCTATCCAGTTTATCATTTGGGCAAATTTTATACTTTACGCTGAGCAAAAAAATTCAAGCCAATTTTAGTATTATTGGTTTTTTTTTTTGTTGAAAATATTAACTGACAAGCTTTCAGGCAAGTAGCTTTTATGGAATTCACACCAAAAAAAAAAAAAAAATCTTCAACTTTCCATATCATAAATTATGATGATAATCTTAATTATGCTTATCTAATGATTTGATTAGTGGGAATAACCTAATTAAATTTATATTTTATGAAATTTATGTTTTGAAGTGAAATTTTGTTTAGGCGCACTTGAGCACTTTTTGGTAGAGAGCAAAACTATAGATTTGCAATATCATCACGCTGTAAGCGATATCATCACGCTGTTAGCGTAACATAAATTAATGCTGTACAGTATTCGTTTTAAAGGATTACCTAGCATTTACCAAACCGAAGACCGAAGCGATTACCGATTATCAGGTCAATTACTGAAGCGATTACTAAACGATTACAGAACCAATTACTGATAACCGAAGCAATTACCAACCATTTACCGAACCAATTATCGATTATCAAAGTTATTACGAGCCAATTACTGAACTACTTACCGATTACAAAATGATTTCCAACCAATTACCGAACGAATTACCGATTACCGAAGCGATTACCAACCAATTACCGAACCAATTACCGATTATCAAAAAGATTACCAACCGATTACTGACCCAATTACCGATTACTTAAGCGATTACGAACCAATTACCAAATTAATTACCGATTACCTAAGGGATTACCAACCGATTACCAACCAATTACGGATTACCGAAGCGATTACCAACCAATTACTGAACCAAATACCGATTATCGAAGTGATTACTAACCAATTACTGATTACCGAAGCTTTTACCAACCGATTACTGAACCAATTACCGATTATTGAAGCGATTATGAACCGATTACCGAACCAATTACCGAAGCGATTACCAGCCGATTGCCGATTACCGAAGCGATTACCAACCAATTACCGAACCAGTAAACGATTATCAAATCGATTACTAATCCATTACTGATTACCGAAGCTATTTCTAACCGATTATGGAACCTATTACCGATTACCGAAGGAATGACTAACCGATTACCGAACTAACTAGCGATTAACGAAGCGATTACCAACCAATTACCGATTACCGATGCGATTACCAACCAATTACCGAACCCATAATCGACTATCAAAGCGATTACTAACCCATTTCTGATTACCGATGCGATTACCAACCAATTACCGAACCAATTACCGATTACCGATTATAAAAAAGATTGCGAATCGATTACTGAACAAATTACCCATTACTTAAGTGATTACGAACCGATTACCAAATTAATTACCGATTACCAAACCAATTACCGATTACCGAAGGGATTACTAACCGATTACCGAACCAATTACCGATTAACGAAGCGATTACCAACCAATTGCTGATTACCGAAGCGATTACCAGCCAATTACTAAATCTTTTACCGATTATCAAAGCGATTACTAATCAATTACTGATTACCGAAGCTATTACCAACCGATTACTGAACCAACTAGCGATTATTGAAGCGATTAAGAACCGATTACCGAACCAGTTATTGAATACCGAATCGACTACCAGCCAATTACCGGAGCGATTACCAACCAATTACCAATTACCGAATTGATTGCCAACCGATAACTGAAGCGATAGCCAACCGATTACCGAAGTGATTACCAATCGATTACCGATTACCGAAGCAATAATTAATCAATTACCAATTATCGAAGCGATTACCGAGCCAATTACCGATTACCCAACCAAAGTAATTTTGTTACACATATATTTTACTAGCAGGCCATAGTGGTCCGCGGCTTCGCAACTGGATTTTTTTTTATTATAATGCAAAAACTTCATAAAAAAAACCCTAAATACGCCAAAAGTGGTCAATCAATCGCCCTGCATTCAAAAATAAACAAATTTTGCTTGCTCTACTCTGTCTCTCTCTCACTGTCTCACTGACAGTTACCATTGAAAACAACATCAACAACTTTTGAACGTCATTCAAACGATTACCGTGTGACCTCAGCCCTTAAGGCAATGCATGTCAAATGACACAAAAAACATTTTTTTCTTTGTTTTGTCTTGCAGCACAGCACTGCATTTATATGTGTCTCACTTTCTGCCTTGCTTGGATGATTTCTTAATAAATTAACACTTTAATTAAAAATACCTGCCTTTTATTAAAATTTCGCAATAAAAAACTTGTTTCACAAAAATCGATCCAGTACTTTTGGAGTTTACCTAGAAAAAAAAATTTGCGCTTAAATTTTATATAATATGTAGTATACATACAGTGGCGAACTTAATTATTGGCAGTTTCAACTTCATGATTGATTAAATGGCTTTATTAAAGCGATTTTTAATAAACAAATGTTTTTTACTAGATAGAATGATAAATTTTCTACTTAATTGACTTTGTTTCATTTCAAAATTTTAATTATATTATTTATAAAAAAAAAAAAACACAGACAAAATACTCCAGTTCAATGAACAAAATTATTGGCACACTTTGCCACATTCTTAAAATTTTATTGATCTAATAACTTTTTTCTGAACCATTCGCCACCATTCACCATTATGTCAAAGTGAAAATATCAGTGTGCCTTAAATTTTCAAAAAATTTATTGATTTTATAAAAAATGAGTAATAAACAGAAGGAAACCACAGAATCTCAGCAAAAAATTATTGTATATTTGCACAACCAAGGCAAATCTTATGCTGAGATTGGAGAAATGATGGTTAGAAGTCGCTACACCATTCGGAGTATCGTGCAGCGTTTGAACGAAGACTCAACATTTGAAAGTGCAAAGCATACAGGCCGGTCTAGATTTTTAAACAGCCGTGAATGCAGCCAAATAATCAAAACATATCACACATATCGCTGCTGAGATTAAACAAGAGTTTGGAAAATATGTTCACGCCATTACGGTCCGGAGAGCCTGGCATGAGGCGAACCACAATTGTCGTGTTGCTATACGTACTTAAACATCTTGTTTCAATAATAAACCAAAAGAACAGTTTTGCATATGCGAAGGAGTATTTAAGTAAGTCAAATGATTTTTGGAACCAAGTGCTTTTTTCGAATGAAAGCAAATCCCAATATTTTTCGCTCTGATGGCCGCCAAACGGTATGGAGAATGCCAAATACAGAGCTAGAAAAACGAAACCTTGCTGTATCAGTAAAACAGGGTGATGGAGGAGTGATTGTGTGGGGATGTATGTCCGCTGCGGAGGTGGGCGAGCTGGTATTCCTACTTTTTTTTTTTTTTTAAAAATGTGAAAGCCTATCAATATTATTAACAAACTTAAATTAAAGTCAAAAACTATCAATGTTTGCCAATTATATCAGGTGTAGTAAGAAGTTCATTATTTTTTCCAAAGATGGCTTAAGTATTTCTGTATCAGAGAACTGCACAAGCCTATTCATTTGCAATTTCAAGTACTTGCTAAATTTATGAATACAAGCGCGCTTGAACTTGATAATTTTCAATCAAGTTCAAGTAAACTTGAAATTAGTCATGTCGACATCAGCTCTCGTTGCCCGAATTTATGAACGCGTGATCTACGACACGAAGTAAAATTAAGCGGCAGCAGACCAGAGAACTGCAAAACTCACTTTTTGCTTGATTAAATCATTCACTGAAATTCTTACTCAACTCAACTCATTCAACAAAGTTCAGCGTTGAATAAAATCAGCACACTACTGGCGAACGCGTCTTTTGTGTCAGTTTGAGTTTGAGTTCGTCTGATCGAACTCACATGTTTGAGTGAACGAGTGTTGGGGTTGAATAAAATAAAATGATACTGCTGAAGGCATCGTTTGTGTGAGCTGATTGACTGATTGAATTCACATGTTTGAGTATTGGCGTTGTAGTGTATACGGATATGTGTTTTGCAAATGAGAACTCAAAGTAATAGTTAAATTTAGTTGTTTGCAGTTATTCGTTATAAAAACTTCACCCTTCTTCTTCTTGTTCTCTTTTTCTCTCTATCTCTGTCTGCACACGAACAAACTCATACGAGTTGATTTTTGCTTTTTGCGTTTCATTATTGATGAAAATAATCGTTGTTGAGCCCAACGAACAAGCATGAAATATGTATCCGAAGACGTCCGTTGATTAAAATCACTGAGCCAACACGAAGCACATGGTTTGATTGAATTTAACTCAACAGCGAGTGTATGCATTCGAGCAAGTCTGATCGATTGAACGCAGAGGTATGATTTTTACAGTGTTGATTACGTATGAATATTTTTATGTGAGTTTTGCAGTTCTCTGCAGCAGACTTGAAACGTACGTCATAGAGATTGAAAAGCTTGAATTTGTTTGTGAATTTTCAATTAACTCAACTTAATTGCTTACGAAAAGTATAGTTAAAGAAAAATTTGTTGGGCACAAGGGTGTAAATACCTAAATAAATAGTTTTAAAAATAGTTTGTGAAAAATGTCCCCAAAAATGTTTTCTTCGTGCTTTTTATTATTATTATTTGGAATCTAATGTGTTTCGACGTTTCCCACTAAAAATTTGCAAAATGGGGGATTGATAGACCCCTCTATTTATTTATTTATTTAAACCCCCAAGAAATGGTTAACTTTTACCTATTTTGCTTCCCATTCGAGATATGGCACTTTTTCTATTTTTTCGAAGATTTTTCGAGAATTTTTCGAGGATTTTTCGATATATTTCGATTTTATGTTGTTCCATATCTCGAAGGGGAAGCGAAATAGGTAAAATAGAACCAATTTTTGGTGGTTCCTATTTGAGGAAGCATTTTTGAGACACACAAATAGTCTATTAGCCCCCATTCGACATATTTTTAGGGAGAAACCGAAACACGCGTATGACTCACAATTTGACTTACAGTGGAGGGTTAAACACGTGTTTCAACGTCTCCCCCTAATAATGTGCAAAATGGGGGAGTGATAGATCCCCCTATTTGTGTGTCTCCAAAATGCTTCCTCAAATAGGAACTCCCAAAAATTGGTTAGATTTTACCTATTTTGCTTCCCCTTCGAGATATGGAACTTTATAATCTCAGAACAACATCTTCATAACATCAGAATCCAAATAATTGATACGAATTAGAATGCAAAAAAGGGCAAAATCTGTCAAAATCACAAAAAAGTATTGTTACGGTCCACCCTAGTGTCCAAACAACTTTTTATATTCTGACATCAGAATCGCAATCAGACAACAAGCTTCCCAATTTGAACTATTTGAACTATTTGGATACTTGCAAGCTTATAAGCTTTTGCCGAACATATCAATCTTTTCAAGTATTTTTCCAAAAATTTCAAGCACTTCAAGTTGTTGTGCGCTGCAGAGCAGTAAAGCTTGCGATTGATTAGTTTGATACGAAGCTTGCTTTGCTTGGTTTTTTTTTTAAGTTCAAACCAAGTGAATTTTCAAGCTTTTTCAAGTACTTGATGCAGGTCTCTACTCTGTATCTCACTTTGTATAAGTTACTTGTTGTTTGTTACTTAAATTTTATTTAAAAATGATTTAATGACAGCTTAAATTTTCCTAACAAACACAATTTTAATTAACGTTTACCTTCCAAAAACATACATACTTGCATACACATTATATATTTTACAATAAGGCATATTTTATACTTTTGTTATTAGATATTTTTATGAATTGAAAATACTATCACGTCTGCTTGAGTTTGACGAACCAAAACATTTTTGGACTTCAACTCAAGGTGGCACCATTTGCAATTTGATTGTATGTATTGGGCAACACCTGACAACACATGTATTTAAAATAAAGCCTTACTTGTAAACAAAAATAACCGCAATATTCTACTTCAATTGATAAATACAACTCTGTGTTGTTTTATTTGTTTTTAGGACGTTTCGGTCGTGTGATCATCATAGCCAAGGATGGTGATGCCAATCTTTTGCGTCGTGAGATTTTTCAGGAATTGCGACGTCTTGATGATCTCATACAAAACGCTACGGTCAGCTATGAGGGTGAAACTTTTACATATAAAGACGCCTGTGCGCGCTGGGAGAATGAATGTTTTACTAATGATATTCTCAACTTGGACTATATAATGGATGATGTGAGTAGTAGTTAACAATTTTTTTTTTTAATATATGTTTATGATTTTTTGGATGTGATTGTAATTGTAATTCTATTCACAAAAACAGATTGAATCGGGCGAACTGAATTTGACATTTCCGATTATGTTCAACCCTGTAACTTGGGATGCTCATGCATTTCCGGTATTTTTTGGTGGCACAAAATTATCGGATGACAATATTATAATCAGCGTGCCGGCTATACAGATGGTTTACTTTGTGACAGCAGACACCAAGCGCCAGGATGCAAAGTACGTTTAAGCGTTTATAAAAAAAAAAGAAAATTATAATATAACTAAATTCTTTTTCTTCAAACAGAGGCGCCGAATGGGAGGAAACCTTTCTGAGTGTTGTTGGCGGCGCTGAAAGCAATGGTACATTTAAGCATATCTCTGTGGCTTATTTTGCCTCGCGTACTTTGGATCATGAGCTGGAGAAAAACACACAGACTGTGGTGCCATATTTTAGTTCAACATTCATACTAATGGCTTTTTTTAGGTAGGCCATAGTTTTTATTAATAAAATATTTATGGTTTGTTTATAATATGAATAGAAATTTAATTTTGTTTTTGGTTTTTTTTCTTTCTAGTATTGTCACTTGTATGATGGGCGATGCAGTGCGTTCGAAACCATTTTTGGGCCTTATGGGCAACATTTCCGCGGTTATGGCTACATGTGCCGCTTTTGGCTTAGCCATGTATTTAGGCATAGAGTTCATTGGCATTAATTTGGCAGCACCATTTTTAATGATTGGTATGTACATTAGTCTGTTTTTAGTGTGCGTTTTATCGATATTTATAATATTAATTATTAGGCTTATTTTATTAGGTTTGATCCCAAACGGTAATCGGGTAATTTGGCAAAAATGCCATCGTTTCCCGGGGTGTTCGTCTAAAAGGACCGAGAGTATCATCCATTTTCTATAATTTCAGCCTATTATTCATCTTTAATATATCTTTCAAATAGACCCATTTACAATACGGCACCTCTTTTTCTGGTGCCGGATTGTAAATTTTTTTAAAAACCGCTGTAACTATTCCGGCGTGACCACTAGATGAGCCTAATGCGCCATCAGCTCCTATTATTTTTCTTCCCTAACATTTATGTACATCCTTAATACACCTACCTTTTATCTGCAACCCTTTTGGGATTCCCATTAAAAAAAAAAACAAAAAAAAAATATATAAGAAAAAAGAAACAGCGTGTACAGTGTGCACTGTACACTAGGCCGGGTCAATTTGTGGGGAGGCAAAAAAATCGCCCATTGCTCTGTGAAAATCGTATTCTAGGGATCAAAATAAGAAACTTTGCCGAAGGAACCATACCTCTAAAACGAATTCTGATGTCCCCCAAATTTGGGTCGAACTTTTGGGTAGGGGCAAATTTTGAAAAATCCCACTTTGACCCATTTAGAGTGCTCCAATCGAGTCCAAATGTATGACCGACCCCCACTAACTTTGGAGGCCCGACCCACCCATGCCAGTGGCACATCCTCTGGAACCACCCTGGGGGTTCCCCATACAAACATTTCAAAAAATCGCCAGTTTTAGAAATTTAGAAATTTATTCAACCCTTTTAAAAAATGAAGGTATCACTGTGACACAATTGCAAATCGGAAAATTGCTTGTGTGCGTTTTTTAAGGCACCACAAGACACAGCTGCATGTCGTAAAATTACTTGTGTAGTTTTTTTATAGCACCTACTTAAGAAATGAAGGTTGTTTTTACAACCCTTTTTGTGGGTATTTTATGGCACCTTCTTAAGAAATGCGCGTTTTATGCAACCATTTTAACAATTAAGGTATCACTGGAATGCACCGCAACACTTTTAAAAAATTAAGGTATCACTGTGACACAATTGCAGATCCTAAAATTGCTTGTGTGCGTTTTTAAGCCACCACAAGACACAGCAGGTAGAATTGAAATTACCATTTCATTCTTATTACCTCGTCTCGTAGACCATATATAACGCAACAGTTTTTGTGAATGCATTAAGTGGTTGTGAAGAACTCAAAGTGTGAAGTGCTAATTTCAGATAAAAAAATATTTAAAAAAAAATAATAAGTGAAGTTGACCATTCCAAATCAAAAAGTTTACAATGAATCCACCATCTTCTACACCGCAAGATGAGCAACAACTATCGAAAACCCAATCAGTCATATACCCAAGCACGATGTTACTGTTTTTGGTGTGTCTACTGATTTGACTGATCTTAATTTACCAACCCATCTGGATATCTTGAGATATTATTTTTACTTAAGCGAACGTGCTAAAACAGAACAAAAAAGTTTTCCCATAAATCATTCAAGTACAAGATAAGTTGAATGGAATTTGGGAAAAACTTGGTATGGAAATAATGCTGAAAAAAGTGTATTTAATAAATTGAATAACTTGCTTGACAAGTATCAAGAGCAAATCAAGAGAAGAAACAAACCCCAACAATTTACAGAGTATGTAAAATCTCTGGAAACAATTTTTTACATTGGAACATGTAAATGCGATTTGAAGGCAGCTCCATGTGCATGCGGCTGGGTTCCCGAACGCCTCAAAGAATTCATGCACGATCAACATAATCAGAGAAGACTAACAATGGATGCAGTTGTGATGGAAACTGAAGAGCAAGGAGCAACGTCTATGTCATCAATGCCAACATACCAAGATCCCGATGATTCAACATACGCACTGCCACCGGTTCAAGAAGATATGGATAGAAGCACAAGTTCACAAAACTAACTTTAAATAATTAAATGTTATGTGCCAATGTACTTCAATATCAAGTATTACAGCTCTGTCGTGTACGGCAGTGCATTATTTTTCAACTTCATTAGTCACGATTGGGTCACGATTTCTAGAACCTCGTTTACGCAAAATTGTCAATCAAGTAATTACAGATAATTCATATTATGCGCATTCGGAAGAAAAGCGCGACTGTGCTATCAACACAATTCTACGCTATCGAACAGATGTTGACGACCCAACGCAACTTAGAGCTTATAAAAAACCAGATATAAAGTTTAATTGCACAAGTTACAGGGAAATGATCAATATGAATGACATAAATAACGTATTTGAACCACCATTCACGCGAAGCATTCCGTACGATACATTAAAAGAATATTTAAATCAAGATGATCCACCGTTTAATGATCCAAAAATTGCATCACACATACAAGGAACGGAACGACATATTCAATTGCTAGCTAGCGTTTCCAAATGGGTTATACCGGAAAATGTAGAGGCTGTTATGGCGACGACATTAGAGAGCCGTGCGAAATTGCCCAGACTTGAAAGTAAAAAAGACTTCAAACAATAATTTTTTTAGTTTCTTTTCTATAACTAACTTAAATTAATTTTTTCATTTACATATGTTCTGACTAAATAAATTTCAAAAGAGAACAAATAGATATTATTATAAATAAATAATAAATATTATTATAAATAAATAAATAAAAATAAAGAAAAAAACATAGCCATTTCGCAGATTTTTTCATGTAAAGTGCCAAAACTGGTGCTTTTTTGAAATGTTTGTATGGGGAACCCCACAGATTAAATTTTATCATAAATTTTCATCAATTTGAAAGAAACTTTATACATTTAATTAAAACATAATAAATATATGTTATATAAATATTATAAATATTATTATAAATAAATAAATAAAAATAAAGAAAAAAACATAGCCATTTCGCTGATTTTTTCATGTAAAGTGCTAAAACTGGTGATTTTTTTAAATGTTTGTATGGGGAACCCCACAGGGGGTTCCAGGGGGTGTGCCACTGGCATGGGTGGGTCAAGCCTCCAAAGTTAGTGGGAGTCGGTAATACATTTGGACTCGATTGGAGCACTCAAAATGGGTCAAAGTGGGATTTTTAAAAATTTGCCCCTACCCAAAAGTTCGACCCAAATTGGGGGACATCAGAATTCGTTTTAGAGGTATGGTTCCTTCGGCAAAGTTTCTTATTTTGATCCCTAGAAAACGATTTTCACAGAGCATTGAGCGATTTTTAAATCGACCCGCCCTACTGTACACTCAATGATAAATTCTTGGTAAAATAGATAAATAACTTTTGTTAATCCTTAATAAAACTAAATTGTGCAATTGATTAAATTTTATCATAAATTTTCATCAATTTGAAAGAAACTTTATACATTTAATTAAAACATAATAAAACGTTTAAATATAATTAAGTCATATTTAAATATGACTTTTATCGGAGTCGATTACTCTGTTAAAAAAATTTTGTTAATTTACCTTTTTAAATTAAAATTTTCTTATTAGATAGATAAAGATTATATAGATTAGATAAGATTAGATATAGATAACGACTACATTATGGGTGTCAACAATTTTGTTAATTCTCGAACTTTCCGTATGTGTAGATATTTGATCCGAAATGTTGATATTTTACAGTGCTTCCATACAAACTGTGTTCTTCTTACTTGTTTGCCCGAAGAATAAGAAAAAAATCATCCGAAATTTAAAGATATGACTTTCGATGCAAACATCTCCGTTGGTTTTAAATATATTTCACTCAATTTTTTTTTGTCAAAAAACTCAATAAAATTACTTCAGAAAAACTATAACAAGAATACCATTTGCTGTGCATAAATATTTTTAATCTTTTTCTCAAAAATTATCCAAAATAATAAATGTTTCTCAAAAAAGTTACTTAAAAGTTGTTTTTGTTGTAAAAAAATTTAAACCAAAAGTTACATTTTAAATTCTCTTTTACATGGCATAATATTTATGAGCACAAATTTTTTCAGTTTTACACAAAAATTAATTAGCTGTTTCTGTCATTAAAACCCCTTTGATTTTTTTATGAAATTTATTTTTTTAAAAATGTTCTTTTAATTTTTTTTTTTTTTAAATAGTCTAGCTTAAAAAATAATTTATTTTAATAAAAAACGCAATATTTATTTCCAATCAAAAGTTTTTACTAAAAATATATTTTCGTACCATGTATGTATATCAGTATTCACAAAACTCATTTTCTGTTAATTATGAGATAATTATGTTAATTATGTACTACCCTTGCTCATTTCTATTAGAATCACCTTGCTTATTTTCAAAATTTTAGGAGAAACAAATATTTTTGCATTGTTTTTACTTTTATAATACTTTTTTTAAGGCAACTGAAATACAGAAAAGAATGTTGATTACAGTATCTTTGTTGTAAAGTGTAAAGAAAAGGTTTATTGGGGTTAAATCATACCTGTGCCCAAGACAAGCAATGAATATCGAACCATCGCAATATTACCGTTTCTCTCAACAGATCTCGAAAAGCTTATTCATAATCAGATAAATAAATTTCTTAAGGAGCATTCACTTCTCTCCGATAGGCAGTCAGGCTTCAGAGAAGAACGTGGTTGTGTGACTGCTTTGTTAGAAGTAACTGAGGAAGTTCGTTCTGCCTTAGATGACAATAAAGTAGCTTTTCTTACTCTGCTCTATCATTCTAAGGCTTTTGATACTGTTGATCACTACGGATTTTCGAAAGCAGCTCTGGCTTTAATTGATTCCTACCTTTGTGAAAGATCACAAGCTGTCAGTTTTGGAGACTCGTTGTCTCAGTTTTTATATCTTAAACGAGACGTTCCCCAGGGATCTGTATTAGGTCCACTGTTATTTTCTATATATATTCTAACGATCTACCCCGAGTTCTCAAAAATTGTAGAATCCATATGTTTGCAGATGATGTGCAACTACTTATATCATGCGATAACACTTCTACACACACATGTATTTCTCTTCTCAATGCTGATCTAGCTGAAATAGTTGCGTTTGTGATGAACAATGGTTTGACCCTGAACCCGAAAAAGTCGCAGTGCCTGGTCATAAACAAGAAAGTCCTTGATTTTTCTGCATTTCCAAGGAAAACAATAGAAGATTCAATTATTGAATACGTTGATCACGCCAAAAATCTTGATCTAATCTTTGATAGAACGCTGTCATGGAATAGACATATCAATAACGTTATAGGCAGAATCTACAGCATGTTACGAGCGCTTTGGCCAACGCAATATTTCACACCTTGCAAAATACGATTGCTACTTGCTAAAGCATATCTTATTCCTCAGCTTCTCTATGGTTGTGAGATATATGGCAATTGTGATTCAAACGTAAAAAAAAATATTAAACGTTCTATTTAACAATATAGCTCGTTATGTGTATGGGTTACGTCGTCGTGATCACGTGACTGTATTTGCAAAGCAAATGTATCTACCCTATAGGAACAAACTAACTTGTTTTTAAAAACAACTAGTTAAAAAACTAGTTTAAAATAAGCCAGTATATGAACTACTTTGAATTATATTAAGGCGGCAACTACTCTGATTTTGACATGTTTTAATTGCAAATTTTTATTAGATTACAAGTTCATATATATTTAACCATGTTATTTCATCAAATATTATTAACTTTAGGCCATCAGTAATAGTTTTCAATTGGCTATTTTAAAGTAATTACAAAAATAATTTAAATATAACTAATTTAACAAGTAGTTGAAAATATATGCAGACGAAGGTCAATTGACTTATTTAGCGGACATCACCATACAAAATATGTTAGTTCGTTCTATGGAAAAAAGTCAGAATTTCAACTAGTTGTGGTTGACAAAAAACTAGTTTATCAACTACTTTTAAATTAGTTGATTTTCCTACAGGGTAATGTCTCTTAGTAACTTGTTACACTTTCACGCTATTCTAATGTTGCACAAAATTGTTTTCACTATGGAGCCATCGTAACTTTTTGATAAGCTAATGTTTACTCGCTCTACTTGAAATAAAGCCATAATTTCGTTCAGGTACAACAGACTAGTATCCAAAAGACACTTTTTTTATCCCTGCGGTGCGTCTTTGGAACAATCTACCAGCAAGACTTCAACAGATGAGCAATGCAACGAGATTCCGAAAAGAATTATTTAAGTACTTTTCCACATAAAATGTGTCTTAGGTAAACCATTAAGGATACATTTTTTTTTCCATTTTTTATACGTTCTGTTAAACAACAACTATTTTTATTTGCTTTCATGTATCTTCATTTCTCTTTTTCTTCATTTCTTCTTATATTCTCTATTTCATGCCTAAGTCAGATGATATATTTATTTAAATTGTTTCTTGCAATAATTATGTTTATGTTTTTAAGAACTATTATTATTCATAATTTGTTAATTATATATGTTTAACTTCTAATCATAAAAAATCGTTTGTGACCAACATTTTAAATGAAAACGATGTCTATCTTTAATGTTGGAAAGTCACCTACAACAAGAAAGCTCCACTATTACTCAAAAGATGGCGTTGTCAATAAACTTTTATTGCAAGTATCAGATATCATACCCAGGGTAACAGGAGGATATCCTTGCTTTTAGGTTTTTACTGGTGTCTACTTATAGATTTTTTTTTTTATCAAAACCGTCCCTTCTAAGGTAAAACCTGGCTATGAGCCTGGTACACTTCCCCTTTTTTCGTTGCTAATTCGCCTACAAGATCACAAAATTGTTTTGAATACTTGACCAATGTAAAAGGGGATATGAAAAAAATTCACGGTGATATCAACTTGTTGTGTTATGTTATCGCCGGAATCAAATGGAGACATCGTATACTGTTACAAAGAGGAAGAAATCTGCTTCATGCACATTAATAATAATAAGTCATGTAGTGGCTCATTCCATGAGATTTCATTAAAAATTAAAACAAAACACATCATTTTCCAGAAAGAATTCATAAAAATATGTGTAAATCCCCCATCATAAGAGAATATTTTTATCATTTTGTTTTCCTTACCGTTACCGTTTTTTCCCTTTGGGGTCGGCCCATGGATGTCTTAGGTATTGACTTAATTTAAAAAACGGTTCGATGGAGACTACACATAAACTGCACAAAACTAAAGTTTGCCAAGTTATGTAGAACATAGTTATACTCATTAAAGTTAGTCGAAGTTTTGCAAAAATATATTTTTTTCTTAATTTTAGGTTTTACAAAGTTTTACAAAGGTTTTACAAACAAAAAAATTAAATACCAGTTTTATAACATTGAGAATAAAAAAAAAAAGATTTAAGTATCTTAGCACAGCTCTTGAGAAATAAACACTTAAGAGTTTTTATCACTTGACTTTAGTACAAGTAACTTCACTTGAAAGGTGACCACAAGCATTGTAATATTTGAGATACTTAACCCGAAAAGCTACACATAAAGTAACAACAACCGATTTATGCTTAAATAAAAAAAGCTATCAAAATACTGTTAAGAGCACGTTCGGAATTGCCCATCCACTAAAACGTTCAACAAATAAACTTTAAACCTACTGCAGTTCGTGTTCAAAAAATTATGCCAGCTCAGGGTATAGTGGGTGCTTGACGTCGACGTTGACAACGACTATTTTCAAATTAATGACAAACTGTCACGATTGACAAGTAAGGGAAATCAACACCGTGCCATCGCATGCAATGATTTATGGGCCATTCAGCGTTATTATTTTGATGACATGCACACAAACCATGTTTTCACTTTCTTATATTATTCATTTGTGTTTTTGCTTTTTTCAGGCATTGGCATCGATGATACATTCGTTATGTTAGCCGCTTGGCGTCGTACACCCTCAAAAATGGACGTGCCCGAGCGCATGGGTGTTATGATGTCTGAGGCAGCGGTATCGATTACAATCACTTCGTTAACGGACATGATTTCCTTCTGGATCGGCATTATAAGCCCCTTTCGTTCGGTGCAAATTTTCTGCACATATTCCGGATTTGCAGTCTGCTTCACGTTTCTGTGGCATGTAACATTTTTTGCCGCCTGCATGGCTATATCCGGCTATAGGGAACACCGGAACATGCACGCCATCTTTGGCTGTAGAGTGCAGGCATTGTCAGTTGCTATAAAAGGTAAGTTTTTGGTTATTTTTTTCTTAAAAAACGTTTCAAAGTCAGTTTAAGCCAATATAAAAAGCTAGTTGGCAGCCTTGAAAACTTTCACAATTCCGATTATTTCGTGAGCATGTTGATCATATTTTTTTTTTGTTTATATGGTTCAATTGTTGCTATTGCTGCTGCTACGACTGTTTATCTTCAGACATGTGTTATAAGCCAATTTTTGTTTTTTGCTGCTGCTATCAATTCAGTTTTACTATTAAACCCGCTCTTTGTCTTTGGCAAGTTGGCAATTGATCTTGGCTGAAATGCTTGTCGTGTGCTGCTTTGCTACCTCATAAGCTATGTTCGAAAACTGGTTAACATTGTCTGCGCAAAACAGCAATGTTCCATGTCAATTGCTGTTAGTAGCGCATACGTTTTATTGTCTTTATTTGTAATGGATTTGCCATGACTTCCTTTAAAATTGCTACAATAATTTAATAATACCAATTGTTTACTTTCCCCCCCCCCCCCCCTACCAGAATTGCTGTCATTTTGGGGTTTGATGAAAAAAAAAATTAATTGCAGTCCAAACGATCATTGCAAGCAGCCATGTGAATAAATTGAGAAATCTTAAAAAAAAAAAAATACGCTACAGCGTTATAGTAATGACTAGTAAAAAGACTTTAAACCACATTTGTTCATTCGATTAAGTGAGCTATTTATACAATTTCTATAATAATTCCAATGACAAAAGAAATCGGTTCCGTAGTTGAGAAAACAATTCATTTTCATGTCATGATTAGGAATTGAAATTTAATCAGTTTTGTTTGATTTAAAAGAAGAAGTTTATAGATATGATTTTATAAACGCAATATCGATGATTCCATGTTAAGCCTGGTGCTTTTCGAAACTCATATATTTGTAAAAATTTGGCACTTTGCACGTCGATAGTACTATAAAAGGTAAACATTTTTGCAAGCTATACACTGTAGAAAATGAAAAACAAATAAATCAAAAATTGTCATTTGGACATGTAGTAAAAAATAACTATATCTCTAAAATCGTTAGTCCAAAAAAAAAAAAAAACAAATGTAAAGGACATATTTTGGAGACCTTAAATTGGTCTTCTTTGTGGTGTAATGTTTTACCAACTTACTTACTTACTTAGGTGGTCGTAACAACCCATGTCCGGATTTCGACCGACCTCATCAGCTCTCGCCAGGCGCCTCTGCTTTGCGCGCACCTCCTCCAATCGGATACACCAAGTGCGGTTAGGGCTTCCTCAGCCTGGTCCATCCATCGGAGGCATGGTCTCCCTCGTCGTCGTTGACCAGCGACCCTCGCCTCGAGCACATTTTTCGCTGGAGCTTCGTCGTCCATACGATGGACATGACCCAGCCAGCGTAGTCGCTGCACAGTTATACGCCGAACTACGTCAATGTCATCGTAGAGCTCATACAGCTCGTGGTTCATTCGGATGCGATAGTCATCGCCGACTCGAACAGGACCGAAGATTTTGCGAAGAACTTTTCTCTCGAACACCCCCAGAGCGGCTGCGTCAGTTTGCGAAACTACCCATGCCTCAGCGCCATAAAGCAGCACAGGTAGAACGAGCGTCTTGTAGAGTGTTAGTTTTGTCGATCGAGAGAGGGCTCTGGAACTTAGTTGCTTACTGAGCCCGTATTAGCACCTATTAGCAATTATTGTTCTTCGCTTTATCTCCAGGCTGATTTCGTTGTTAGTATTAATGGCGGTGCCAAGGTATTCAAACTCCTTAACTACTTCAAAGTTATAGCTGCCGGATGAAACGTGGGAGTCTAAACGCCACGCTCCCTTGTTTGTAGACAGCATATACTTTGTTTTACCCTCATTTATCGTCAAACCCACTTCGGCTGATTCCTTTTCTATAGCGGCGAAGGCAGCGGTAACATCTCTCTTGGTTCTGCCAACAATATCAATATCATCAGCGTACGCAAGGAGCTGGACACCTTTATAGAAAGTGGTGCCATTACGATGCACACCGGCCTTTCGTACGATCCCCTCCATGATGATGTTGAAGAGATCGCAAGACAGTGGATCGCCTTGCCTGAAACCTCTTTCGGTATTGAAGGTTTCGGAGAGGTCATTTCCTACCTTGACGGAGCTGCGTGTGTTGCTCAACGTCATTCTGCAAAGTCTGATCAACTTTGCAGGTATACCGAACTCAGACATTGTTGCGCATAGGCAATCCCTTCTCGGGCTATCGAACGCAGCTTTAAAATCGACAAAGAGATGGTGTGTGTCAATTTGATTTTCGTGGGTTTTCTCCAGGATTTGTCGTAGCGTGAAAATCTGGTCTATGGTGGACTTACCAGGTCGAAAGCCACACTGATAAGGTCCAATCAGTGTTTTTGTAATCGGCTTTAATCTTTCACACAGTACGCTTGAGAGAACCTTATATGCGATGGAAATAAGACTGATATAGGGCACAGTACACTGAGGTTCCAATCGTCGGGCATGCTTTCTGCTAGCCATATTTTGCTGATGAGCTGATGCATGCGCCTTATCAATTCATCGCCGCCGGTTTTAAACAATTCAGCTGACAGGCCGTCAGCACCCGCTGCTTTATTGTTTTTGAGTCGTTGGATAGCAACTCGAACCTCTTCATGGCTAGGTGGTGATACTTCCACTCCGTCATCGTCGATTGGTGGCACTGCACTGTGCTCTCGATGGGCGGCATTGGTGGAATCTTCGCCAGTAAGTAAATTGGAGAAGTGCTGTCTCCACAATCTAAGCACACACTGTGTATCCGTATTCAGATCTCCATTTTCGTCTCTTCAAGTGGATGCTCCGGGCTTGAAACCTTGGGTAAGACGCTTAACCTGTTGATAGAATTTTCGTGCATCCTTCTTGCTCTGGTATACCTCTAGTTCCTCACGCTCACGCTTTTCCTGCTCTCTTTTCTTGCGTCTGAAAAGGCGCCTCTCTTCCTTCCTCTTTTCGCGGTAGTTTTCTCGCACGGCTCGCGTTGCAGCTGACTGCAGCGTTTTTCTGTATGCGGCGTTTTTTACTGCTGTCGCGATGCGACACTCCTGATCGTACCATTGGTTCCGAGGTTGCGGGCGCCGAAAACCAATGACTTCTTCAGCGGCAGAGCGCATGGAGTGGGATATATGCGCCCAAAGTTCGCCGGCGTCGTCGAGTCCAGAGGTTGGTTGGTTGAGCGTGACCGAGAGTTGAGCGGAGTAGGCTTCGGCAGTCCGTTGTGATTGCAGCTTAGCGACATCTCGCTTTCGTTGCATTCCTGTTCGTATGTTCTTCGCATTGCATAATCGCATGCGGATCTTGGCTGCAACAAGATAATGGTCGGAGTCAATGTTGATCCCCCGAAATGTACGCACATCTAGAACACTAGAGGCATGCCTTCCGTCGATTACAACATGATCAATTTGGTTTCGCGTTTTTTGATCCGGGGACAGCCAGGTGGCCTTGTGGATGTCGAGGTGCTTAAATCTGGTGCTACTAACCAACACTTTAATGAAAAATTTAAATTTTTTTCGCAATTAAAAATTCACATTTTTCATGGCCACACCACTATATTTTTGAAGTTTTGTATTCATTGTCGTATTGAGGCATTCTTTAAATTGCATAAATGCATTCATAAAATTTCATGTTAGAGAATCAATGCTTACTAAGGTGTGCTTCATATATATAACGCCACTTCAAAATTTTAAATTTTTTTGTAATGGCCAGCTTAAACAAAAGAGAATGTTTTGCGAATTTGGGCATCTATGCACAACAACAGTAGTGAACAAGACCAAAGTCTATTCTAATAACGGTATATTGCTTATTGCTAAACATTACTTTTAATGCTGTTTCATATTTATAACGCCACTTGCAATTATTCCTTCTGCTGCGTTTGAAGTGTAGAGATTAATAAAATTGTGTAGTTAGTTTTCAAGACCTTAACAATAGAATTAACAATACTTAACAATACTTCCGAATAAATGGGAAAAATAAAAATTCTTAAAGAAGAAGGCTATGGAATTCACGAAATCGGGCGTAGAATTAATCGCAGCCATAGAGTGATTCAATATTTTTTTTAACAAACCTCAAAATTACGGCAAAACAAAATGTTTGGGCAAAAAAAAATCCTCTTACCGAGCTGCGAGCAACACTAAAATCGGAAAATATTCCGAGCTGCGAGCAACACTACACACAGTTTAAACGAGTTGCGGAGTTTTGTTGCTGAGAAAAAGTTTCCCGAACACCGGTGTGAAGAGTGCGAACATGAGAGAACGAGCTTGGAATTTGCAAGAAGGAACATAGGAACAAATTGACTACCAGTCAGCTTTTCAATAATGTGTTAAAAAAGGGTCCCAATTTGAAGTTTAATTTTGACATGTATTTTTTTCCGATGAGAAAAAATGGAATCTTGATGGCCAGGATGGATTTTGACCTTATTAATACGACATACGCCGCGAACCACTTGCGTTTTCAAAAAGAAGTTTTGGTGGAGAGAAAGTGATGGTGTGGGGTGGTCTTTCTGAAATTGAAAGTTTAAGCATAAAGAGCGCTGACTACACTTGTGTGCTGTAGAGCAGTTTGACTCCACTTTTGGAAAAAAAAAAACGGACAGACACAACTAGTTTTCCAGCAAGATAATGCGGCAATCTACGTAAATCGAGATGGTCTCAGGCCAATAACATTGATTTATTGGTGTAGCCGGCGTACTCTTCAGATTGTAATCCCATCGAGAATTTATGGGAAGTTCTTGTACGCCAGGTGCATAAAAATAATAGACAATTTGGCAATGTGAAAGAACGGAAATCAGTTATTTTCGAAGAATGGAGTAAAATTTCGAAGAAAAAGAATGCCAAATTGCATTTACAATATTATTGGAGCCAATGGAACAGTAAATCAATATATTTTTTTATTTATAAATTCAATAAAAATCGTTTTTATTAAAAATTTTTAAATGGCGTTATAAATATGAGACGGCATCAAAAGTGATATTAAGGAGGGACACGACATTCGCGGCAGAGAAAACAGACCTTCTTTTAAAAATTCATAACTCAGTCAAAAACATACATTTTTCCAAAATTGAACAAAGAATTGAACAAATTACAAGAAAAAAAATTCAAAAAAATATATTTTCCACTCCAACATGGTTTTATAGAGCTCCAAACTGGCGGCAGAGAAAAAAACGGGGCCTCGTGGTTGCAGCGCTGGGAGTTGCAAAAATTGTCCGATCTGAAAAAAATGACTTTTTTAAATCTTAACAGAATTGGTTATCGTCTGACACGAGCTTTTTTTTTTCAATTTTTTTTTTTCAATTTTTGGTGATGTTCGAAATTTCAAAGTGTGTTTTTTCGAAAAAAATATTGACTTTAAAAATTCATAAAAAAAATTTAATAAAATAAGCTCGTGTCATACTCGTACGATAGCGAATCAAGTTTAAAAAAATACAAAAAAAAAATTTCGTCAAAAAATTAACCTGCTAGTGTCGCAACCAGTAAGTAAAACATGGTTTCGAGATAAACGCGTTCAAAGTTTGTGAACAAAGAAAAACAAAGGTTACCTTCAATCTGCCATGCCTGCTGCGTACTGTATGCCTTCGTTATCTTGTGTTGTGCTGTTTCTTATAGTTTTTTGCAATCGTTTAGCAATTCGGGCTTCGCCCTTCACCCTTCAAGTAGGTACGAAATAACAACCACCAAAAGTCAGGTAGCAAGTAAAACAAGTACTCGTATATACCAGCTGCCGTACGTAAGTAGCGCAAAAATTAAAAATGCGCTCTCACTAATCCGGCTGTAACTTTTGAACCCTTCGGAATTTATCCATGAAATTTTTTTTCTTAGAATTTTAAGAATATTTACTAAAATACAAAATTATTAAAAAAAAAACGATTTCAAAAAACTGCCAATGTCATGTAACCCCTTAAGGACATATACTACCTTAATTTCAGTTAATTCGGCGGTGTAGCTATGGAGATATAGCAACTTTATTTATTTATGGGCGGTAAAAGGAGGAGGACATTTTTCCTTAACCATCATCTACTTAAAGGAAATTAATTGCAAAAATTTCAGCTGAATCGGCCTAGAAGTTTTGGTAATATAGCATTTTTATTGATATGTGGATGGGGTGTGGCAACATTTTTTTCTAAGCTATCCTGTACTTGAAAGAAATTGACTGCCTAAATTTCAGTTGAATCAGCCCGGTAGTTTTGGATATCTGACATTTTTATTGATTTGTGGGCGGTAAAAGGGGTGTGGCAACATTTTTTTTCCTAAGCCATCATGTACTTGAAAGAAATTTACTGCCAAAATTTCAGCTGAATCAACCCGGTAGTTTTGGATATACTCGTATAGCATTTTTATTGATTTGTGGGTGGTAAAATGGGTTCTGGCAACATTTTTTTTTTCCTTAATAATCTTCTACTGAAGGAAATTTACTGTCAAAATTTGAACAGAATCGGCCTTGTAGTTTCTATAATACAGCATTTTTATTGATTTGTGAGCTTAATGCTCACGGGCGATAAAAAAAAAACAATGTTATCATAATATTGCATTGTCAGCGAACTTATATATGTTTGCTAAATTTCAGCTTAATCGGTTTTCGAAAAACGGTTTGCAAATTTTGACGGACGTTCATACATACATACGAACGAACGATGCAATTTAAATAAAAACTTATAAAAACTAACTGACTTTCATTATCTTATTCATGAATCTGAAATAAAGTTTCCTCCATCTTTTCTAATTCTTTCACTATCTGATCATAAAATATAAAATTTTCTTCGAGACTTAACCCTAGAATACTAATCTTATTTCCCTATACTTTATATTACTCTTTAGAAGTGTGTAAATTTTACGAAGGTTAGTATTCTAGGGCTTAGATAGAAATATTTATTTTAAATTAAAGGGGGATAAATTCTCTAACTAGGCATAGAGAATACCCCCTATTGTCTTGACAGAAAGGTCGATACTGTGCTTCTTTAAATATTTTTCTCACCACCTCAAATACGGCATTTTTTTGATTTACAAACTACATGGTTGGAAAATTTGATGTGATTTAAAAGAAATAAACTTTAGGCTCCTAATCAATGCCCCCAAATTGCCTTTAGTTATTGAAAATTTGATGACCGAAAATTGTTGCAGCACTGTATAAAATTTAATAATTTTTTTATTTTCTAAAAAAAGAAATCACTTCAAAGTGGCGAAAAATTATTTTTATCACACTCGTGTACTCGTAGGCAAAAAGAAAACAAAACCGATAATTAAAGGATGCCTTTGTATATTATGAGTATCTCTTCTCTAAATTTTAGCCTTATTTTGCATTCCTAACGAAGCATTCAACGATCGAACGATGGCTATGCGAACGATGTTGAATTCAAGCTGACATATTTACCTTTAGGTTTAGAATTTTTAATTTTTTAACCATTCTTTTAACGTTTGCAACCACAACGATATATAAATCGATAGCATAAAAGTGTTCGTTTGATTTTGACGTTCGGATTCGTGGTTTCAGTGCTCGTTAGAAATACATATTGCAAATATGTAACTGTACTACGGCATCGCTCGTTGGCTGATCAGCTGTTATCGTTGTTTGATTCTGTTCGAAAAACAACCCTGTAGGAAAATCAACTAATTTAAAAGTAGTTGATAAAGTAGTTTTTTGTCAACCACAACTAGATGAAATTCTGACTTTTTTCCATATAACGAACTAACATATTTTGTATGGTGATGTCCGTTAAATAAGTCAATTGACTTTCGTCTGCATATATTTTCAACTACTTGTTAAATTAGTTATATTTAAATTATTTTTTTAATTACTTTAAAATAACCAACTGAAAACTATTACTGATGGCCTAAAGTTAATAATATTTGATGAAATAACATGGTTAAATATATATAAACTTGTAATCTAATAAAAATTTGAAATTGAAACATGTCAAAATCAGAGTAGTTGCCGCCTTAATAAATTCAAAGTAGTTTATCAATCACTTGTTTTTAAGTAGTATTTCAATTACTTCATATATAATGCACTGAAAACAATTTCGAATTGAAGTGGATGCCGCCTTAATATAATTCAAAGTAGTTCATATACTGGTTTATTTTAAATTAGTTTTTTAATTAGTTGTTTTTAAAACCAAGTTAGTTTGTTCCTATAGGGAAATTTCAAAAACACGAACGAACACTGTTTTGAACGATACGATTGATCGGATAGGAATACAAAATGAAGCCATCAGTTTCTATCTTTCTATTAGTTCTCTATCTCTAAATTAGTTTTGAAAAAAAAAAAATTACTTTTAGAAAAAAGTAACTATGTATTATAAAGAACTTAATGAGAGATAAGTGAAAGAAAAAAGAAATAAATTAAGAACGACAACAAATTTTATGGGAAGGTTCAATTCTAATGTCGGCGAGAAACAAGCCATTGAAATGCAAAGTTTGCCCATAATGTTCAGGATATTAGGTCAAAAATTTGTTTGTATTGTAACTATTCGTAAGTCTTAGAATTGTAACGAAATCTTCTCAAACCTATTTTATAGGTTCCTAAGACATCATAACTAGGTAGAAATTCTTAGATTGTTACTGAAGGAATTTTTTGAAAAGCTGCTGTTTTGGGGGTGGTATGATAAATTGTCCTTTTCACGCATTTATTTCAAAAATTTTGAAAATTTTACATTGAAATGTTGAACATTAACACTGGCGCTTAAAAAAAGAGTTTTCCTTTCCTTACCTTACATTTGTTCTTAGTCTGCTATTAAGTTCATGATTACAATTTTTCTTCTTGTCAAAGAACGCAAATCATTATAAGTTATACGGAATGCTTAATCCAAATTTATATTACTTATGTACATCTATTGAACTCTTCTTTGCTAACAACTGCAATAACTTAAACTGTGTTTTCATTCCTTAACTCTTTCAGAGAAACGCAACTTTCTCTATAAGGCGGTCATGGCTGGTGGTATAAATCGTGATGATCCTGACAATCCCATCGACAACAAGGATCACATGTTTATGTCATTCTTCAAGTACAACTTGGCGGCAATCATTAACAACAAATGGTGTAAATTTATTATTATACTCATTTTTGCGGCTTATCTGGGTGGCGCATGCTTTGGCATAACACAAATCAAGGAAGGGCTAGAGCGTCGCAAGCTGTCACGCTCCGATTCCTATTCGGTAGAGTTTTTTGATCGCGAAGATGATTACTACAGGGAATTTCCATACCGCATGCAGGTAAGTGTTGCTAAAAATATTTTATGCGTGCGCTAGTAAATAATAATATATTTTTTTTTTTACTAAGGTCATAATTAGTGGTGATCTCAACTACTCCGATCCCATTGTGCAAGATCAAATCGAAAATTTAACACAAGCTTTGGAGCACACTTCATATGTTACATCATCACTGTACACTGAATCATGGATACGCTCTTTTCTCTCATTTGTGGATCGCAATAATGATTATCTGAATGTTAGCATAGATGATGAGCGTTCATTTATTGCGGCTGTACAAGAACACTGGCTGTTTCCGGGCAACCCTTTCTCGCTGGATGTCAAGTTTAATGAGGATAAATCGAAAATACTGGCATCACGTTTCTTGATACAGGCTGTCAATATAACAGATACTAATCACGAGAAGGAGATGGTGCGCGATCTGCGACGCATTTGTCGCGACTCACCGCTAAATGCCTCGATTTTTCATCCTTATTTCGTATTTTTCGATCAATTCGAACTGGTGCGTCCCACATCGTTGCAGGCCATGATCATTGGTGCGGTGATCATGATGATCATCTCGTTCATTTTTATTCCCAACATACTCTGTTCACTGTGGGTGGCTTTGTCAGTAATCTCCATTGAACTGGGCGTGGCTGGCTATATGGCCTTGTGGGATGTGAACCTGGATTCAATATCCATGATCAATTTGATCATGTGCATTGGCTTTTCGGTGGACTTTACAGCGCACATCTGCTACACTTACATGTCGTCAAAGAAGAAGAGCCCTTCGGCGCGCGTGCGGGAGTCGCTACATTCTTTGGGCTTGCCGATCGTGCAGGGCTCCAGCTCAACGATATTGGGCATCATAGCGCTGCTGTTGGCACAGAGCTACATATTTTTGGTATTCTTTAAAATGGTCTTCTTGGTCATTTTGTTTGGTGCCATGCATGGGCTGTTTCTATTACCTGTTTTGCTCTCACTGTTCGGCCCTGGCTCTATGCAGACGTGGAAGGGCACTGACACCGGCAGCGATGAGGATATTATCGATGGCGCCGACCTAAAGTTATCGCCATTAGAAAAACCCTTTACTAACTCCTATTATATGCAATATCCGCCTATGGGCATGAACGGACCCTACGTGGGTGGCACCAAAGGATTTCTGGGCGCTCCCTACAAAGCCTATGGCGAAGAGAAAGACCTAGGTTTGGGCACCTCCGGAGAAGACTCAAGCGAGAGCAGCTCCAGTCGTTCACAACGCCGTCAGGCTTTGGAAGATGAGAACACGCGACGTCGCTATGAGGAAGGATGGCGTCGTTCTTCCTATCAGAACCTTTTCACCAACACGCAAACACAATTTCAACCTCTACCCGATCTCTACGGCCAGCAAGTCACTGCACAGGAGTGGCGCGCTCGCTTGGATGTACATCAGCAGCAACGTCGCGCCTACGATAATTATGGCGCAGATATCGTAGACATGCAACGCATTCGCACGTCACAGGATCAGGCACCAAAATCGGTCGATGCCTCAAGAACCACTGAAATTCACTACACGCCACCCTCATCGCTAGACGAGCACCTGCGACGCACATATCGTGCTGCTACGCCGGGAACAGGCAGTGGTGACGACAGCAACTTCCAGCAACAAGGCGCTAAGCAGGCTGCCAGTGCATTGGCTGTCAGTTCAGCGAAACGTTACCATCGCCGCCGTTCTTCGGAGGACTCCACGCGCCACTTTCAACGCTGGCCGGCGTCCAATGTAGAGGAACGTCGTGCCAGGCGTTATTCGCCGGTGGGTAGGGCAGCTAACAGCACCGAGGTGCAGGATGATGTTATTGTTCATTCACATGCCGCCTATCGTCCACAACCGCCAGCGCGTTCATCGTCGCATCACAACCTGTTCTACCCTGCCTCCGCCACAGTTAATAACGAACGACCCAGTTATCAATATGGTGCCTATTATCAATGATCCTAAGCTAGGTGCTAGTGTGTGTATGAGTGTGTGCCTGAAAGAGAGAGAGAGAGTGATTGGGTGAATGTGTGTGATTATTTGCTAAAGCGAAGTGTAGAGTTTAGCCAAGTCACAAACCGAATTCTAAAGTTTTCTGTTTTTCAAACTAAACTAATGCAATTTTAGGATGTAAGACAGGAAAATACTGGGAGTTATTAAATGTTAAGCGTTACATAATTAGTTTTATGCTTTTTTTCAATCACAAAAAAACCTGAGCTTATATAAATTTTAAAATATTTTGGCTTGGATTGAAACCGAGAGCAGGATTAAAGAGCTCTTAAAAAATTTAACGTTTAAGGCAGATTCACTGACCACCTTCAGCAAGTTTCTGCGAAAATTAAAATAATGTTAATCAAGTTAAAGAGCGTGCAGCAATACTCTCTCACTGAGTGGAGAGGGAGATATAGCGCACAAATTTCATATAAAAAAACGTGGAAAACTTGCTGTGAATCCGCCTTAATAGAGAACTACATTTCTAGAGAAAAACATGTACAGAGGAAAACAAAATTATGTAATTTATGTGTGACAACAAGTATGAAACATTTTGGAATTGGAACAGTAAAATTATCAACAGTTTTAGTGGGACTGTAACTTTATCTTAACATTAGGGGGGAGGGGGTTCATTTTGTAAGTCAAGAAATAAAATGTGATTCTTTGGCGTACTTTGCTAGCCCCCCTCTCCCCTCCCTCCGTGTCACGGTGATATAAAAGTTATCTTTGCCAAATTTGATGACGATTGGATTACATTCATAGGTTGCTTATATTGATCACTTTTCAAAAACTAAAGCAAAATTTTGATATTTTCAACTTTAATCGCTCTTATTGGAAAAGTTATTGATCACTAATTTAAACTAAAATTGAAATATAAATAAAAATTTATTGGTATTATAATAAAACAGAAAGGTGTTATATTAATCAACTTTATACGACTCAATTCCTTCTTTTGATCGCTTGATCACTTTTTTGCTATAATGTTCAACAATTCTCAACAAATGTTTTTGTTTTTCATCTCTGATTGATTCCTTAAACTTTCTGATCAAAGCAATTCATATTTCCTTGGAGCATATCCAGATCATTCTTTGGAACCCATCGGCTGGCAGTTGCTTCATACCAAAAGGGAACGTATATTAGGCTTACAGTAGTATGTGCAACTCGTTTCATTCGTTTCAATTCTCGTTGAGTCATATTTAACTGTTTGTTGAAAGAGGCCCAAGTTCAGAGCATATATTGCCTTCCCCATCCACATCGATTGATTTAAGGCGCCTGGGGTTTTGATCCAAAAGTCGCTTTCATTCCAACCTCCTAGGTAAAGGAGTGACAGTTATAATAACTCTTCGTAGTCTTCTCTTGGGTGCCTTTCATGTTCTAAGGACATTTCGGATGAGCTAACTACTGTCGTTTGTTACTCTCCTACAAAGTCATCAACGGGACTCTTTACAAAAGTCAACTTGTATTTTTCGGTATAAAATAGTCCCCTTTTTCTGAAGGGAAGATTAAGTAGTAAAACATTTATTCTTATGAGGATAAACTATTAATGAATAGTTTTTTTATGAAGAAAAGCAAACTTTTTCTACACTTTCCTGTAGAAAAATTCACAACTAGCTTCAAAAAAGTCAGTACTGGTCCCTCTACAATAGTGGTCAGTACTGGTCCCTATACAACATCCATTTACACTGATAGAACTCACTATTTTTAAGGGTTGAAGTTATAAGGAAAGCAGTTGTTCTCATAATCATTACTTTTTCCCTAAATCTAAACTAGTTACTAAATCTAAACTAGTTACTAAACTAGTTACTAAACTAGTTACTAAAAGAACTAAATCTAAATAGTTCAAAATCGATAATTTTTGCTATAAGCAAGTATTTTTTCTTGCTGAGGTGTATAGATAGTAGTTGTGGATTTGGATTTTACAAGTAATGGAGGCAGGCCCGTAGTTAGCGAAATATTGCTCGTAGTACTAACAAATTTTTTCCAATATAAGAAAGTGGTAAAATAATAAAAAAATTAAAACTTATTATTACACACATTATTTGGGGGCAGTACTAATAGAATTCACCTGAAACTGGACCAAAAATTCTTACTTAAAATAAACATTCTGAATGAAATTTTACATACATATCATACGAGTATGTACATGAATTGTATATATTTATATGCAGAATGTAGAAATTTGAAAGAAAACCTGCAAAAAAAGTCAAAATTCACATCTGTAGGGTAGTGTAGTAATGAGTGGGACATTGTCATAAGTGGGACAGTGAAAAAATGTATTTAACATAAATTTAGAGTATCACCAAAACAAATCTCGTTGATAGCACACTTTTAAGTAGCGAAGTCACATGCATAACAAGCATACTAAAAATTTGGATTTGCTTTTTTCGTGCATAATTAATGTGGATATTTCTTAAGGTATAAGAATACTATTTTTTTCATTAAAAATAAAGGTGTAAATTACATCTACAAATAATTAGATTTTTAGCATCTACGACAACTTTCAAAATAAACAAGAGTTTGCCATGAATGGGACAATTTTATCGTCATGAATGGGACACTTTTCAAAGTTTCGTTTTTCATTTGAACATAATTTTTATTGCGTTATAACATGTTTTGAATATATTTTTTTTTGTGATTGCATGTTAATAAGTGATATTTTATTTTTATTCTTCGCAGATTTTTAATATTAATGGGACACTTTTCAAAGTTGCGTTTCTTATGCGAACGTAATTTTTATCGTGTAATAATATCTGCTCACTATCTGTAGATTAGTGTAGCTATGCGTGTTACAACGCCATAAATAGTACAAAAAAATGTATTTAACATACTGGCAAAACTTAAATTTTGACTGTCCTCGACTGCCTTATGCTAGCAAACTTTTGTGTAGCGAATAAACATGCATAAAAATTATACTCAAAATAATTGCGATTTCCTTTTTACGTGCATAAATATGTTAAACTGGACATTTTTTTGGGCTATAAAAATTAAATTTTTTTATTGCAAATAGAGGAAGTATGAAGTACACCTAAAAATAATTGCATTTTTAGCACATAAGATAATTTCCAAAATAAACAGTTGTTTGTTATGAATGGGACACATTTTTCGTCATGAATGGGACACTTTTCAAAGTTGCCTTTTTTCATTTGAACATAATTGTTATCGTGTTATAACATGTTTTAAATGCATTTTTTTATGGTTGCAAGTTACTAAGTGATATATTAGTCGAAATTTTTTTTTTTTAAATAGCCGGAATTATTATTTTTATTTGTCGTATGCGATTCATTTTTTCATGTTCTTAATGAAAAATGCCTGTTATGTTGTTTTTCAATTACATTAGGAAAAGAAAAGAAATTTTCAATAAATTTATCAGATAAAATATCACACAACAAAGTGTCTCCAAGCATAGATTCTAAAACTATTTGATAAAAAATCACTACAAAAAACGGCCCTTCATTTCGGAATTTCTAAGACGAGCTTATTAAAGTTGATGTGCTGATCTAAACGAAGTTTTTTTTTTCTTGTGCCAGCATTTTTGACCTTTTTTCAGACATGAATGATGCATACAAAAATTCACATGAATAAACTAACTTAGAATCTCTTAAAAATTTAAAAATGTTGATTGAAATTTCAATAATATGGCGGAAATTTCAATAATAAAAAATGTAATTTTTTTATACATTTTAAGAAATTTTTTGGCAGTTTTTTCAGGTGTCCCACTCATAACGACATCTTTTTTAGGCTCAAAACTCGAACATCTCTTCCGATGGCCAAATTTTTGTTTCATTCTGCACCCAATCAATATAATTAATTCCGTTAAGTTATAGCTTAAGCCTGCAGCTTTCTTATGTTATATAAAGTGGTTCAAAAATAAATACCTTTTTTTTTAAATTGTATTATTTGCTCACTACAAAATTGCTTTCATATGTGTTGAATTTACTTTTTTAATTCACTGCAGCTTGGGTCGAAATAAAAAGCCGAAAGAGAATTATACACCACAATCCTAAGGTGTCCCAATCATGACGACACTCCCTACTTTTTTATTAAAGAAGCTGATTTTAGAACCAAATTAATATAATAAAACTTTTCTCTTAAAATTCTTATCACATCAATTCGTGAAAATTTGGAAAGAGCCGAATTGCTCTTTCGAGATTGTTGACAAAACATGTAACAACAATTTTTTTAAAGAAGAACTATTAGTCCCCGATTGAAACTGAAATTTCAGCCCATAGCAAAATTTAGTAATTTTTGTAATATTCGACTAAGACCGCAAAATCAAAATATTTTCTAATATATGGTTTTTTATTCATAGTTTTGGGTTTGGGCTGAAGTTTTGTGGGGTTTGAGCTAAATTTTTTTCCAAAACTATTTTAAGGGTTAATTTTATTATGTAATTTTAAAAATATCAAAAAATATTTCATTTGTTTTTTAATAATTTCAACGATACGTATGTTTTAAAAAAAAAAAAAAACAAATTATTATTTTTTATGATTTTACGACGAATTTGATAGTTGGATAATCACAAAAATAGTTTTAGAAAAAAATGTAGTTTCAAAACTAAAAAAGTTTTCATTTTTATTATTATTTTAGTGTTTTCCTATTTCGAAAAAAAAAAAATAATTTAGTTCTGCGAGCAATATTTCGCTAGAATAAAAAATGACTTTTTCCTAAAAGTAAAACGCTCAATACAACATGATCGATTTTTTAATTACTTAACATTTTTTGAATGGGCCAATGGAATGGTATAAATGAGTTCCATAAATTTGGGTCTATAGAATGGGTCCATGAAATGGAATTAACCAATTCTCTAAGTTTTTAGAGTGGGCCGAAAAACGTTGATATTTTCTTCACTACTCCTTTCCGCTAAAATTTTTCCAAAACTTGTCAATTTTCTATACACTGAACAAAAAATGTCATTGAATTAGTCGGAAATAGTTTAACTTTAATGTGTTTTGACAAGAAAGTTTACTCATTATAATTTTATGACAACAAATTTTTATAGAGGTAATAATTACCTAAAACTAAATTTTTTCCTCTGTAACAGAATGTATGGGAAACATTTTATTTACTATAAAAATTTTAAAACTTAAAAATTAAATAACTTTCTTCAAAAACATCTCCACAATTTTAACCAGATATAATTCTTTTTTAAAGTAGGCTTTTATCTTCTGAGCTATGATAGAACTGCTTGTCGGAAAGTTCCCAAATAAAATAAAATTATTTAAATGTGAAAAATATTAGTACAAATTCTGGATATATGTTTTACTGTTGATGAAAATATCTGTATTCTTCTACTATACTCTCGCGAAATCTTGTTGGTTTTTATCTAAGCTTAGCCTTAGCTTAACTTAGTGTGTAAAAGAATCAAATTTAAAATTTGCTCGCTATTTTTTTATTTCTTCGAACGATTTACTTGAAAAATTTTCTCATTTAATTCTGTAGGATGTTAAATAAAAAAAAACTACCGTACATATTCTATTTTAAGTTATAAAAAATGCAAACTTAATGAATTTTTATACTAAGAACGATGTTCAAATCATGTGCTATACAAACATTTACAACTATTGTCAAATGCAAATATAGTCTAGAAAAATTTTTATAATGTTATGCCTTAACTAAGGCCTAAAGTCAACATTATTTTAAATTATTCAAAGTCAATGTGTCTATTCATTATATTTGATAACAAAAAAAAAAAAAATTGTCTTGAATTTTTAGTTCAATAAAATTTGTCTTAATACTCATTCATTGACGCAATTATTTAAGCATGTAAATAAACATTATTAAATTAAAAAAAAGCTTTAATTTTAAGTTTTTTTTTCGTTTTGATTTTAAACTAGCTTAAGTGGTCATTTTGTAGTTATATGTTCGTAATTTTGAGTTATAATTTTATTATATTTCTTCTAGTTTCAAATTAGTCACATATTTTTCTAATTGAGTCATAAGATTTTATTTGTTTTTTAATCTAAGCATAGGTTTAAAAATTGTACAGTTTTTGACAAATACACTATTTTGCAATTTTTTTTTTCTTAAGTCTTAAGTAAACATTTAGTAAAACTTTTGATTTTTGTTCATTGCTATTTTTTGTAATTATAAACAATGGGGATTCACAGCTGTTATTAGTTATTTTCTTAATTGTTTATATTATATCGTAAGTATTAGAATAAGTAATTTTGTAAAAAAATTGAGTTTATTTCAATAAAAAATAAAAATAAGACAATGAATAATAATTGTTATTTTTCACTTTAATTGTCAGTATCCTGTCGAAGATCATTTTCTTACTAGTTTAAATTTTTCTTTATTAACCGACTTCAAAAAGGAGGAGGTTCTCGAGTTCGTCGGTTTCTCTGTTTTTTTTTTTTTTTCATGTTTATAGTTATTAGTAAACTATCTAACAAATTAGTAAACTATTTCATGGCATTAGTAAAAATAGCAAACATTGTATGTGTTTCCAGAAATTTTCGAATTCATTCAGTTTTTCAATTCCGACTCCCTATTATTCCGGGATTCTGACAAACTTACGGAATAGAATTGGATGTTATCATTATCCTTAAAATTATTAAAAATATCTGTAAGGTATCTTCGTTAGGGTGAGGATTTTGATAAACAAATCTATCATTAGATACCAGTAAAAAATTAAAACCAAGGATATGAACATTTTTCAAGCAAAACCGTGTTCTTTTACGATTATTCGTGAATGTGCCTTTTTTTTAAACGATCATAAGAGAGATGACGAGTTTATTGAATTTTTTTATCAAATTTATTTTGAGTAGAAAGGTTTTGATTTCTGCCTGATAATTTTGTGATAAATGGTCCAAATTGAGAATTTTTAATTGTCTGTTAAAAACTATAATTGCGAAAATGAACACAAAACGTAAAACACTTCCATCACAAAATTCACAAAATTTCACTTTTACAACAATATAAGTTTAAAAGGTAACATAAAAAGATTTCTTGGAGTTTATTAAAATCAAAATATAAATGAACAATAAAATCTTAAAACTTTTTTAATAAGTTCACCGGTATATTCACCAGTTGAAGAAGCTTGGTTCGCAATTTTTATGGGACATTTCACATAAACGAGATATCTCACGCCTCTATTGATCACTAGCTTGTGTCCAAGTATTTGGATCTGTGTGAAGCCTAGTTCGAGTTTTCGTAAAAGATCAAAAATGATTTCAATGATTTAAATTATATTTAAAAGAAAATATTTTAAGACCTTTAAAAATTAAACTGTTCCATTTTCTCACAAAAATTTGATATGACTGACAAAATCATGCTATTCCCAATAACAATCACTGCATAATTGTTGTAGTGAAAACTTCTTTTGGCGCGTTGGGCACTTTTTGGTAGAGAGCAAAACTATAGATTCGCGATATCTTCAAGCTATTAGCGATATCATCACGCTGTTAGCGTAACAGAAATTATTGCTGTACAGCATTTCTTTTTAGAGATTACCTAGCATTGACCAAGCCGTAGACCAATTACCGAAGCGATTACCAACCGATTACCGAACCAATTACCGGTTACCAAAGCGATTACTACCCAATTACTGATTGTCGAAGCGATTGCCAACCGATTACCGAGCCAATTACCAATTACGGAAGCGATTACAAACCGATTACCGAACCAATTTACGATTACCGAAGTGATTACCAACCGATTACCGAATCAATTACCGAATATTAAAGCGATTACTAACCAATTACCGAACCAATTACCTATTACTAGCCGATTACCTAGCCAATTACCGATTACTGAAGCGATTACCAACCGATTATTGAACCAATTACCGATTGACAAAGCAATTACCAACCAATTACCGAAGCGATTACCAACCGATTATCAATTACCAACGCGATTACCAACTGATTATCAATTACCGAAGCAATAACCAACCGACTACCGAAGCGAATACCAACCGTTTACCGAATCGATTACCAACCCATTACGGATTACCGAAGCAATTTCCAGCCAATTACCAATTACCGAAGCGATTACCATTCGATTACAAAAGCGATTACCAACCCATTACCGAAGCGATAACCAACGGATTACCGAAGGGATTACCAACCGATTACCGAAGCAATTACCAACTTATTACGGATTGACGAAGCGATTACTAACCAATTACCGAATCAATTACCGATTACCAAGCCGATTACCAAGCGAATATAGAACTAATTTCAGATTACCAAAGCGATTACTAACCAATTACTTATTGCCGAAGCGATTACCCACTGATTATAGAACCAACTACCAATTACCAAAGCGATTACCAACCGATTACCGAACCAATTATCTATTACCAGCCAATTACCTAGCCAATTACTGATTATCGCAGCTATTACCAACTGATTACTAAACCAGTTACCGATTGCCAAAGCAATTATTAACCGATTACCGAAGCGATTACCAACCGATCACCGAATCAATTACCAACCCATTACGGATTACCGAAGCGATTACCCACCGATTACCAATTACCGAAGCGATTACCAATCGATTACCAAAGCGATTACCAACCCTTTATCGAAGCGTTAACCAACCGATTGCCGAAGTGATTACCAACCGATTACCGATGCGATTGCCGGTTACCGAAGCCGGTTACCGAAGCGATTACCAACCCATTACGGATTACCGAAGCGATTACTAACCGATTACCGAATCAATTAGTGATTACTCAACCAAAGTAATTGTGCTACAAATATATTGTACTAGCTGATACCACCGCCCTCTTCGCCAGTCACTTTTTTAACAGGCTTACATATTGGCAATTCCAGAAAATGGAACCACAGGTGAAAAATTAAAAGTTATTAAAAACTTATGATTTTAGAATATAACCTCGGAGAAACATTCAAATTTTATATATATAAGCAATTTGTACATTAATTCATTTACTATGATGATCAAACTACCCGCACTGTTTCACAAATGTAGTTTTTGTAAATGTTTTTGTTTTAATAAAAATAGAAGGTATCGGCTAAAGATAATAATGAAATGATTGAGGCAAGGAAAGAACAATATATCGTCGATGGGCGTGTAATACCGTCTTTCAGCCACTGGCAATATCGCGTATATTGCAAAAAGGCCAAAATTTAAAGTTTCATTTTAATTCAATTTAATTTATAAATAAAAGATGGTTTTTCCCATACTCAAATACCGAATTCCGAGGCTGTGCGACCTATAACTCCAAAGGAAGGTGGCATGCTCTTGTCTAATGCCTGCCCATTGGTTCAATCGGCACCAAACTCAAGACACTCTCGAGACTTTGCTACAGTTTTCCTGAAAATTTCATAAAAATTGGTTTAGCGGTTTCGGAGTTTATGTCTGACATACACGCCTACATACATAGATACATTAATTTTTATGTATATAGATAGATTATACTCAACAAAAGTCTTAGGACGGTTGACAGCAACGATCACTTTTTCATAGAATGCCTCAAAGAAATCTTCCTTTGAAAACATTCTGGAAGCACTTCTGGAGAATGACCCAATTGCATGCATATGTTGAAAGAATGCCTTCTGGGTATAAAAGTGGAAGTACCTTATTTGGAAGTACTTTTTTGCTGGGATGTTAATCGCAATGGCACAGCCTTAATTGATTTCATTTTTGCTGAAATCGGCTCAGCTGCTTACGTCTTATTATGTTTTTTTGAGATAAGGTGAGCGGGGCAGGCAGACTTGGTAAACTGTAAATCTGCTAACTGGAAATCGATTAAACCGTTCTCTTCTTGTTATATTTTTCAATATTGTGAGCGTTTCTAAATAGTGTTATCTAAATGCAATCAGAATTGTTTGATTCATATTTTGTTCAAATCGATTCAGTCGTTCACTTGTAATTTTGTTTTTCAATGTTAGTAGGCTTAACAGGTAGGCATGGAAAATTTGGTTTTTTTCATCTAAATTTAATACGACACAATTTGATAACTTTTTGTTTAAATCCGATGATCCGTTCTCGTGCTATTTTGATTTCTCAATATAGGTGGTATGGCTTTTAAACCCTTTTTTATTGAAATAACATCGATTGCTGTTTTTGAGTACAAATCTCTTGAGTATTTCTTGCTATTTTATTCCAATACCCTAGTACCCAGGTTTACCGAGATATAGTTATTTATTTATAGTGCCCCGCCCCTTTGCCTTATTCCGCCCACTTTTTCGACTGTGTTCAAAAATGGTCCTACCCACATCTGTACCAAATTCCAATACCGTAGCTCCCATATTTACCGAGATATAGGGACTTGCAAATATTTTCCCATATACACCATATACGCACAAGCACATGTTCAAATGCCTATACCCAGCAGTCAGCAATTGTAATACCTGATAAAATCTGGTATGAAATAAGGCCTATGATGCTTTGAAAAGTCGGGAATGAAGTCATAACTGACCTTAGAATAAGCATTTCCATTCAAGCTTTCTAAAAACTTCCCTAAAATTGTCCAATCTATGAACATTTTGTTTTGTTTGTTGACTTTGACTTGTTTCAATCTCCTGACTTTAGAAGCGAAGATTTAATGTTATCAAACGCTTATTAGTGTTTTCAATTTGCACAAATATCCCCCAAATGTATATTTTTGATTTTGCTTCGTTTCCGCACCTGAAGTGACGCTTATGAGATTAGAAGTGAAGTCATAATTTCGCCACCAATTTAGTTTGGGAAATTTTTAAAATAAAACTCTCCCAAAAATAAAAACAATACGGCGAGTTTTTTTTTCATTATTAAAACGAGTTTCTTTTTCATTATTAAGTGTAAACATCACAAAAATTAATTTTTTTTTTATTTAAGTTTTATTTGGTAAGTTGTCGCAAATCCAAGTTAAATTTTCTTCACAAAAATACCTTCCTTGCAGGTTTGTATATCAACAGTTGTGTAAATGAAATATGTTTTCTACAATCTGTTCGCACCCAGGAGGACTTCAAAAAGGACGAATATATCAAACAAATTAAAAATCAGTCAAGAATGGCATCCATAAGACCAAATATGATTGAAAAATTAAATATTCAATGAGCGAAAATGAATCTGTTTACTTTTTTTTTTTAAATTTTAAACATAAGAATCATAAATTTACTTTTTTTTAGTTCCAGAAAAAACGCCTAAGTGTTCCTGAACTTTTTAATTTTCCTTTATATATATACTTTATATTTATATTTTGTAATAAAATAGCAAAAAGTAAACAAACAAATCGTCACTCGTCCATTTTATATGTTTTGATAATTGAACTGAAGAAGAAAGCACCTTGGAAACGTTGGGAAGAATGATTTTTTTATATTTTTTCATAAAAAAACAAATTGACTCATAATAAATTATATTTTACCTGATTTATGGTTTAAATATTCAGGCCTGAGTTCCACTTACTGATAAGCCTGATAAGGCCTGATTTTTTAACTGATTCACTCAGGTCTGAATTTTCGAAGGAATATTCTTGGGGATATTCAGGCCTGAGTGTACACTCAGAAAATTCATTTATAGGCATAAGGTTGCGGGAAATGAATGTTATTTGCGGTAATCGGAAGAAAATTGCTACAACTGATATTTGGTTAATGTAACTCGAATGAAATAAGCACAATTGATTGTTAGTTGGCGCGAATGATCGTTCCTTCGCAACCCGCTCATTTCCAAATGTTTGTTCAGTTGAAATGAAAATATGACATGTTAGTTGCTTGAACCGCGTAAATGTATTTATTTCAACTCCACTTGCCACTACAAGGAACGTAATGTGTCTGAAATAACTAACTGAAGCTATTGCAGACAAGCGAACAATACTAGTCATTGTAACAACCACATTGTAAGTTATGTCAATAGCATTATTTTTACGCTGCAATCGAGTTTTGAATTTTATCAAATCAATCGCACCCTTAAGTTGCATCAATCTCAACAGCCAACCTTGCAACTGCAAGTTTGTCAAACCATCCGACTTATCGAGTGAAGCAGACAAACGTTCACAAACACGAAGTTGTGTAAGCCGACCCTAATAGCAAGACGCTTGCATTTTATTTCTTAAAGTTGTTAACGTGTGCGGACGGAATTTTTGTGTCGTGTGTCTTTTTTTTTAATAACTTGTGAGGAACAACCATTTGGTAAGTTAAATAAATTGCTTTTTATCTATTTTTGCACAAAGAAAGGCTGAGTTCCTAAATGCATTCATACAAAGCATCAGTGACTTTCTATTAATTGGTGCTTAGTTGATTCACTTTCACTTTGCCATATTTTAAGAAGAGTTAACTTTATTTTTTTAGACCTTAGCAAAAGCGAATGACTATGAGAGGGACATCGCCAAGCGCAATTGTGGCCTGCAACCCCGTATAGTCTTCATCGGGTTATTTGACAAACTTCAGGCGTATGTTACTATAGTGGATAAAAAATACTATTTTGAAGACCCCTTAAAAGCTGTGGAGGATTGTTTTTTTGCTTATCAAGCATTAAACCTTCAGTATCCATCTGAGAGCATGTCAGTCTGGAAATTCGTGCAAGTATATTTATTTAATATTAATACGAAGCATGACAATTTGACTTCGACGGTTAAGTCAAGTTGGCACGAATTAAAAAATTAAAAAATTCAAATTGAAATATGACATGTTAGTTGCTTGAACCGCGTAAATGTATTTATTTCAACTCCACTTGCCACTACACGGAACGTAATGTGTCTGAAATACACCTCATTTTTTAGAACAAAAACACATGAATAGTTCACATAATCAGTACAATTATGAAAAATTTTCTCCCGGGAGTTGTAAAAGGGAGTTTCCGTTTTTAAGATAGCAGATGAAGACATTTCATTTTTTATCTTACACTCAAAAATATTGACGGTTGATAAAGAAATTTGCATTAAAAAATTCCAAAAAGTTTTTAGACTTTGTCTGAAAAACGGAAACTCTCTTTTACAACTACCGGGAGTAAATGTTTCATTATTGGGCTGATTATGTGAACTATTAGTATTTCTAATACTATTTTGTAGTACAAAAAATGTACTGTTCATTTTGTAAATTAACGTTAAGAAACATTAATTTATATGAAAATCATTTTAAAAATGTACACCCAGGCCTCAGACGTTATACTTGTCCGTTTAATAATTGCCAAAGGGTGTATTCAATATTAAGGAAACATATTTGTCACGCTAAAAAAAACCATTTTCAGAATAACCTTTCTACTAATGGAAATTCTTCCGCTTCTGTAATATTCCAAACGAATGATTCAAATGTTACCTCTGAATTTCAGCAAGATGTGTCTATGAATGAAAACAATTTCTTGCAAAATGACGTTTCAAACGATTTTATAAATGTAATTATAAAAACACTGAGTGACGACAGAATTCCTAGAAAATCTGCTTTACAAATATTTAAAAATATATTTTCATTTTACGACAAAAATATCTCAACTGCTCAGGAAGAAGTTGCTGAAAGAGGAAATAATGCAGATAATGATATTCTTGCCATTCTTAAATCTCGTTTAAGTCCCAAATATTCATATTCCGAATTTTTAATTTTAAAAAAACTTGATAATATGAACATTTTAGTTAACTTTTACGATGTTGTACTAAACTTTGAGCATAAACAAGTATACTCGGTAGAAAACAAAATTAAAATTATTAAATGTGATTATATTTTGCAAATAGTTAATTTAAAACAGATGTTCACAGTTTTGTTTTCGGAAACACCACTGCTTAAATTCATCGATGAATATGTCAGTTCTGTAGAACAGTTATCATCGGAAATAGTAAATATAATTCAAACACCTTTATGGAAAAAAACAAAAATACATTTCAATCCACAAAACGATTTAAATGTTATGTTAATTCCAATTTTAATCTATTTTGATGATTTTGAGTATCTTAATCCTTTTGGATCACATAGTGGAACACTAAAAGTTGGAGCTGTTTACATAAAAATCATGAATTTTCCCGAAAATATGACGTCTAAATTGTCTCATATTCTATTAGCTATGTTATTTTTCACAGAAGACAGAAAAAAATTTGGAAATGCAAAAACATTTGAAAGTCTGATAGATAGTCTTAACAATTTACAAAATGATGGAATTAAAATTAGTTACAAAAAATATAAATTAGTCAAACAAATACCTTGTGTAATTACTGGTGATAACTTGGAGATAAATTCTATTTTAGGTTTTACAGAATGCTTTAGTTCTACACACTATTGTTGATTTTGCAAATCCAATAATCAAAATATGAAAGGAATGACAGTAGAACAAAAGTATAATTTACGAAACATTAGTAACTATGAAGAGGATAGTAAAACTAATGATGCAACAACTACTGGAATTAAAGAGTATTCTATTTGGAACTCATTAACAAATTTTCATGTTGTTTAAAATTTTGGAGTAGATTGCATGCATGACCTTCTCGAGGGAGTTTGCCATTATGACTTGTTGTTAATTCTTAGAATATTAATTTTGAATGAGAAATATTTTTCCTTGCAGCAACTTAATTTTCGAATTGAAGTTTATAATTTTGGCGTGTTAACAAAAAAACCACCTCTTTTTAATTCAGATTGTCTTTCTAAAACTAAATTTAAGTTGTCAGCTTCTGAGATGCATATTTTAGTTCTCTATTTACCGTTTCTTATTGGTGATTTAGTGCCTATTTCGTCCCAGGAATGGAAACTGTTTCTAAAGGGTGATTTTTTTGAGGTTATGATTTTCATGCATTAGTATTTGACAGATCACGTGGGATTTCAGACATGGTGTCAAAGAGAAAGATGCTCAGTATGCTTTGACATTTCATCATGAATAGACTTACTAACGAGCAACGCTTGCAAATCATTGAATTTTATTACCAAAATCAGTGTTCGGTTCGAAATGTGTTTCGCGCTTTACGTCCGATTTATGGTCTACATAATCGACCAAGTGAGCACACAATTAATGCGATTGTGACCAAGTTTCGCACTCAGTTTACTTTATTGGACATTAAACCAACCACACGAATGCGTACAGTGCGTACAGAAGAGAATATTGCGTCTGTTTCTGAGAGTGTTGCTGAAGACCGTGAAATGTCGATTCGTCGCCGTTCGCAGCAATTGGGTTTGTGTTATTCGACCACATGGAAGGTTTTACGCAAAGATCTTGGTGTAAAACCGTATAAAATACAGCTCGTGCAAGAACTGAAGCCGAACGATCTGCCACAACGTCGAATTTTCAGTGAATGGGCCCTAGAAAAGTTGGCAGAAAATCCGCTTTTTTATCGACAAATTTTGTTCAGCGATGAGGCTCATTTCTGGCTGAATGGCTACGTAAATAAGCAAAATTGCCGCATTTGGAGTGAAGAGCAACCAGAAGCCGTTCAAGAACTGGCCATGCATCCCGAAAAATGCACTGTTTGGTGTGGTTTGTACGCTGGTGGAATCATTGGACCGTATTTTTTCAAAGATGCTGTTGGACGCAACGTTACGGTGAATGGCGATCGCTATCGTTCGATGCTAACAAACTTTTTGTTGCCACAAATGGAAGAACTGAACTTGGTTGACATGTGGTTTCAACAAGATGGCGCTACATGCCACACAGCTCGCGATTCTATGGCCATTTTGAGGGAAAACTTCGGAGAACAATTAATCTCAAGAAATGGACCGGTAAGTTGGCCACCAAGATCATGCGATTTGACGCCTTTAGACTATTTTTTGTGGGGCTACGTCAAGTCTAAAGTCTACAGAAATAAGCCAGCAACTATTCCAGCTTTGGAAGACAACATTTCCGAAGAAATTCGGGCTATTCCGGCCGAAATGCTCGAAAAAGTTGCCCAAAATTGGACTTTCCGAATGGACCACCTAAGACGCAGCCGCGGTCAACATTTAAATGAAATTATCTTCAAAAAGTAAATGTCATGGACCAATCTAACGTTTCAAATAAAGAACCGATGAGATTTTGCAAATTTTATGCGTTTTTTTTAAAAAAAAAGTTATCAAGCTCTTAAAAAATCACCCTTTATATCTTAGAGAAATTATTTCATTGACTTTTAGAAAAAAAAATCATCCTAATTCTATTCAATCTTTATGTACAAAAGGTGATAGCCGAACACAGTGCCTTATACATAAAAATTTCACAATCTTATTTAAAGCCAAAATTTCATTTTTTAACACACTATCCGAGGATAATCGAAAATATTGGTCCCATAGTTGCCACCAGTTCAATGCGTTTTGAGGCAAAACATCAGACTTTCAAAAAATGCGGGTATATTTCAAACAATAGAATTAACATACTTAAATCTATGAACATTAAAAATCAATTTAAGTTTTGCAATTTTGTGTTAAATTTTGAAGAGTTTTGTGACACTACTAATATTAATGCAAAAAGTGGTAACCTTAATGAAAACGAACGAAAAAAATACAATTTGAACTTTACTCAAAAAAACAAGACCTTAAAAGTTTCATCTCTGAATATCAAAGGTTTAATAATAAAAGAAAAAATGGTTATTTGCGTTGCCTTATATGACAATGACGAACCGATGTTTGGCTTAGTAAAGGGTGATTTTTTAAGAGCTTGATAACTTTTTTTTTAAAAAAAACGCATAAAATTTGCAAAATCTCATCGGTTCTTTATTTGAAACGTTAGATTGGTCCATGACATTTACTTTTTGAAGATAATTTCATTTAAATGTTGACCGCGGCTGCGTCTTAGGTGGTCCATTCGGAAAGTCCAATTTTGGGCAACTTTTTCGAGCATTTCGGCCGGAATAGCCCGAATTTCTTCGGAAATGTTGTCTTCCAAAGCTGGAATAGTTGCTGGCTTATTTCTGTAGACTTTAGACTTGACGTAGCCCCACAAAAAATAGTCTAAAGGCCTCAAATCGCATGATCTTGGTGGCCAACTTACCGGTCCATTTCTTGAGATTAATTGTTCTCCGAAGTTTTCCCTCAAAATGGCCATAGAATCGCGAGCTGTGTGGCATGTAGCGCCATCTTGTTGAAACCACATGTCAACCAAGTTCAGTTCTTCCATTTTTGGCAACAAAAAGTTGGCCATTTTGAGGGAAAACTTCGGAGAACAATTAATCTCAAGAAACGGACCGGTAAGTTGGCCACCAAGATCATGCGATTTGACGCCTTTAGACTATTTTTTGAGGGGCTACGTCAAGTCTAAAGTCTACAGAAATAAGCCAGCAACTATTCCAGCTTTGGAAGACAACATTTCCGAAGAAATTCGGGCTATTCCGGCCGAAATGCTCGAAAAAGTTGCCCAAAATTGGACTTTCCGAATGGACCACCTAAGACGCAGCCGCGGTCAACATTTAAATGAAATTATCTTCAAAAAGTAAATGTCATGGACCAATCTAACGTTTCAAATAAAGAACCGATGAGATTTTGCAAATTTTATGCGTTTTTTTTAAAAAAAAAGTTATCAAGCTCTTAAAAAATCACCCTTTACAACATATAGTAACTTCTGGCGCCCAGTATTTAATTTGTTATCAATTACTGGAGACTTCATTCTTTGATACTAATTTTTTTGCTTACCGAATAAAAAAAGTTGAAACCTTTTTAGTTCTTAATGTGGAAACTATTAACTATTTCCACACTTCAAATATTTCCTTATGTTTTAATGGCAATACATTCGTTGTTTCGGACTATTAATTTTTTTTATATGTTTGAGGCACTATCTCAAAATCCAAAAATGAGGATAGTCATGTCTGCGCCCTGGGTAATAATTGATTTTCTTGTGTATAAGGTTGACTTCATAAACGCATTTATCATTGCATCAGTGTTTTATTTTGAATTGGTTCGAATCTTATTGCGCAACTATACTATTTTAAAAAATATCACCAGAGTTGTGCAGTTTGAGTTCATATACAATATAAACTTCGGACCAATTTAAAACAAAACGCACTGATGCAATGATAAATGCGTTTATGAAGTCAGCCAATGTAACGATATTATCTATTTTTTTCTTTATAATTTTATATTTGTAATGTTCAATTAATGTTTTTGATTATATATTATTTTTTATAAAATAAAAAAATGTCAGTTTTATCTTGTTTGGTTTTATTTTTAGAAAAACGATTACTGTGAACATATTGTAGATTTTTTAACCTACAAAATGGCCTACAGTCAATAACCATGTGTAGGTCGAAACGATCAATGGGTTAGTCAAAATAACCAAATTTCCGTCAAAATAATTGACAGGTCGGTTCATACAACCGAGTGGAAGTCAAAACGGATAACAGGTTCATTCATACAATCGAATGTAGGTTAAAATGACTTACTTCTCTGTTCACATAATTGAGTTTAGGTTAAAACAATAAACAAGATCGTTCATTTAACTGAATGAAAGTTGAAAGGATAAAGGGGTTAATTCAGAAAACCGTGAGCGCAGTGCTTACAACGGAATGCCACAGTCAAGGCGATGGGAAACTACTTAGTTGTGGTGATTACTTTTTAAAAGTTATCAACAATCGACTAAGTCGGTAGGGCACCAATTCGGTTGCGAAAGTGGATATAATTCTCTGTGTGTACGCTATAGGACAGCAGGTGTTACGTAAGTATGACATTTAAATAGGAAAGGGAAATCAAGAGGTGTGTTGAATGCACAGGCCTTACCATTACCCCTCAGGCCTTAAAGAATGCATTAATTCAGGCGTATTTTAACCGCTGGGTAACGCATGAACCAATACACATACAAAGATCGTTTATACATAAAAACCTTCGTATTGACGTCACCTTTCATTGGAAATTCAGAAACAAAACCGGCTCACGCATTATATAGAACATCTATTAAATCTTCAATAGAATTGGAATATATAAGAAGTTATAAAATTATTTTTTTATTGGGGTTTTTTTTCAAAAAAGCATATTTAAATTTTAGGTGACTTTCCGAAGCCTGTAATTTGGAAAGGACTTCGCACAGAGCAACATTTTTGTGTCAAGTAACATACCAATGAACCATAAAAATACAGTGGGCAAATTTTTTATTTATCCGCTTCACATGGAATACTCCATAATGTGTTAAACTTCATGGTTTATTTTTTGTCATTCCACAGCTTTTTAAAATTAAAAAAAAAACCTTTCAAACGAAGGCTTTCTCAAAGGTCTTGGATTCAATAAGCTTAAAAATTGCATAAAAAATGTCAACCTCATTTTCTGCAATTTATAAAATAATATTCGTTCGAGGTAAAATTTCAACTATGATGAATTTCATTTAAACATCTAGATAAAACTGAAATTTTGAACCCGACCACCTCAGATATCAATGAAATTTTGTTCATAGCTAAATTTCATCAATACAAACAAACTCTCATTTTTAGAAATGACTGTTTTGCGATTTTTTGGGCGTGGCACAGTGGGAAATTTTTCAAAAAAACGCGAAAATGGTCGAAAAGAGCTCCATTTAAACTACAATAACTCAGAGTCGGTTGAACCGATTTCCCCGATCTTGGTATCATTAAAAAGATATTTTGATAGGCTTTATGACACGTTTAAAAAATAAAAAAATTACACTGTAAAAAATTTTATAACAAAAAGAAAATTTTAACTAACGAAAAACCAAAAAGATCAGTGTATTACTTTTTTAGAAAGGTTTATCCTTCACCAATAACATATCAAAAAATAGAAATGGGTTCTTTTTTAGTTTTTTTTTATATAATTTTTTAAGTAGTGGCACTTCTAGTAATTGCCCATATATTTTTATATTGAAGCTGCGAAAATAGCCAAACATCTGTTATATTACTGAGAAGTGTTCAAATTTCAGTTATATTCAAAATATACTTATAATGTGCAAAGGTTATTGATATAATATGCATAAAAGAAAATTATGTATGTATACAGGTAAAATAAATGAACATTGTCCCAGGAAAATTATGAATATGTTTTAACCCCAAAAAGTTCTTGCGACCGTACCAGACCAAACCAATAAGTATACAGGTAAGCGCAAAAAATGCTTACTGTAACTGTGTTTCTAGGATTAGCAAAATAAACACACTGCAGTTACCCCTAATTAAAGAATTGATTTTAAAATTGCCTTAAAAATTGCTATATAATGCACCTGATGAACATACCGAAATTCATAATTATAAACAGTTTCGAGAAGCCAAGATATTCCATTAAAATTTTTACGCGTATATTTTAAAATTTTGAGTGAATATGAATTCAAACAATAAGTACAGATGCATAAAAATATCTAATAAGTGTTGCGCTTCGCTTCGTAAAATAAGGAAACGTTAATCACCAACCCAGAATCATTTGTCAGCGATTTTACTAAACACATCAAAGTTCTGATTCCGCATCATTTCATAGCAAAGCGACAATCTGAATTTATCAGCAATAAAAGAGCGGCGCTGTTATCAGGAGAAATGTTAATTCAAATGGACTTTGCTGAAAATTATGCATTTCTTGTACAAGATGCCGTGCAAGGATACCATTGGAATAATGATCAGGCTACAATACATCCGTTCGTTATTTATTACAAAGGTAATTATTTTAATATTTTGGTATTAGTAAACACATCCATCCACACTCATCAAAATATTTAATATTTTTTATTTATTTGTTTTTTTTCTTAGTTTGTTTATTTTCAGATAACGATAAATTAACTCATAAAAGCTTCGCCATAATATCTGATTGTAATACCCATGATAGTATAGCAGTTCATCTATATATTTCAAAAATGATACAGTTCGTGAAGGCCAATATAACCAACAATATTAATAAAATCATTTACGTATCAGATGGTGCAGGAGCACAATATAAAAATAAATATAACTTCATTAATTTATGCCATCACAAATCTGATTTTGGTATTGACGCTGAATGGCACTTTTATGCTACCAGTCACGGAAAATCTGCATGTGATGGAATCGGAGGAACATTGAAGAGAGGTGCTCGAAATTATAGTATTGCAAATAAAAATGAAATCCAGACAACGAGGCAACTCTATCACTGGGCATCAGAAACATATAAGACCACCGTACAAGTTGCTTACGCAGATGCTGACGAATACAACAACGTTAAAGAAAAGCTATTTTCAAGATATAAAGAAGCTCAAACTATAACAGGAACTCAAGGCTTTCATTCATTCATTCCGATAAATGAAACGTCTGGACATGTGCGCAGATATTCTGACTGTGCCAAATTTGAGCAGCGCAAAATTTCTTACAAATAATTAACTTTAAATACTTTAAATAAAATATAAATTTAAATAAAATAAAACACAAATTAATAAAAACATGGCAAATAATATATACAATTGTTGATGGTTTTTTATTTGTAAACATTTAAAAAATGTTAGAATTGTTGAACTATTTTGTAAATGTGTAAAAATGTGACCTGATATTTTCGTTGTTATTCGAATTATTTCGAAAACTTTCGGTACGTTCATCAGGTGCATTTATATAGCAATTTTTAAGGCAATTTTAAAATCAATTCTTTAATTAGGGGTACCTGCAGTGTGTTTATTTTGCTAATCCTAGAAACACAGTTACAGTAAGCATTTTATGCGCCTACCTGTATACTTATTGGTTTGGGCTGGTACGGCCGCAAGAACTTTTTGGGGTAAAACATATTCATAATTTTCCTGGGACAATGTTCATTTATTTTACCTGTATACATACATAATTTTCTTTTATGCATATTATATCAATAACCTTTGCACATTATAAGTATATATTGAATATAACTGAAATTTGAACACTTCTCAGTAATATAACAGATGTTTGGCTATTTTCGCAGCTTCAATATAAAAATATATGGGCAATTACTAGAAGTGACACTACTTAAAAAATTATATAAAAAAAACTAAAAAAGAACCCATTTTTATTTTTTGATATGTTATAGGTGAAGGATAAACCTTTCTAAAAAAGTAATACACTGATCTTTTTGGTTTTTTCGTTAGTTAAAATTTTCTTTTTGTTATAAAAATTTTTACAGTGTAATTTTTTTCATTTTTTAAACGTGTCATAAAGCCTGTTAAAATATCTTTTTAATGATACCAATATCATGGAAATCGGTTCAGCCGATTCTGAGTTATTGTAGTTTAAATGGAGCTCTTTTCGACCATTTCCGCGTTTTTTCGAAAAATTTCCCACTGTGCCACGCCCAAAAAATCGCAAAACAGTCATTTCTAAAAATGAGGTTTTGTTTGTATTGATGAAATTTAGCTATGAACAAAATTTCATCGATATCTGAGGTGGTCGGGTTCAATGCATCTCGATTTTTACATGAAATTCATCCTATATACTTTTTCCGATATCAGGAACTTTTGAGCATTAAAATCCATGATTGAAAATGATTCTTTAATAAAATACTTCTAGCAGTTAAATTCAAATATAATGATTATGACCTTTATAAGTAGGGTTAATCTTGCATTTGCCCAAAAAAAATGTTCATGATTAAGCGAAGTTTCTTAAATTTGTGTTGAAAATGTTGAAATTTTTGCATCTTCAAGTAAATTTACATCATAATATCAGTTTTTCTTAAAAAAAGATCACGTTTTGATTTAAATAATCTCAATTGTATTATTTTTTCATACATTCTGGACCACATGGGGGCAGAGGGTTTGAATCCAAAAAAAACCCCCCTGGTCTACGAACCTGGTAAGTTGGTACGTTCTAATGAACAACCAATTGTAATTCACTTTCATTTTGTATGCGAATTGTAACTAGAATTCATATAATCAACATTATTTTAGGAGTTAACTAAACAATTAAAAGTTTAAAGTTTTTAAACTTAAATAAACCTTAAAACAATAAACATGAACTTAAAAACATAATGAGTTTTCCCCTCATATAAGAAAGTATTAAAAAAGTAAATAAAAATGTGCGCAATTCTAAAGTTGAACTAATTATTTCACATATTTGAAGTTAGCTTTAAAATCAGCTGCCAAAAAATTATTTATTTTTATCTAATTTATTACCTGCTCAAGTATTTCTAGTTGACTTTAAAAAGGCAAAAATCTAAAGCAATGTACTGAATAATTTAAAATGTGTCAACGACAAGACATGCGACGACTGCTGGTTATACTCAATGTCGCACTAATAGTACTTAGTTACATGCCGTTACGAGTAGAGTTGGTGGACATAGAACCAATACAACCACGTAGTCTTAATCCGTTAGTACAACTTGGTGATAACTACTACTATCTGGGACTGTTTCAAAAGGTAATCATCTGTGGTGAAAACGTGTTAAAGATAATCTTTTATTGCATTTATTATTACTTTAACTGATTTCTGTCATCATTCAAGGCTACTTGGCATCAAGCAGCGCACATCTGTGCGTTCAATGGCATGTCCTTGCTGCGCATTGATTCAAAGTCAACTCACGAAGTACTGCGCAATCATCTATACCAGAGGCGTCCAAACTTTTTGCTGCGAGGGCCAGTTTGGTATTTAAATTCATTAGAGGGGGCCAAGCATTGTAAATATGTGAATTAAAAAACCTTATTACAAGTAAAGCAGCATTGAATTTTATTTTTTATAGTAAATTACAGATATAGCAATACTAAACAAACATGTCTAAATTATATTATTATAAAATTATTTCATGCAATTTTTAATGGGAATGGTGGAACTGGATTTTTTCCTGGAGAATTTCTTCAAAGTTGGGATTCAAATCGGAAACACCAATTATTAGCAATGATTGCAAATGATCATCCGATAAATTTGCCCTATATTTAGATTTCACATACTTCATCCTGGAAAAAGTTTGTTCGCTCATATAGGTAGTGCCATACATAGAAATAAATTTACCAGCCAATTGCTTTAAATTTGGAAACTCTTTTGCGTCCAAAAATTTGTAAAAATCGATCATGGACCTTGTATTTGTTCTTGATTTGATCGCTAGCTTGAAGATCAATTATTTCCATTTGAAACTGACTTGAAACGTCGCCAACGTTGCAGTCATATGGATTTTGAAACAGCCGAATTTCCCTTGAATTTATGTCAAGATCAGAAAAACGCTTTTGAAATTCTAGTTTTAAATCCGCGATTACTTTTACTGCAAATATGGTGGGAAATCTTTCGTCAGTTTCTGTACTAAATTGTTCACAGCACGTGAAATGAGAAAAATTACATGCATTCATATGACTTTCGAGCAATATCAGCTTGGCTCTGAATGCTTTGATTTGCTCGAATAAATCACAAATTAAGTTGTTTTTACCTTGGAGCTTTAAATTCAAGTTATTAACGTGTGTCACGACATCTGCAAAAATTGCCAACTTCCAGAGCCACTCTGCATCCGATAAAAGCGGTTCAGGGTGATTCTTTTCCGCAAGAAAAATTTTAATTTCCTTTCTGAGCTTGAAGAATTGCAATAACACTTTTCCACAGCTAAGCCATCGAACTGCTGTATAATACGACAAGTCAACAGACTCAGATTCAATTTCTTCGACGAAAGATCGAAATTGGCGATGATTGAGTGCACGTGATCGAATAAAGTTTACGACAGAAACAACTGGTTTCAAAACGCAGCTCATGTCGACATGTTTTACACATAGGGCTTGTTGGTGGATGATAGAGTGCAGAAAAATTGGTACTGTTGTTCCTGCGCTTTCACAAGCTTTTCTTATTAGCCCAACCACCCCAATATTTCCACCAGACATGTTTCTTCCTCCGTCAATTGTCACACCTTGGAGTCGATTCCAGTCCAAGTTATATTTGGTCAACGTCTGTTGTAGTTCCTTAAAAATATCTGCTCCAGTTGTAGTGCCATGCATGCTGTTAACCGATGCTAATTCTTGGGTGACAATAAGATCGTCGTCAACTCCACGAAGAAATACTAAAAGTTGTGAGGTGTCACTAACATCGGTTGATTCATCAATCGCGATAGAATAGTGAGTGAAACGCTGTGCTTTCCCAGAAATCTGGTGGAGTATATTATTGCCAATATCGTCAATTCGTCGAGCAACAGTATTGCGGGAAAGACTTATCGATTTGAAAAGTTGCACCTTTTCCGGACATAATACCCCAACAGCTTCCATCATACACTCTTTAACGATGTTTCCATCCATAAAGGGTTTCCCTTTTTTCGCCAACAAATAAGCAACTTTCGTGCTAACTAAAGTCAATGATTCATTTTCCGAGTTTGCCTTCCTAAATAAATTTTGCTGAGAAGACAAACTACGACTCATTTTTTCAAATTTTTCAGTACGCTGCTTGTCCTTAAATTGTGAGTAAGATGAAGCATGTTGGGTTTCATAATGTCGACGTACATTGTATTCCTTCATTACAGCAACAGTGTCATTGCAAATTACACATATAGCTTTGCCATTCTTTGACTGCGATTGCGCAAAGAAATATTTGAATCCCCATTCTTCTTTAAAAACGCGGCACTCGCCATCTACTTTTCTTCTTTTTGTTTCCATGTTCAACTTTAAAAAATAATATTAACATAATAATGAAGTTATAATATTTTAAATATAAATCTAAACATACCAATTTACAATATATCAACTGTAAAGAATGTAAATAAGCTCCGCGGCCGACGAATTTTTGGTTTGTTGTGGACAATCTCGTAGCTTTGCAGGCAGTGCAGTTGAGTGGGGTCATCCGTGTATTTCGGTTCGGTGGCAAAACAAATTTCATTTCAAACAAAACCTCACAGATGAATTGGGTGCATCGAGCGCATCGGCACGAGCTAATAGCAAAACCTATGTATTTGTTTTTGTTTCTTCGCATTCTCGCGCCGAACCGAAATACACGGATTACAATAACAATTTTGATGAATTTCTGTCCGGAATTTTGGAGCGAGAAGTTGTTATTGTTTTGCGTGGGTTTTTAACATTTCACGGCGCGGTTTTTTATGCATAGCCTTAACACACACATAAGCTCTTTCTGATGTCTATGGCTAGAATATTTTTGTGTACGTTGTTGAAGTTTGTAAGTTTGAAGAATTTATATTTTACGAAATTTTTCAAAATCCTTGGCGGGCCGGATAAAATCGCCTGCCGGGCCGGGTTTGGCCCGCGGGCCGTAGTTTGGACACCTTTGATCTATACAACAATGGTGTGTTATTTGTCTGATTTAAGTAGCATTTCTTTACTCTTTCCATATCTTTTCTTACTGTGTAGGCATACTTGACGAACAATATTGGCTTTCTGCCAATAATTTAGTTTTGCCCTATGAATTTTATTGGCTTGACAATGGACAGCCGGTGCGTTACACTGAGTGGGCCGAAAATGAACCAGATCAGGAAATTGAAACAGGCTGTGTGCACACAATATCATCTTTTGAGTGGGCTCTGGACGATTGCTGGTCCTTGTATTATTTTATTTGTCAAAAGCCAGTGATACCATATTGTGGCGAAAATGGCAAGTGCAAGAGACGAAATTAAATATTCACGTATTTGAGCTGTAGAATTGCAATAAATTTTATTCGTTGTAGTTTGTGTTTATTTCCATTTAACTTTATAGAAGCTTTTTCGAAAGACGCACACATTTTTGTGCCATTTAAAAAAAAAAACAAAACTTCGATCGATTTAAAATTTTTAAATGATCGAGATTGACTCGAGATTCTCGTTTTTGAGTCATTGGTTGACTAACACAAGAGAGCGTATTAGTGAGTTTACGTCAAAGAAGAACTTTCGCTCATATCCACTCATACTCCTTCCCAATAGGTAATGAAGCTAGGTCTCTTCTTACGAAGGTGTGCATTTACTGCTACTTTTTGCGGTAAGACACATGACTTCCTCGCTGCTTATGCAAGCGCTTCTATGAGGCCTAATTTTTCACTACCCAGGGCAGTAAAACAATTATATTTTTCCTACAAAAACTTTTTCTGTTTATAAATATTTCAGGGTTACTTTTTCGCTAAAAGTTAAATGTATATTAATTCAAAAATACTGACTAATAATCAACGTCACGATTTCTTAAAGATAAGAAATATTCTTATCCAACAAAAATATGTAAAATAAAATCACAGACTAAATAAGTAGGTGTTCATAAAAATAAATAAAAAAAAAGATATTTTTTTAATTGTTTTGGTTAACCTCTTCTTTAAGCCATTCTAAAGGAGTGCTTATACCAGGCCTCTTTAAAGCAGGGAGAGCGGAAGGCCTGGAAAATTTGGCCATTTCATATAAAAAAGTATATGGACTTGGATATGAGTGGGGTAGGCCTCCGACATCTATTTTAAGGTCTGCTAGTAGCCCTTCGAATACCTGCCAATGCCTACTTGGTACTTATTGCAGATCTCTAGTGCCAAAGACATAAAACAATATAATACTGCACGCACTCATACTTAGTTTCCTCTCAAATGAAGAAGTGAGTTACATAAGATTATTAATACACAACCTATAGAAGGATAATTTACCGACACACATGAGTGTAGGAATACTATGAGTGTTTTTTGGCCCTTGTGGAAATGAGTCAAAGTATTTTGTTGAGTTGTCATGAGTACACATTTGCATCAACAGTCATGGCTCATGACTTAATTATATGATACTAATTCACTGTTTTTTTTTCCATGAAGCCCTTCGGTCAATTGGAGAACAACTCGTTTCCTTTGATCCTTTTTGGCACAACAATTCGGCGCTTTCCCAGATTAAACTTGTGAGTTCCAAAGATATGCATTGCTGATATCGCACGCTGCCTAGACTTTTATGCTGTAGGTACCTGATTTGGTAAGGATATACGGAGTAAATGGGCATCTACCACGGCATGGGATGAGCTGTTCATCAACAGTAATATTCTCATGTGGATTATAACAGCGCTTCAATGAGTTAACCCAAATGTTCTCCGTTCTCTTGTGTTTTTATCATCGAAGCTTATACACGTTGTCATAAGTTTATAGTCATATCCCGACATAGTTGCTCTAAAAATAGATCGACCAGTGTCTTCATCCCATAACTCTCTCAATGTTTCACCATTCGAACAAAATACTTTACCGTACAAAAGTAAAACAACATAAGCCAGTAGCATGATCAATACGTTCGATTGTGGCCCATTTTTCTTTATATTTCCGCACACCGTATATATTTGTGTATTTCAAAATAAGCCGCTCGATCGGAGAAAAGAATAGATCAAAAGCAGAAAGCTCATTCGAAACACGAGGTGAAGAGAAAGTTGTAGGTCCTAAAAAAAAGCAAATCAAAGTAAGAACTGAGCAGCAAACAAAATAATCGCAAAACAAAATAATCCATAATAAGCTGAAATTTTGCCAAACGATTATCTCGCGTTTTTCTGTGGCTCTAATTCGTATTGGATCGACTTATTTCGGGAACAGAATATTGCATTATCTTTCAATTTCGATTCGCCCATCTTCCAAACTTAAATCAAAATCGCTAATTTCATCATTCGGCGAGACAACACCTGATCCAATGTTGGTCAGTTCCTCTGCAGTTGGTTTACATAAAACATCGTCTGGCTCGAAATCCTCTCTATCATTCTCACCACACTCATTCATTTCCTCAAATATTTCCAGAAAATTAATTTCTCGACGGAGAAACAATTTTTCAACAAAAAAAAAAAAAAAACAAACATTAATGAACTTCTGTATTCCTGATTCTTCAGCTGGGGTATACTCGTCGGTGTCCAGACCTCGTTGCAGAAATTTATAATAAAGATATCCTTTCGCTTATGTGTAGTTTTATTTACTTTATTTAAAATTCAAAATTTCGCTTTGTTCTAGTGGCTTATTAACAAATCTTAATCTGGATATACACACACAGTTGTGACCCGATACGATGAATTGGACTTTCTTGTCGTGAGTGCGATGTCCTTGAGTTTCCTGGCGGATCCTGACATGAAATTGAAGTATTACTCGGTGTCGTGACGACGATTGCCTGCGGTTTGCGTAACCTTGTATTAACCTTGCGTCACCTTGTAGTAACCTTGCGTGACCTTGTATTAGCCTTCAGTGGCCTTGTGTTAACCTTGTGTGACCTTGTATTAACCTTGTGTCACCTTGTATTAACCTTGTGTCACCTTGTATTAACCTAGTGTTAACTTGTATTAACCTTGCGTAACCTTTCATTACCCTTGTGTCACCTTGTATTAACCTTGCGTTACCTTACGTAATCTGGGAGAGTTTACCTGCTATATCTGAGATGAAACTACCGATATTAGGCCTACATAGGTCGAGGAGAAGCCTCGGAATCCTGGCATAGAAATTTTGATTACACTATTTAGAAAGAAAATTTATTATCAAAATTGTAATCGCGGCACCTTAGGAGCGGAAGCCAAAATATTATCGGGTAATAAAACTTATCACCGATAATATGTCTACTTATGAATACAAAAACTCTGACTCCTGCCAAAGAAGTTTGATTACACTATTGAGAAAGAAAACTTATCATCAGTATGTAATCGCCACACCCTAGGAGCGGAAACCAAAATATTACCGATAATCTGTCTGCTTATGAACAAAACAACTCTAGCTGCGTTTTCCACAAACCGGTTCAGCACTAACTATGTTGAATTGGCACGTGTCGTCTCCCTCTCACAGCTATCGTATACGGCATGCTGCGTGTGTGTGTGTGTGTTAGGTGACTCCTCTCTCATAACTGGTTTTCACATGCGTATCACTATGTGGTGTATACCCATGGTATAATGACTGAGAAGGTAGGAGTGAAAACTTACTATTTTCTCAGAGCGGCGTCCGACACTTGTCGAAATCCTCAGCTGAAAATGGGGATTCACACTTCATCGATGAAAGGCAATACACTCGTTGACGGTAATGAACACATGTTCGTATTCACTTTCAACTTACTTTTAGAAGACTATGGCCGCTTTATAAGCACACGGGCTACATTTTCGATTACAAAATATGCCAAGGAGTAGTCAAGCTTCCTACAACCTCACTCTAAAAGTGTGCGATTTGTAGGGAAACCGGCTTCTTTTCTAATTACAAAGTGTGCTACAAAGTAGTCGAGCCTCGACAACCTCGCTTCGAAAGTGTAGGAATAGTAAGCAAATCGGCGATATTTTCTTCGTATTGTCGGTTTCTTTCGTATTGTCTTCATGTATTTCATCAGCCACCACAATAGTTTTTGATTGCCATAAACTGGTTTTTTCTTTTTGAAGCGAAGCTTTTTACTCCTCGTTCTGTGATTTGCTTGGAGTGAAATCTGAAGAATTTTCGACAGATTTTTTCTTGGAAATTTGATGGTTTCTTAGTTGCTAGTGCTAATTACAACAAGAAAATTTGATACTTTAATATTAAATACTAAACATATTTTTTGGCCTGCCCGTGGGGATCGAACCCCTGTCCTCTTACTCAAGAGTCCAATGCACAATCCACTAGGCCACAGCGACTTTTCAGAAACAGTTGTTAATTCAATACTAATTATAACAGAAGTTATGGTGCAGTAGATCGTCACCGTCTATCAATAGATAGAGGATTGTGTATTTGCTATGCTACAACTATCAAAAATTTGCCACAAGGTGTCTTCAGCATCGGTTTGTTTGCATTGTGAATGCGTTTGTGGTGCTGTTGGCATAGAGTATAAATTATTATCTAGAGATTCAACTCTGCTTAATCTCTGGCATGTGTTAACAGAGGTTAACAGAGTTTTTTTCTTCATGTTTTTAAGTGAAATAACTCTGTTAACACATGCCAGAGATTTAGCAGAGTTAATGCAATCTCTAAATAATAATTTACACTCTATGACAAGTGCGTTTTTAAGTGTCAAATAAATAGATATCAATAAATATAGAATTAACAAACGCATGCATGAGTGAGTGCAGCCAAGTTCACAACTATGTGTGGAAAGTTAAAATGGAGAGTCGCTGGCATTATATGCCCGTATATGTAATTGGCGTGGAAATTTGACATTCAACAATAGAAAAATAAGCAGTAAATATGTTTTCTGTATATATGTAACTTATTTTATGTTATTTTACATTTTTGAATTTAAAAGTTAATTTATTAAAAAGAAAAAAATTATTAAGCTATCAAATCTATGTAACTGCGAAAAAGCCTCGCTTCTCTCGTGTGTCCAACGACGCACCTGTGTTTTTTATTAATCGGCGCAAATTTCTTTCTCTGCACCATCACTTTATAATTTAAAAGTTTTTTTAAATAACTCCTTTTATTTTGTTATTTTTTAATTACTTTAAACCGTTTTAAAGTGATTAATCTTCATATTCGAGCTTCGATTTGCAACTGAAGCTAACATGACCAAAAACCACTGAAAAATATTGAAAGAATTTAAAGAATGTCCCAAGCTAAGAAGTGAAAAAGAGAACATAAAGGAAAATAGCAAAAATCATCCAAATATGACTTCATATACAAATTGATACATAATGGCACAACACAAGTGTACTGCCTGTAGGCATACAGGCTACATTTCCGATTACAAAGTATTCGTAAACAAGTAGTCGAGCTTCCTTTTCCCATATACAACTTCACGCACAAATTCATATATGAATAACTTAACAAAAGTGTACTGCCTTTCATATATGAAATATTGGAGTACTCCGTAAATCTGCTTTGCTGCTTATTCGTTTTCTCTTTTTCTATGCGTTTTTGACAAGATCTGGTCGACGAAAGAACTGTCACACCTACCTTAAAATGATTATATCATGGTGTATACCCAGATTTATATATGCACTGCCTATGTAAATAAGTGTTATCGCAGTAAACAATGGTATGTAATCTTACTTACTTACTTAGGTGGTCGTAACAATCCGTGTCCGGGTTTCAACCGACCTCATCAGCTCTCGCCAGGCGCGTCTGCTTTGCGCGCGCCTTCTCCAATCGGATACACCAAGTGCGGTTAGGGCTTCCTCAGCCTGGTCCATCCATCGAAGGCATGGTCTCCCTCGTCGTCATTGACCAGCAACCCTCACCTCGAGCACCTTTTTCGCTGGAGCTTCGTCGTTCATACGATGGACATGACCCAGCCAGCGTAGTCGCTGCACAGTTATACGCCGAACTACGTCAATGTCTTCGTAGAGCTCATACAGCTCGTGGTTCATTCGAACAGGACCGAAGATTTTGCGAAGACCTTTTCTCTCGAACACCCCCAGTGCGGCTGCGTCAGTTTGCGAAACTACCCATGCCTCAGCGCCATAACACAGGTAGACGAGCGTCTTGTAGAGTGTTAGTTTTGTCGATCGAGAGAGGGCTCTGGAACTTAATTGCTTACTGAGCCCGTAGTAGCACCTACTCGTATTAGCAATTATTGTTCTTCGTTTTATCTCCAGGCTGATTTCGTTTTTGGTATTAATGGCGGTGCCAAGGTAAACGAACTCCTTGACTACTTCAAAGTTATAGCTGCCGGATGAAACGTGGGAGTCTAAACGCCGAGCTCCCTTGTTTGTAGACAGCATATATTTTGTTTTGCCCTCATTTATCGTCAAACCCACTTTGGCTGATTCCTTTTCGATAGCGGCGAAAGCAGCGGTAACATCTCTCTTGGTTCTGCCGACAATATCAATATCATCAGCGTACACAAGGAGCTGGACGCCTTTGTAGAAAATGGTGCCATTACGATGCACACCGGCCTTACGTACGATCCCCTCCATGATGATGTTAAAGAGATTGCAAGACAGTGGATCGCCTTGCCTGAAACCTCTTTCGGTATTGAAGGTTTCGGAGAGGTCATTTCCTACCTTGACGGAGCTGCGTGTGTTGCTCAACGTCATTCTGCAAAGTCTAGTCAACTTTGCAGGTATACCAAACTCAGACATTGTTGCGTATAGGCAATCCCTTCTCGGGCTATCGAACGCAGCTTTAAAATCGACAAAGAGATGGTGTGTGTCAATTTGATTTTCGTGGGTTTTCTCCAGGATTTGTCGTAGCGTGAAAATCTGGTCTATGGTGGACTTACCAGGTCGAAAGCCACACTGATAAGGTCCAATCAGTGTTTTTGTAATCGGCTTTAATCTTTCACACAGTACGCTTGAGAAAACCTTATATGCGATGGAAATAAGACTGATACCTCTATAACTGGTGCAGATTGTTGGGTCTCCTTTCTTAAGTATAGGGCACAGTACGCTGAGGTTCCAATCGTCGGGCATGCTTTCTTCTAGCCATATTTTGCTGATGAGCTGATGCATGCGCCTTATCAATTCATCGCCGCCGGTTTTAAACAATTCAGCTGACAGGCCGTCAGCACCCGCTGCTTTGTTGTTTTTGAGTCGTTGGATAGCAACTCGAACCTCTTCATGGCTAGGTGGTGGTACTTCCACTCCGTCATTGTTGATTGGTAGCTCTGAACTGCGCTCTCCATGGGCTGCATTGGTGGAATCGTCGCCAGTAAGTTAATTGGAGAAGTGCCGTCTCCACAATCTCAGCACTCACTGCGTATCCGTATTCAGATCTCCATTTTCGTCTCTACAAGTGGATGCTCCGGGCTTGAAACCTTGGGTTAGACGCTTAACCTGTTGATAGAATTTTCGTGCATCCTTCTTGCCCTGGTATACCTCTAGTTCCTCACGCGCACGCTTTTCCTGCTCTCTTTTCTTGTGTCTGAAAAGGCGCCTCTCTTCCTTCTTCTTTTCGCTGTAGTTTTCTCGCACGGCTCGCGTTGCAGCTGACTGCAGCGTTTTTTTATATGCGGCGTTTTTTACTGCAGTCGCAATGCGACACTCCTGAGCATACCATTGGTTCCGAGGTTATGGTATGTAATCATTATGTAAAAAAAAAAACCTAAAACTTCTACATAAAATAACAGGCTTAAACTAAAACTTGACAAAAGTATAAAAATTCAAAGGGTTTGAATTTATTTGAATTATATTTTGTTGTTATAAAACTAACCCCATATCAAAAATAAAAATACACAAAATTGACACACTCGTGTAATTATACACTAAGCTTAAGAAAGACTTAAGCAAATATAAAGGTGATAAGTTACATTTCGGACATTGATTAATGAGTGTAAAGCACCGTATAATGAGTAGTTAGTACGAAATAAATAGCCTTAACTGCATAAAAGCAACTTCTTTCCAAGCATTCAGCAGTAACTGTTTTTGAAGCTAAGCAATGCTTAAAGTTATAATTTTAACTTTAGCTCTTTGGCAGATGCTAGCTGCTGTTGAACTTCCTGCCGAAAATGAAGACTTGGAAATTCCAAACCTGAACGATACAGAGCTGGAGGATGTGGGCGAACGTACCTACAGATTTACGCCATTCCAATTGAGAGATAAAGTTTATGCAGTCAATATTTTTACCAAGGTAAGCTTTCAGCATTTAACTTTCAGGATAACAAACAAAATCGTACTCAAAATAACAACATAAATAGGCAGATTGGTTTACGGCTCAGAAGATTTGCAGCTATCAGAATATGAATTTGGCCAGCGTTTCCACGCCACAGGAGAATGAGCGCTTACGACGTTATTTGTTTGATAACGGTATGTTGCGACGGACAAAAAAATTAAGATAGATTGGTAATTTCTAGCTCTATTTTATATACCTAGGCTTCACATCAAGTCAACAGACCTATTGGGTCTCCGGCACTGATTTGGGTTCACGTTTCCAATGGTACTGGATGAGTAATGGACTTCCGGTAACCTACAATAACTGGCTGCCAGGTGAGCCAAACAATGCAGGAGGTAATGAGCGTTGCATACAAGTAGCTCCTGATGGCAGATGGAATGATTTATCCTGTGAAGCTGCATTATATTTCATTTGCGAAAATCGCTGTCAGTTGGATAGCTATTCGGTTCCGATATATCCCTAAGATTAAGCTTTGCTTTCGGTTTCTCTTAATATCTGTATATTTAGGTTAATGTCATTAATATGTCTCTTAATATCATTTAATAAAGTTGAGATGGTTCGGAAAACTTACTTGTATCATACTTTACAAAGAAATTTTTCTCTTGTAAAGGGTGACCGAATGGAAACGATAGGAAAAGAAATTTAAATAAAACAAACGGTGTGAGATATCAAATTGATTATGACATTATTTTGAAGCTACATTCATGCCATTATGTGTGAAATAGCACAAATTGCAAACGGCCGCGTTAGCTTTGCTGATGGTATTTGAAGCGGTCACTTCTATTTTGATTACAGATATATTGATGTTTGTCCAAATCCAGCCGCAAAATAAGCCTGACTCTCTGGCGATGCTAAACTCAGCTAATCGGCGCCGAACCAACATTTTTCTTCGACACTATCGGCGATGCAAGATAAATGGCAAAGCTTGCTGAACATTTTGACAGCTGGATGTCATTGATAACTTTGAAACACAACTGTTCGAAAACTGGACATACAAGCTTTTTGGCGACTCCGAACGGCTCATGTTCTCAAGAAGCTTTACATGGCAGTTTTAACACTCTGAGGTCTGCCATTGCCTGCAGAGAGGTGACGGCCGAACAAAAAAATTGATTCGATTGAAAAAACTTTCTGTGTCAGATGGGAATCGAACTTGGGGTCTGTCGCAGACAAGTCATGCACTTTAACAACTATGCCACGTCCGCCTTAAACATACATATACACATACAACTATGGTAATGATATTTTGATCTTCTTAACATCCCAATAAACATTGGGGCGAGGGGTGATTCAATAACGAATCGCTTGTGAATCGTTTTTTTTTAAGTTTTCGAATAGTTTCATGCCGACTTCATCAGAGGTTGGCTTGATAATTAAAGAAAGAACCGATTAAAATCATGACTTTCCTAAACTCCATTTAAGATGTTTTGAAAAAAAAAAAACTATTTTTTCCGACTTTTCAATATACAAATTTTTTTAAAAATCGTATTTTTTACTAACTTTCTATTCTTAATACGTCATTTAAGCGAATATTTGTTTTTAAATTTTATGTTTTTTTTTTTTAATTTTAAGTGAAAAAAAACTAAAATATAAATTTTCATAAATTTTTATATGAAAAAATTTTGTGAAATATTTTTTCCTTCTGTTATGTTATTTCGTGCTTATTCTTTATATAACTAATATCCACTTATAATTTTTTCAAGATTTTCATATGAATAAGTTCTCGTTAACAAATTGCTTTTTGGTGTTTTGGCGACTCGTTAACGAATTGCTTTTTCATAGTTTTGGTGACTCGTTAACGAATTGCTTTTTTCGGTTTTGTCGAATGTATAACGTTAACGCCGAAAAAAAGTTAGTCAAAAAATGATAAAAAAAAAATAATTTCGAACTTTTGAAAAGCCAAATCTTTTAAGAAAATGCCTAAATAACAAAAAAAAAAAAACAAAAAAATTCATTTTTTTTTTACCAAGTTGGGGTTCGAACCCGTGTCCGCGAATGCTGGCTTTTATTAACAAGCAAATTAAGCAAAATATATTCAGCATCTGAATTAGCCCAGTGGGTACGGTGCCGGACTAGCATTCAGGAGACGTGGTTTCGATTCTTGACGTGTTAAGCTTGAAATTAGTGTTTTTTTTTATATATTATTTTTTTACATGATTTATATGATTCGTTATCGATTTGCGTTATCGACTCGTTAACGAATTGCTTTTAATAGTTTTGGCGACTCGTTAACGAATTGCTTTTTTCGGTTTTGACGATTCATTAACGAAGGAGGAATTTCTCCCGCTAGCGATATTATAAATAAATCGCTACTAATAACTGCAAATGAATGAAATGTACGAGAAAACGATTCGTAACGATAACATTAGTGAATCATTTTGTTTATTGGGATGTAACTCTTCTTTTACTTATTTCGTAGCTGATTTTTCGGTTTTTGTTTTCTGAAACTTCATCGTTTTGCAAGATAAAATTCTGAAAATCGTATCGAACATATCAGCATTATGACATCATTTATGACATTATGACATTTATGACATTTGGGATTATATAAATGGGCGTCAATAAAATGGGCGTTATTCGACAAATGGGCGTGGCAATATTAGAAAAAGAGTATATCTCGAATAATATTGATACTATGGTACTGCAATTTGGTATAGGGTAGGCATCATTAGTATAAATTACGGTCAAGAAAGTGGGCGGAATTCGACTACTGGGCGTGGAAATATTAGAAAAACAGTGTATCGCGATTAATATTGACACTAGGGCACTGAAATTTATTGTAGTACAGAGGTTGGCAGAATTATTAAAAATTACGGTCAATAAAGTAGGCGTTATTCGATAAATGGGCGTGGCAATACTAGATAAACACTAGATAAACACTAAACTCTTGACTCTGGGGTACTGAAATAAAGTACAGGGGAAGGCACAATTATTGGGAATAACGCTCTAGAAAGTGGGCGCTTATTTAAAAAAGGGGCGGGGCAATATAAGAAAAACACTATATCTCGAATTATATTGACACCAGGATAATAACACTCTTTACAAGAATGGATATAATAATTTCAAAACACTTGACATCTAAGTTAAATTTAAGAGACAGATATTTGAAATAACCAACAAACTTTCAGAATTTAATAGAACAAATTTTTTCAGAACAATTGTATTTATGTTGTTTATACACTTTTTTCGAAAATTTATCATATTCTCTAAAAAGGAAAAAATAAAAACTTTTTAAAAAAAAAATAACCGACTACAAAATCACTACAAAGTAAAAAATAATTTTAAAAATACTTTTCCTTTTAATTTCTTGGACATATTTAATAATTTATTTAAACATATTATTATATATGAAATCTTATTTTTTGAGCTTTTTCTTATTTGATTTATGATCATAAATATATTAATTTCTTGATGAATACAAATGCTTTGAAGTTGGCGCTTCTGATAAAAAGTCTGATTATATTAGCGTCGACCTTAAAAGCTTTTGTATTCATCAAAAAATTAATATATTTATGATAATAAAACAAATAAGAAAAAAATTCAAATAATAAGATTTCATATGACGCGCACAGAATAAAAAAAGTGACTTAAATTTCACAGAAGAAAAACACTTACAAAATTTTCGCAGCGTAATATCCCGAACACAACACGCGCGACGAGCGGCAAGCGCCAATTGTCACTTTTCATTTACATGTATTTCTTATGGGACGAATTTTGGAGACTTGTCGCGCAACATTGTCGCTTGCCGTTGCCGTCGGCTTCAATTTAATTTTAATTTGACAGGCAGCAAAAGCAAGTTTCTGCCATTATTTACATTTGTTATTACTGGCCGCATTCAGTAAACTGTACTGTTGTAAAATGTCTGGTGAGTAAGGGATGTTTTGCTTGAACTTCACAATTTTAAGTACAACTGAATATAATGATGATGATGAATGCAAAATTGATTTATAAATAAAATTTTTAATTTCAGTAACTTTTTGTTTGAACTGGTTGATTTAACATAACTGCGCAACTAGATTATTATTTTTAAGCACTTTTTAGTTGCGCTGTTTTGGTAAACCATCTATGCACCAATTCAAAGAAACGTCGCTGATGCTTTGCATAAATGCATTTAGGAACTCAGCCACACTTTCGACAGGCAATAAAATATCACTTTGCTTTTATTTTTTCATACAATTTTGTTGTTTTTTATAACATGCTGCCACATTGATAATTCGCTTCGATGTTCGCTCTTAAAGTGAAGTTATAACATGTCGCCACAGAATAATGAATCAATTTTTTATTCATATGAATGCTATTCACAAAGAACGCAATACAGAAAGAATTTCAGAATTTTCAAATATTCTTTTTTATCCATTTATCCATCTATCTATATTATTATTATTATATATATTATTATTTTCACAAATAGGGTAGCAATTGAAAGGTCTTGCTTTGTAGATGTGCAATAAGGTCTTATTTTTTCTAAAATATTGTATTTCTTTAAAAAAAAAAACTGAAACAATTTTCTATGAAAACCAACCAAATTTCTATGTGATCCCTAAAAGTATGTGATAGATTTTGATTATAAGGCTTTAATAAGAAATAACTGGGTTACTCAACAATTCAACAGAAACATAGAAAGTTTCTATGAAATCCTTGGTTCAAAGGTAAAAATAGTCCTCAATATAAAAACAAAGTTACCTGCCACTAGATATTTATTATTTTGGCGTTTTAACTTTACACGGGATTACTAGTTATTCATATTTTATTTACTATTCATTTCATATTAATTATTCATTTGTTATTCATTATGCATTGGTTATTCATTGTTCATTTGATATTCTTTACTAATTTCTTATGCATTATTGATTTTTTATTTATTAATTGATATAAATGAAACGAATAATTATTGAATTTTTAAAATTTAATGTGAATTAACATTTTTATTTATAAATGAGTCTTGCATTCATTGAATCGATTCTTATTTCGTCATTCACTCATTCACCTCTTTGAAAATAAAATTAAATTTTGCTGTGCACGATTTTGATTATATTTCACTTTTTTATTATATTGTTACCTTTTAATTATTTTAATTTATTTAGGCGTTATTTAGTAATCAAAATTTATTGCTTTTTAAAAAAAAAAAAAAAAAACAAATAAATTTAATAAATTTAATTTTTTCATTTTAAAAATTTGCCGACGTTTCTCAGATTGTTTGTCTGCTTCATCAGGGCGTCTTTTATTAACTAGAAAACTATAAAAGACGTCCTGATGAAGCAAACAATATGCGAAACGTCGACAATTTTTAAAATTAAATTTAAAAAAAAAAAATAAACTTAAATTTGCTAAATTCATTTGTTTTTTAAATCTTTTTTCAAAAAACAATAAATTTTGGTCACTTAATAGCGCCTTAATAAATTGAAATGAATTTGAATGTATTTCTTTTTTTGCTCAGTGTTGTTATTCAAATCGGCAACTGTTGAGTCGGCTGAATGCAGCCATTGTTTTTTGTTTACTTTTGATTGGCTGTTGAAGTGCTCGTATTTTTGTTTCCTTTGTAAAAGTTTTTTGGTTTAAAGTTTTGAAGGTAAGTTCGTTAATTTTAACATAAAGAATTTAATATGTATTTAATATGAAGAAACATACTTCTATTGCAATATGGACTTAGATAAACAAATAGTTGAAGAGCAGCTGAAGTTTGCTGCTGTCGCGTTTATTATAATCAAGTCGCTCAACATTTCTCTACAACGACAGAGTGGAGACATGTTGCTTGCCGCCCGTCGCGTGTATTGTGTTTGGGCTATAAAAAGAAGCTCTCTCTTCAGCGTGCGTGTGAATATTGCATGTATAAGTGAGCACTTGTACTCTTCGTGTATGATCGTTCTTTCGTTGTTTTTTTGTTGTTGTTTCTGCTTTGGTCGAGAAACGATGCTTGCTTTGTTGTTTTTGAATTTGTTATGTTTTTATAAATGAAATTTTTTGCATTCAGTTTTTTTAATACTTTCAATGTTTGCTGCTTATATTAGAATTAAATTATTTGTAAGTTATTTCTAAGTTCATTTTATTCATTTTTATTTGAATGATGCAAGAAACAAAAATAACGATAACATTTCATTAACAAATTAAATTAACAAAAGAAAATCTTACTTAAATATATAAGGAAGAAAGAATAAATGTTTATAATTAATAAGACAAAAATAATAAAAATGTTTCATTTAAAATTTAATTTAAAACAGTAAAATAACATAATGATATTTTAAAAATTCTCTTCAAGAACTATTTTCTTCATCACTGGCATCGCTTGCAATACCGTAGTCAACATCTGAAACGTTTTCATACTTCAAATTTTCAAAGAATTGACGAGATTCTTTTGGAATGAAACTCATTAGCTGAAGAAGGTCTAAGTATTTAGCTTTTGTGATTGTTTTCCCTTTCGGATACAAGCAAGCCAAATCAAGTGTTCTGAAGTCTTCCTTACTCACACTTCTCTTCTTCAAATTAACCACATTTGCCAAATTTGCGCCGAAAAATATAAGTTGAAATATATTTTGCTTTTCCTGGGTGATTTTTTCAACTTTAAACCAATTTATTTTCTGTCCAGTAATGTCGACTTTTCGGTTCACAATCAGCTTCTCCAATTCTTTTGAGCTAACGAAATCAGCCCATTCCATTTTCTTAATATGAAACTTTGGTTCATTTCTTTTAGCTTCCTTTATTATATTTAGCCAATCATCTGGTGTTGGCACAACCTCAATTTTTTTCTTGTATTTTTCTATCAAGCTAAAACACCTATCGCAACTGTTGTAACTGTGACCCGATATGAAATATTTTTGAGTGATAGTTTTAATATTCGAATTAGCCAAAAAATGCTTGAGGAGTATTGCAAGCTTAATGTTGCGATTCTGTCCTCCACAAGAGTCGGAATATAGAACAACTTGTTCTGTTGAGTCGGGTATGTGATTTTTCAAATGATGAATTAAGCATGACCCAATTTCTTGCCCTCCTCTCGAAGCAACACTCTCATTCCATATATGCTTAGTTAGAAGACATTGTCGCTTATTTATTACTTAAGTGGTAAAACTAAAAAACTACTTTTTTTCGTAAAAAATAACTACGGTGTGCAATATCTCGAAAATCTTACCTTTTTTGTTGACTTCATCGAACACACACAAATTATACGTCCATAATTGCCTTTTATAATACGCAACAGATGTAGTCAATGAAGGAGTTTCCAATGTTTTTTGGAGATCAAATGTCAAAACAACCGAGCATCTATTTTGAGAATCTTCATCTACGTCTTGTTTAAATTTGTTACAAGCCCATTCCACCGATTCCATATGCTTCTGTTGCTTTTCTTTAAGTTCATCACGTTCTGCTTGTACAGAGCTTGCTCTTAAGCCACATTCTAAATTATCGCAAGTTTTGCACGTATCTGTGTGTAAGCGTTTGAAACTTAAATTAAAATTGTTGTTAAAAATTTCAGAGAAGACATAATGCGAAACAGCTTTAACTTTCTTTGCTTCACATGAACTTTTATATTCTTCGTACAACTTTCGTAAATTTAAATTAGGATGTAAATAATTTTTTTCTGTTCTTTTACGGCTGTAATGCGATTCGTACTTTGGAAAAAGGTTTATAAATTTTACAACATTTTCGCGATCGTTCTCCAAGGTTTTATTTGCTGAGGGAGCCCGTCCGCGTGCCTCTGTAGCGCTAGGGTATTTTGTTGCAGTTTTTAAAGCACTTTGTATTCGCGACGATGATATGTTTAAACATTTCATGTAAAACATCCTGCACACATTTCGAGATATTCCATCAGCGTCTTCCAAGGAATATTGAAAATTGTGCATTTGTACCCTTAATGGAATAATTGGGTTTGGCTTAGGAATGACCGCAATCTTCTTAACTGTTGATCGGATCAGTAAGGTTTTTTGTGTCCAATTACATGCGAAATAGAAATTATCAAAAGTTTCTTTTTGGCGAGCAATATCTATTTCGTGGCAGCAATCTTTATTGCATTTGCAAATGACTTGTCCTTGAAATTTCTTTGCGGTAATAATTTTACCACTGGCTGTTGTATGTTCTCTGCCGCGCTCAACATTTTCCTTAGCAATATTTTGTTAACGAGATTTCAGATGCTTTTGTCTTTTCTTTGGATTAATTACATCTAAAAATTAAGCTCAGTAAGAAAAAGTTTTATGTACTTACCCCACAAACATCATAACTTACCAGCATGTTCTTTCATGTTTTCAAAATATTTTAACTTAAATCAATGTCCAAAAATAAAATAACACCTGAACAACAAACACACTCCTTTTTAATTATTAAAAAAATGCCCTATTTATTTCTATTTATTTTACTCTCCCACTGCTAATAAACTTGAAAGTAATTACTGCTTGGCGACCAAAGAAAAAAAAAACGAACGAACTATCATGAACGAAGAGTGCACCCCGTAGGAAAATCAACTAATTTAAAAGTAGTTGATAAAGTAGTTTTTTGTCAACCACAACTAGTTGAAATTCTGACTTTTTTCCATAGAACGAACTAACATATTTTGTATGGTGATGTCCGCTAAATAAGTCAATTTACTTTCGTCTGCATATATTTTCAACTACTTGTAAAATTAGTTAAATTTAAATTATTTTTTAACTACTTTAAAATAAATCACTTAACAACTATTACTGATGGCCTAAAGTTAATAATATTTGATGAAATAACATGGTTAAATATATATAAACTTGTAATCTAATAAAAATTTGTTAAAACATGTCAAAATCAGAGTTGTTGCCGCCTTAATATGATTCAAAGTAGTTTATCAATCACTTGTTTTTGAGTAGTATTTCAATTACTTCATATATAATGCAATAAAAACTATTCAGAATTGAAGTGGATGCCGCCTTAATATAATTCAAAGTAGTTCATATACTGGTTTATTTTAAACTAGTTTTTTAATTAGTTGTTTTTAAAAAGAAGTTAGTTTGTTCCTATAGGGCAATTACTCACTTATACATGCAAAATCCACACGCACGCTGGAAAGATAACTTCTTTTTACGCTGCGAAAATTTTGTAAGTGTTTTTCTTCTGTGAAATTTAAGTCACTGTTTTTATTCTGTGCTCGTCATATATAATAATAGGTTTAAATAAATTATCAAATATGATCAAGAAGTTAAGAGGAAAAGTATTTTTAAAATTATTTTTTACTTTGTAGTGATTTTGTAGTCGGTTGGTTTTTTTTTTTAAAAAATTTTTAAAATTATTTTTTACTTTGTAGTGATTTTGTAGTAGATAGTTTTTTTTTTAAAAAAGTTTTTTCTTGAAATAAGATTCTTTTCGGATAAAAATCAAACCCAACCGGGCTTAATGAGAGCTGCAATTAAGAATTTATTACTAGAAAGACCCGTTCTTGAATCAAGGTTTTTGCACTGGAGTTGAGAAAATCCGTACTTACCGTACTGTTGACACCACAACGGATTGACTTTAGTACGGAATACTCAATTTTTATTTTGAGTATATTAATGTATCAAAATAGTCTACTGTTGAAAGCTAATAATACTTTTATTTGATAAATAATTCTGATTCATTATGTTGTTTATTCAAAATTCGTTAAAAAACTCAAATTTGGATTCAGATCTGGATGTGGCTTTAAACTTATGTACAATTGTGTAGGAATAGCCGAAAAAGGGATGTTTACGTCAAGATCCAGTAAAAAATCCGTACATTTTATTCAATTAATGTCTCTGAAAACTTGCTATTGATGGCTTAAAAGAAGTGAGGCAAAAACTTATCTACATCAGCCTTATATTCCTTAGCACGCCTGAGCATTATTAGCATTTCAGAAAATTTAAAATATTTCCAACATTTTAAACAAGTTATAAAAATGCACCCCTAATGGTGGACGAGTATAGCAGCAGCAGCTGTAGTTGTAATCAAATATTAACTAGTTTTTCTAGTTTCATATCCTTGCAATTCTGTTGTGCAATTTAGCTGGGATTGTAAAATTTTAATATTCAACGCAGTTTCTTAATTAAGCTGCATTAGAAAGAGAAAAATCTCTGCGCAACTTTTCTTAAATTATTACCATCTGAGTACCTACCTCAAAAGTAGCAGTATACCATTCAATGTGATTAACGTAGCGTTGCTTTCATCATAATTAAATTCCTGGAAATGTGTTTTCTTTGTAGTTATCCTTGGTACTGCTTGCTTGTTTACCTCCGCCCCCCTCCCCCCCTGTATAAAACTTCGATCATATCCCGCTTTATAGTCGGGAGTGAATTAATTTTATGTCGATTTGCATGTCATTCTGTGAATTTTATTTTTATATTAATTCTTTGCTTTATCTTTTTCTTAAAATGAAAACTAAAGTTAGTTACTAAAGTGTCCTTGGCTTGTTTTCACCCTCGATTTTCTTGTTGACGCATTGATGCAAAAAATGAAAAAGAAAAATGAAAGTCGCCGCATGCAACGTTAGTCACGTGAGCACAAAGACGCTCTTAACGACGTTTTTAGAATAAATTAATTCATTTCGCGCTAATTAAATGAAAGATAATGATCGTTGCTGTAAATAGTGGCGTCAGTGACGGTTCGAGAGGATGTTGGTTGGGTGAGCCAACTGCATCGAATAACGTTGTGTAAACTAAATTGTTCTCTAAGATTTATAAAACTATGAGATACTTTGTTTTTATAGTCGCTGATCGCTAAAAATGGGGATTTAAATTATTAAATGAATTTAAGAAAAAAAGTTACTTAAAACATCTAAAATTTGGAGGAAATTTATGCCGTTGAAGAACCATATTACAATTATTTTTCTAAATTTTTATAAATGTAAGCCTTTCCGATATATTGAAAAATGTTGACAGATTTTCTTGATGTTGCCCGAAACTATTAATGTACGTAATATAAAAAATTTAGAGAAAAGTTGCTTTCATCTACACAAATGTGCTTAGAATACAAATGATGGCCCTTATGCAAGTTATCAGTAAATTAAGCTGATTAAACATTAAGAATTAAGTTTAGTCTATATGAAGTTTATTCACAGCTTTACAACCTCAAAAAAAAAAAACCATGCCTTAGGTTGCGAACATAGTGAACGCCGGTCCAGGCAGTAGGGCAGATCAGATCAGATTTTTACATTGAAGTAATAAAGCAACCAAGTCATCCATCTCTTTTGCTCTGATGTGTTTTCTTATCTGATCTGCCTGCCTGTCTGAACCCGCGTTCACTATGTTTGCCATAGTAGTGCTCGATATAATCATGCCCCTAAAAGTATGCTTTTCAAAATCGAAGTATTTTCATGCTGCGAACCAACTCAACTCAATCAAGACAATTAACTAAATTTATGATAGTGGCTAAGTCAAAACAATATTTTTAAAATGGAGTGCATTCTTGAAACATGCAATAACAATATAGTTCAGCTACAAGTTAATGTGGGAAAAATTTACCCACCAATAAATGGATTGGGCTCAGGGACGTAACAACTAACCATGCATACATATACAGTTGTGGACAATATAATAGGGTCACTCAAATAGATTTTGTTCATTTATCTTAAGGAAAATAAATATTAATGATTAAATTAAAATTTTAATTTTATTGTGTTCCTTCAGCAATACCTTAAAGAAATCTTAAATAAAAAGTTTAAAAAATTGTATTAAAAAGTTTAAAAAAAATATATTTACAGAAGCGAAAATTTCATTGGACATAAAAATAGGGTCAAAGCAAAAAAATAGTAAAACTGATAGAACTTAGTTATAAATACATTCTAAAATTAATATTTTGTTGAATATCCATTATTATCTATTACGGCCCGGCACCGTTTTGGCATCGAATCCACTAAATCTTGACACGTCTTTTGTGGAATGGAGTACCAAGCATTCTTCACTAGCTCCCATAATTCAGCCTTATTTTTGGGCTTTATTGGTCCAATACGTTCCTTAACCATTTTCCATAAATTCTCTATTGGGTTAAGGTCCGGTGACTGCGCAGGCCAACCCATAACTTTGACTCCATTATCTGAAAACCATTTTTTTGCCAGACCAGAAGTGTGTTTTGGGTCGTTGTCCTGTTGATATTGCCACTTCAGCGGCATTTCCCACTCAGCAAACGGGAGCATAACTTCTTGGAGTATTTGGACGTAAAGATGCCTATCCATATTTTCCTTAATCCAAAATATGGGCCCAACGCCGTGCCACGAAAAGCAACCCCATACCATGATACAACCACCTCCATGTTTACATGTTTTAGTGGTATAGCGTTGATTGTATGCTGCATTTTTTTGGCGTCTAACGAATGTTCTTCCATCGTTTCCTACAAAATTTATTTTGGTTTCGTCGGACCAAAGCACATTTCGCCAGTTTTTGCTATTCTCAGAGCCTGTCCAATCAATGTGGGATTTCGCGAACAGCAAACGGTTTTTTCTATGCCTATAAGTCAGCATTGGCACCTTTCGCGATATTCTTCCAAAAAGATGTTTTTCTACTAACCTCCGCCTTACAGTACGAGAGGATACTTGCAGCTCCAGCTCAGTTCTTATGGCAGCAGAGCCTTTAAATGGATCACGGGTTGAAACTAATTTGATTAGATCATCGTCTTTCCTTGTCGTTTTACGTGGTCTGCCTTTTATAAATTGTGTTTTTGTTGGTTTCAAAGCATTGTACACAAAATTTTGCGAACGTCCAATAGTTTGAGCGATTTCTCGTTGACTTTTTCCTTCATTTCGTAATTTTATAATGATATCACGCTCTTCTTTCACACAATGCTTTGCACGGCCCATATTTGAACGAACTAATATGTTTTTTTTACAAATGAACAAATTTAACTTAAATTAATAAAAACAATACTCACAATGTCTGTTTGAATTGCAGAATTAGTTATTAAATGGTTTTAAAGACGCTGACCCTATCTTTTTGTCCACTTGCAACTTTTGCTTTTCGAAATATTAACTAAATAAATAATTTACCGTTTGCTTTCAGTGTTGCTTACTAAACATTTTCGGATGTAGTAATAGCTATAAATAATTACCCCAAATTGTTTGCTTGGAATTGTATCAGGGTTGCCAAAAAATTGAATATATATTTCTATGTTATTAGTGACCCTATTATATTGTCCACAACTGTATGTACATAGATATTATTACACGCATGTTTTTAATCTACTTTTGAGCTGACCTTTTGGCAAATTAACATCGAAAACGCTACAATTGTTAACAAAGGTATTCATGCGGCTTAAAGGAGCAGCAGCCATATAATTTGATCTACTAAATGGTAAATAAATTAAATTGTTAGCGTTCTACTGCTTCTACGGTCAAGCATAGTACTCTGTTCGGTTTCACGTGAAATTTCACGCAAATCTCCATATACAATTTGACAGCTGTGAACAAGCGTGAAAATTTCAAAACATTTTCGTCAAAAAAGTACTAGTTTCCGCAGTATCCATTTTTTTGAAAAAGCTTTTAGTTTTTGAGTTAAAGTTAAAAAATTGATAAATTTCCATTTCGGATGCCATTTTGAAACTGCTATGTTGAATTTTTTTCCAAGCCCTACATATCTTAAAATTTGTGACTCGAAAACACTTTTCTATTCGGAAAAGAATGTGTAAGATACCGACTTCATTTTTATATCTCAATTTTTTTAAGTGGAAAAATCGCATTTTTATGCAAAAAATTGATTATACTTCTATAGCATTAATTTAGATGAACTCTGGCGCCATAATCTGAAAGAGCGTGAATTTATATATAAGATATCATGTGTCGGAAATTATTTCGGAAGAAAAAAATCGATGAAAATTCATTAAAAATTTTGCGACGTTAAATACTTTATCAGTTAAGGCTACTTAAGACTATGATGGAGCCTTTTTTACAGGTTCGCCTTTTCATCTATATGCATGAAAAAATTTTGCAAGGTATGATTTGTGCATAAAGCTCTCCACCTCAAATACCCAATTTTAAACTTATACAATTACTTTGGGATACTTTTAAAAGTAAAATTATTTCGAAAATCTAGACATACTTTTGAAGGGTGTGCAGGAATCTTCATTCTTCCTCCGTAATAGTAGATACCAAATGTTTGTAAGTAATTTCTCCTGTTGATGTCAAGCAATAATAGAAAATAGTGGTTATTCTGCATAATACTAACATAGTTTTTTAAAAAATTTTTTAGTTTTAATAGAGTTTTACAAGTGTATAGTACACTATAGTTCTGGAGCCAAAGCGAAACGTACCTACGTAGGCTTATACAACTTAAATATAGCTTATAAAACAAAATTGTGGATAATTGTTTAAGTTTTTTGTTTTTCTAAAGCTATAATTTCAAAAAATTCAACAGAACTTATTTTACTGAGTTCGATTTACAATCATTTTTTCAGAAGAATATTTCAAAAAGGCTTAAAATGAATCGAAAGGGCTTATGAAATTATTAAAAAGGGATCAAAAAAGTCCTAAAAGCTTCCAAATATCATCCCTGACGGGTATCCCAGGACGGTATTGTTAGAAGGTATGGTATGATGGTATGGTATGGTGATATGGTATGATGTTTAAGTATAGGGAATACTTATGATGGGTTTGGTCTAATGGGTGTCAGGCATGACTCATGGGATGGTATGGTATAATTAGATAGAATGATGGCGTCATGTGATGGTTAATATGAACGGATGTAATGTATTCGGATCAATTACTATAAAGGAGATTTTTGGTAAAACTCTATAAACAAGATTTGAAATTTTTCGATAATAAGTTTTACTTCTACCGTACGTGAAAATTATATATATTATTAATGTTTGTCACGAAAAAATAATTTGTTCCCTCAATTGCAAAAAATAACTACGCCACAGGAATAGAGGATGCATTTATAACAATAAATTTAATATAATCACTTTAAAACGCAGAATAAGAATAACTTTATTGCGTCCTCCAAAAGACTGAGATAATAAAGAATTCCTTGCAATGTACATAATTGAAATATACACAGATTCTGCGAAAAATGAGGATAGCGCAAAATAAATACAAACAACCAATAGAAAAAGAAAAACATCAGCGAGCACTAAAAAATGGCAATATCCTTCAATGAAATTCATTGACTTTGCTGTTAAATGGCCACTACTATTAATTAAATTAATAGTAGATAATTAAATTATCAGAAGGAGCTGCATTTTACGCTTTTCGATAAAATACTTTTTATAAGAAAACCAAGGAAAAAGTGAAGAATAAATTGTGGCATTTTTTAATATATATTTAGTTTTTACCAATTCTTAAAAAAAAAATTTTTTTATTTTTTTTTATAAGGAAAAAGTGTTTGTATCATAATATTTTCATAAAGTGATTTTAAACGCATATGAATTTAAAAATTTGTAGAATTGGAATTTTTATATTTAGAAAATTTAACCCTTACACTAGACTTCATTTACCTTATATACAGTTGCGGTCAAAATAATAGCACCGCGAACATATCCTCAGTGAATGATATTTCCACTCTTTGTTTGCATTGGTCCTTAGTACTAAATAAATTCTAAGTCGAATCTTTCTTAAACTTGACTTTAGCTTTCAATCAATGATAGGCTAAAAATTGAGTTTAAGATAGATTCGACTTAGAATTTCTTTATTACAAAGGGCCTGTTCTGTTTGTTTTTAAACAAAACGTAATGTATGGTGGGAGAGGATCGCGTTTCTATTTTAGAAGGCCTCCAAGGATGGAGTACAATCCAAATTTCACTTGGAAAACGATTATTCATGGTGGATCTATTTAGCATTACTGTATGGGCTTGTTTTTCGTTTTATTGCGTGGGACCTTTATATTGGACCAAAACTATAACGAATCAACATCTTTATGTGGATATTTTAAATGAGGACATGTTACCGTATGTCGAGGATGAAATGTCGTTAATTTAGTTAATTAAGAAGGCGAAAATTGTTTTACAAATAACCACATTAATGTTATGGATTGCAAAAACCTCAAAAGTCCGAAACATTCAAAAAAGCATAGAAAAACATTTTAGTCAGTAAAAAAAATTGTGTTAAATATTTGAAAAGGTATTGCCAGGCAATGATGCCAGCAACACGCGGTGTTTCCAAGCGGTCACCCCCCATCTAAGTACTAAACGCGCCCGATACTGCTTAATTTCGGTGATCGGACGAGAACCGATGTATTCAGCGTGGTATGGTCGTTGGCGAATTTATGCCAACAATCAGTCTATCTTATGTCTATTGAAGAGGCTTTACTTCTATTCTATAGAAATGGAAGACTGACTGGCTGCTGTTGCTGTTCTTGTTTTTGTACTTCAGTGATTTTCGAACGCAAGGAATTTTTTTGGTAGTGTAGTTTTCCGGTATGGAAAATATTGATTATTTTTTCATATTTTTATCAAAATATCTAAGAATTTATTGTAAAATAATTAAAAATGTAGCAATATAACGCTAGGCAGGCAGAGAACCCGTTTTTGATATGATTTTTTTATTCATACTTTTTAAGATAGAAATCACCTTAAAACTTTCATTTTTGACGTAACTTTTTCGACCAGAAATACAAATGATTTTTGATCGTTATTTTTTTCAATCAGAAATAAAAGTTCTTTTTTGATCGTTATTTCTTCGATCAGAAATATAAATCATTTTGTGATCGTTATTTTTTCAATCAAAAATAAAAGTTTTTTTTATCGATAATTTTTCGATCAGAAATAAAATAAAATTGATAAAAGTTAGTATGTGTTCTTAATTTTTTCGATCAGAAATTGTTGCGGCTTTTCGAATGAAAAAATAGAAAATTCGTAGTGGAAAACTCGAAAAATTCCGGGAAAACGCGAAAAATGTGAACTTTTTGTGATGAAATTTTGCATTTTATCGCATGATTAAATGATTTTGGACGATGTAAAGGTAGAAAATTCGTTTTGAAGCTTGGAAAATTTCGGTTAATTGTGAAATTCATTGTGATAAAAGACGTGTTGCGTGATTTTTGGGTGGAGAAGTTGACGAGATATATAACAGATGGCGCTGTGCAGCCATCATTCAAATGCCACAACCCTATAGATGGCGTTATACGTTGACTTAGGCTGTGTGCAATTTAACAGGTGACCTTTTCGCATTGTCATTTTCTATTGAGTAAATGTGCTATTTTTCTTGCTGCAATTAATTCGAGTTTTGCGTAATATTACACTGAGCACAACCGCAAACGGTTCAAGCACGATCAATTGAAATTCAATGTGATATTTATCAATTCGATAATTTTTTCAGAAAATAAATTTGCGTGTAAAAAAAGTGAAGTTATCCAATTGGATTGCGGGCATTCATTGCGAATGTACATTGAATGAATCGGGTACATCCACTTGCGTGATGCCATCGCTACTGAAGGAGACTCGGCCAACATCGGTTGTTTTACCATTCTCCCAGCTACTTATGTTGGAAGCCCAAGCTACATGCATCATTACAGACGCCCGGATGTATTCATCACGTTCAATAGCAATGCGGAATGGCCCGAAATTACGAATCTGTTGCTGACAGGACAAACATCCAGCGATCGACATGACATCACTGCACGAGTATTCAAATAAAAGATCAAAGTACGCACGGATTACATTGTTAAGCAGAAGATTTTTGGCATACTCCGTTGTTGGATGTACTCGGCTTAATGGCAGAAGCTTGGCTTATCACATGCACACATTCTGTTTTGGATGTTCGACAAGATCCGACTACATCTGCCGATAATTTTTGCCGAAATACCAGATCCAGAAACTGATCCCAAGCTGCATTCCCAGATAGCAGTTTCACCTCACTAAGCCTTAAGTAATGTTTTGTATAAGGAATTTATATAGGAAGGAGAATTTAAACTTCCTTGAATAACATTTGAAACAAGTTTTATAAAAGGTCTAAATTATTTCCTTTATAAAAAAACCTGTATAAAGGTTGATCTAAGGTTTTTATTCAAGGCTTATTCAGGAACTCGGAAACTGAGTAAAAAAAATTGAATTGTGTTTAAGTAATCTGCTTTTCTGCGTCATTTCATTTCATTTAGCACAGAAAACTTAGCTTATATATTTACCATGTCCCAACCAGCACGGATTGAACTTGGATCTTTTGTATCGCCTGCCGCACGCTCTACCCACTTATCTACTCAGGACTTTGAACGCGCGACGTTGAAACTTAATTAGTATTTTCTTTGAATTCCCTTAAGAACAATTTTATAAAGCTCTCGACTGCAATCATTTCATACACGTACTTAACTTCAATTCAATAAATTGGCTCGATAAACCAGCGGCTTTAGGAGACAGTGTATCAACAGATCCAAGGTTCAATCCCGTGCTCAGACGAAATTTTTTTTTTTTTATTGAAATATTTTTTTTTTATAATAGTGAATGCTTTTTTATTAAAATCAGCAATTTATAATGATATTGCTTTCACAAACTGAAACTTTGCTTATCAAAAAAAAAAAAAAAAACAAATCTAAGCTTGAGTAAAAATCTTCTTGACTACTGCCTAAAATGTGTCATTGAATAAGACTTTATATAAAAAATTATACAAGAAATTTAAATTTTCAAGGCTTTCACAAGGCTCTTTTAAGAAAAGCATACATAATTACTTTTATAAAAGCCCTTTTCAAATTGAGTATGAATAACTTGAAATATTTAGGTGTAATTGTTATCTCGGCTCCGTTGTGACAACGAACATGATCCATGGCCCTTGTGGAGTCCACAACCCAGACTCACCGTCCATGGAAAACAGAAATGGAACAACGCGTTTTCCCAGTCTGTTGGTGGCTAACGCAATCAGTGGAATCGACGGATATCTCGTGATGAAAGTGAAAGGAAACGATGTCGTCGTCGATCGCAACTCATATCGCTCTTTACTGTGTTTATTTGAAGGCGTTCTCATCGAAAAAATATCGATCAATGATAGATTTTAATATATCTATAGTCTCAGTTGAATATAGTCTCATTTAAAAGCAAAATGCCTTACAAGTCTGAAGAAGTTGGTATATGAGAGTCGTCGCTGATTTCAATTTTATGTCGAAATACTGTGCACCACATTGCAGTCGTCATGTACATTTTTTAAATTATTACATCATATTCGAAATCATATACCCCAAAAACCTCCTTACACGACCTTTCATACAGATACAATGACGTTTTGAAATTTTGGCAGCGATTTTGGATCCGCCATTTTGAATTTTTCATTTTTGACATCAAATTCAAAATTAGAGGCACCGAAAACCGCCTTATAGAGCCTTTTAGAATATTGGCCAGCAAAAGTGGTCAGAGAAAAAATTATCAATTCAATTACGAAATTGTAATTGGTATTTGAACATCTCAATTCCTCAATAATGGAATTGGAAAAAATCGTCAATTCCATTACAGGTATTGTAATTGGTATTGAATTTTTCAATTCCTCAGTAATGGAATTAGAAAAAAATGGTGAATTCCATTATGGACTTGTAATTGGTAATTGAACATCTCAATTCCTCAGGAATTTATAAGTACAATTTTCAATTCCATTACAGGAATTGTAATTGGAGGTTACTGCAATCTAATTCCAATTGTAATTGAGGTTACTGTAATCTAATTACAATTATAATTGAGGTAACTGCAATCTAATTCCAATTGTAATTGAGGTTACTGTAATCTAATTACAATTATAATTGAGGTAACTGTAATCTAATAACATTTACAGTAACTTCTAATTACAATTCCTGTAATGGAATTGAAAATTTTAATTCCTGAGGAATTGAGATGTTCAATTACCAATTTCTGAGGAATTGAGATGTCCAATTACCAATTACAATTACTGGAATGGAATTGACGAAATTTTTCCAATTCCATTCCTGAGTAATTGAGATAACCAAATACCAATTCCTAATTCTAAGGAATTGGAATTGAGGCTTAACTAATTCCAAAAGGAATCATTACAATCCAGCTCTGATAACGATACAATTCGGAAGCTTTTCTGCTTTTCACTTCGGTCTAATTCGTCCTTCACGAACCTCTTTGCTACCCTTGTACAAATCTTAACTAAAATAAAGCGCAGTTTTTTGTTTTTTTTTGTCACATTCCTCTGATTATGTTCGTGATTGAACATTATCGTAGTGCCATAACTTTTTATTTTCTAATCCAGATGTTTTAAAATGCTTTCAAAGCTATCCCAGAAAGCAAGGTGAACAAGTAACAACAAAGACTGCCAACGCAGTAGTAACAGTAACAACAACAAAAACAACAACATAAAATGTCGTAATCCTACGTCTTTTACAGGAGCAAACTTTTAACAATCCAGATCCTTGGAAAACTGCGTGAGTGTGCCATAAAGCCACCTGCTGCGGCTGTTTCTGCTGATGAAGGCTGTCATAAGTGTAGTCGGGTGGGTAATCAGAGAAGCAAAGCTTCTAAATGCAAGTGGATTTTGCTGTTCAACATTTTAGCGTTGCAGTGGATTTGCGTGGTTTTTGCAAATTTTGGATGCACCAATGCTTGTTGCCTTTCGCTTACCTTGAAACTGCGTATTGAAAAGCTGAAGTCGTTTCGAAGTGATTGAAAAGCTTTCCACATCAAGTAACAATGCAAAGTTTTTGTCGCTAAAATTTACTCAAGGTCGCTTCAATGTCACACTGCATTAACCAACACTTGTAAAAATACTTTCCAAATCCAAATACAACAGTGCTGTCAGATTTGTACAAATTTATCATTTAATTAAATGCATGAAACGTTACGATCGTAAATTTTGATGTACGCAATTCTTGTTGCTGATAGTTTAGCTATTTTTTTTTGTTGTTGTAGTTTTTGTTGTTGATGCCGTTGGCAGTTTTGAAATCATGCTTAAATGTTTGAACACGCAGAGGAATCAAAGCGATAATAAAATGTAATGTGTTGCATTTTATACAGGGTAAGAAGGTTTTTTTTATTTAAAACTATGTGCAAAAATGTGCAACAGTGAATAGGAAAAAAAGGAAATTTTCTTATAAAAAAAAAAAATTTAGGTTTTTGACAAATTTATTTCAGACACTAGTCACTGACACTGACACTAGTCAGAACTAGTTTTGACTAGCATAGAGCGTGATTTCGTAAATAATGTGTTTTAATAATTTAATGTTTCATCAGTTGTTTCACTAAAATAACCACTCTTTGATATAAGTTAACTTTTAGCCATAAAAAAATACTCGCCATAACTTCTTTTTTAATAATAATTATTGAAAAACAAAAACATTTTCTCTTGACAATTTCAGGATTTGAACATAGCATAATTGGGTCTGGAACAATCTTTTAGACCACTAATTTTAAATTAATTTCTCGGGAAAATATCCAAGATTTTTCCACCTTTTCCATAATATACACGATTTGGTTAAATGTTAATTCAAGAAAAAATAAATATTTTGAATTTTCTATTTTTACCTATTTAAGTAAGTGTTCAAAAATAAACATGTGTTTTGGACCATTTTTGAAAAAATAAAATAAAATTAAATGCAAAATATAAGAAAATTATTTACGTGAGCATGCAGAATTAAGACTAAAATATTGGAATTAGTCGTGTTTAGGATTAGTTTTGGAGAACTTAGATAAATTAAACTATGTGTTACCAGCATACTAAAATTGGTGGTCACTTTTTTCGACCAATGGCCCGATTTCGATGGTAGATTTTTATATCTTTTTCATCAAATATTTCATTCAACAAAAATTAAAACATTTTATTTAGAATTTTCGAATATTTGTATACACATTGGGCCATTGGTCGATTTTTCAATCAAATCGTAGCTAGAAAATGAAACATTGGAAAATTCGTAAGCTCTGGAATATTCTCAATTTGATCAATATAAGCAAAACATGAAATTTGCATTATGAAATTCCAACGCGTTCTAGTAGCGGACTAAAATGGGTTAAACATACCTTCAGAGCAGGCGTTAAAATAAGCTTTGTGTGTCCACGAGCGCGTACGTTTTGGTGAGACTTTGAAATAAGATCTCAGTCCGTGTATCTACCAAAACGTACGCGCTCTTGGGCGAGAACGACAATGAGACGGCTCATGAGTAGCTCACGGAAATGATGGGCAGGAATGAAAATTGAGCAGTTTAGAGAAAAGTTTATCCTCCAGTAGAATGCATTGCAGTTTTATGTTTTCTGTAGACTCTGTGGACAAAATATTATGATTCCATGACCAAATCACATGTACTATAGAAGATACTTGCTGTGTCATTGCAATTTTTTTAAGGTTCTGTAAACTACTTGGAAACGATCTTGAATTTTTTGACAAATAGGTTCTAATTGTAGTATTTTTGGAACTAGTTTGGTCACTTGGCCTTTTTAGATTTAGTTGAATCTTTGAATAAAATTTTTTGAACAAATAGGTTTCGCAAGGACAATTAGGTTCCACTTTGAATATTTTTGGAACTATCCGGATCATTAAAAATTTGTTGTGTTTAATTGATGCCTTGGATAAAAGTCATAGATTTTTTACAAGCACGTACCACTTGGACGTATAGGTTTCAACTTCAATATTTTAGGAACTAGTTGGGTCACTGCACCTTTTTGGGCTTAGTGGATTCCCTGAATAAAATATTTGGACAAACAGCTCCCACTTTTAATACTTTTGGAATTATTTGCGTCACTTGAAGTTTTTTGTGCTTAGAGGATTCCTTGGATAAACATTTTTTGAAAAAAAAGGATCTTCTTAGACAAATAGGTTCCACTTACCCTATTTTATGAGCTAACTGAGTGATTCTAATTTTTTTGGGTTAAGTGGAACACAATCCACAAATCCTTGAACACAAATCTTAGATTTTTTAAAGGAATAGGTTCCACTCGCAATATTTTTATATATAATTGGAACAGTCTAACTTTGTTGGAATAAAAAAATCTTGAATTTTTTTGACCAATTATACAACTAGTTTCAAAAGTGAAAATTAAACTTATTTGTCCAAGTGAAACCTAGTTTCCAAAGTGGAACCTATTTGTCTAAGTGAAACCTGTTTATCCAAGTAGAACCTATTTGCCCAAGTGGAGTCTATTTGTAAAAGTGAAACCTGTTTATCCAAGTGGAACCTATTTGCCGAAGTGGAACCTATTGGCTAAGTGAAACCTGTTTATCCAAGTGGAACCTATTTGACCAAGTGGATCCTATTTGTCTAAGTGGAACCTATTTGCCCAAGTGGAACCTATTTGCCCAAGTGGAACCTATTTGTTAAAGTGGAACCTATTTCTACAAGTCCACGTGGAACCTATTTGTCCGAGTACAACCTATTTGTTCAAGTGGAACCTATTTGTTAAAAATCCAAGATGTTTTGAAGGAGTCCACAAAACCCAAAAAAGTTGCAATGATGCTACAAGTACTGTGAATAATTCAAGTGGAAGCCATTGGATATAGAACCAGATATTTTTGCCCAAGAAGTCCAACAAACTCAAAAAAGTTCAAACGTCCCAACCAGTTTCAATAATATTGAAAGTGGAACCTATTTATCTAATTTTTTTTCTTTAAAAAAAGTCTATTAAACTCAGAAAAATTCCAATGACTCTGGTAGCTCAAAAAATAATTCAAGAGGAACTTATTTATTTGTGTAAATGAAACCTTTTTGTCCAAGTAGTCCATAAAATCAAAAATAGTTTTAGTGACTCTACTAGTTCCAAAATTACTGCAAATGGAACCTATTTGTCAAAGTGGACAGAATTTTTGTCCAACAAGTCCATAAAACAACAAAAAAGTTGCAATAATTCAACTAGAACCATAAACAATCTAAAAGTGAATTTATTGGCTAAAAAAATGTTTGTCCAAGGAGTCCATTAAATCGAAAAAGTTTCAAATGACCCAACTATTTCCGAAAAGATTTTAAGTGGAACTTCCCAGCAAACCATAGTTGATGACTTTGTTGAAATTCCGACTAATTCGTAACTATTTCGAGCTGTCTGAATGAAATTGTTACAATTTCGTTACAGCAAATTCGAAACAGTCTTCATTTTTATACGAATTTATATAAACAGTCGATATGCGACTGTTTGTATGACATATTGAAATGCGAACAGAGTGAACTTTCGTTTCTTTCGAACTGTCTGAACGAAATCGTAACTTTTTCGTAATATTTTCGTTTAACATTTTTTATGAAATCGTTACGACATTTCGTTACGAAGTCATGTCATACAATTTCATACAATTTTTCATACAATTTCATACAATTTCATACCCTTTCATACAATTTTCGTTTCGATTTTGCAGCGAAATTGGAAATATTCTTAACGAAATCGTAACAAACATTTCACAATCTTTACGATTTTGGAATCCGACTTCGCTGCGAAATCGTAAAGAATATCGTATGAAGGGGTTGATATGACTTCGTAACGAAATGTCGTAACGAATCTTAACGAAATTGTTACGAAAAAGTTACGATTTCGTTGAGACAGTTCGAAAGAAATGCAATTTCACACTGTTCGCATTCCAATATGTCGTACAAACAGTTGCATATCGAAATTCTGTATAAATTCGTATAAAAATTGAAAATGTTCCAAATTTGCTGTAACGAAATTGTAACGATTTCTTAAAGACAGCTCGAAATAGTTACGAATTAGTTGAGATTTCGACAAAGTATTCACCTGTGGTTTGCTTGGTTATTTGTTCAAGCGGAACCTATTTGTCAAAACTTTTGTATAAGCTCCTCTCAAAATGGATCTAATGAGCTAAGTAGTTAAAAAACCAGTCCAAGTAAAAACTTTTTGTCCAAGTGGAACCTATTTCTTAAAATATCCAAGATTTTTCTCTAAGGCGTCTACTAAACACAAAAAACTTCAAATGACCAAAGTAAATCGAAAAATATTGAAAGTAGAACCTATTTGTTAAAAAACCAAGATATCTGTCCAAAAAGTCCATAAAAGCAAAAAACATCTAATGACCCAACTAGTTCTAAAAATATTAAAAGTGGAATTTCTCAAAAAATGTTTGTCCAAGGAGTTAATAAAATCTAAAAAGTTTCCATTAAGAACCCATAAAAACTCCTTTTAACTACATGGGAGCTCTACTATGCCCTCTTTTCATTCATTACCATGTACCGTAAATGAACTGTGCCATGAGTATAAATTGTCACGCTCGTGGACGGGTACGCTAAATATTTTTTTCGTTCAAGTACATAACCTATTTCTATTATTTTGAAAACTTGGCTCACATACGCGGACGTGAGTCGCTATAAAAGGTATACAGGCATGGTATGAAATAAGCTGTGTGTACTAGCTGGCGTGAGTTTCATGCTTTAGAAGATCTACTTTTTGGACATATAAAAAAAAAAAAAATTAGAAAATAATCCAACAAAGCAGGGCAACTGAGACCTTCTTTTGCCAACAAAGTAGAGATATAGACGGGTCCATTCATTAAAACAGAGGTGGAAAATTAAAAAACATATATGTTTTTTCAATAGGAGAAAAAAAATTGACATAAATGCATTCCACTTAAAATTGTCCCTTAAGTTGAAAATATAGGCTGACAATGGGCAAACCTAATAAATCGAGAAGATTACTAAAGAATTTCAAGATACTTTTTTTAATTAACCCTTAAATGCATGACCTCAGCGATTGTCTTCAAAAAAATCATCTATATGTATGTCGCGATTCTAAAAACGAATATGCTATTTCTTTTTCAATCAAACTTGTAACTTCGGTGTTAACTGCATTTTCCTGGTTGTGCCACATATGGCACACTATGCAGCATAGGTAATTCAAAGTTTCATATATTGAATTCAAAGAAAAGTTTTGAAAGTGTATGAATTATTTAAATTATATGATAAAATACTATTTAATTATTATGAAAATCATAAAAACAATTGGTGGTTGCGTTCAGGCATAGGTGCGTGCACCTTTTTGAGCAATATATAAATGGTTTTTTCTCGCAAGATGGCAATTTGCATCGTTGACGCTTCGAATCGTACATTGGCCAATGACCGACAGCGTCCTTACGGATTTCTTTAGGTGGTATGCGTGCTGCATTCGGTTTTTTTGACCTTTGGTGCAGTTCTGTTTCCAAAGTAGTTGATGGACGACCTTTTTTAGCTAAAAAATTAATAATCATAGCAAAAAAATTTGTAGCTACGTACTATTTTTGTAAGTAAAGTATTTCAATTACCTGGTGGCTCACGCGCATTTTGAAAATCTCCACAAAGTACCTCTGCAACCTCTCTTCGAAACTCGCTAAGCTTTGAATAATTTTAGTGGATCTTTCCTATTGTTATTCACTCGATTATAAAATACCCATGCATTTATTACGGCCATATCGAGAAGGTGGTAAAATATTCGGCTAGTCCATTTGCGACTTTTCATGTGGATTTTATTACGGCCCAGGAGCGAATCCTGCAAGCCAATACCGCCCATATCCTTGTTATATTCCTATGGGCCAAAGCTTAAACAGACGATCTGATCCTGGTGCCAAATGAGGAGCCTCAAGATTGTTGTTGAAATGGAGCAATGATCGAATTTTTTCGATACGGTTGGTCGTCATTGTTTCTTTTATGATCTGAGAACCATCAGCTCCCCAGTAATCACGAACGTTATTCATTTGATACAGTCCCATGTAGTAAAAATTACCAATGAATTTTCTGAGGTCTGTGATATCAAATGAAAAATTTGATTTATTTTTTGATTCGCGTACAAAAGTGTGTGACTGACAATGTGGTTCAAAATATCAACACTAAGCATAAAATTTGAAAACTGGTATGGTGTAGATAGTTCATCAGAAAAGTTGTCGCCACCTTACATTTTTAAAATCCTTGGCATTCTTGTTTACTTTAACATCATTGAGTAAGAAAGGAAATTTGGCCCAAGGATTGTTTATTCCAGTGCTCATTGATGCAATTGGATCAATACTTGTAGATGCGACTGTATCAATGCTTGTTGATAAAACTACACCAATATTTGTTGTTGCGACTACATCATTACTTGTTGGTTCCAGATCAGTTGCCAAAGTATTGTTGCATATTACGACATGAGCCGCTCCGTCAACATCATCATCACCATCACTTGAATCTGTCTCGTTGTCACCAAATACTAACTGTGTACGATTATTTTCGTCTAAATTCCACGTAATATCATCAGCAGAATCATCATCATTAAAATTATCATCCTCGCTGTGCTCTAAATTTATAAGTTCCAAGATGTACTCCTCTATATCGGATGCCTTTCTGAATCAACGACCTCTACTCATATTTCAGTGTCTGTTAAAAATCGTAGTACGAAAAAAAACAAAGAAGTAAAGCAAATAAAACAATAAAGCAAAGAAAAAGAAATAAGGCTGGAAAACAAAGAAAACGATTTTAAATAAAACAAACAAAAAAATCGCATCCAAATGCCTTTTAGTACGAAGTGCGCCTATTGCATAGGGTGTCATATAAGGCACAACCATACTTTTGTTCATAAGAGGCACTAAAAAATATGAAACGCCGATCTAACAATAAATATGTGTAAATTATAGACTATGTTACTTACTTGATTTTTTTTTTTAGGCGAAATGTACACTTAACTATTTTATTTTATTTATTGAAATACTCTTGTGCTTTTTTTTTTTAGTCAGCATTTAGTCAGTGGCATTTAGTCAGTGTCCGTTGGAAAAAACGAAAGCTTTAAGCCAGTGTGACACAAAAAGTTTATTATTTTTCCCAAAATTACTCTCGTTCAGACAGGGAGAGAAATTCTTTGGTTGTGCCATATATGGCACACTATGCATTTAAGGGTTAAATAAAATATTATCGCCACATCGCAAAATCCAAGAGATTTTATAAGAGTGGAGATTTGGAAAAAAAACTAGATAGATTAATTCTTAAACTTCTAAATGCATTGATTGCATTAATTATGCTAAAAAGTGATTTTCAAAATTTTATAGTTATCATTTGGTTTTAATAAATTTGAAATTCTGCACGAAAAACTTCAGCCTGTATCCTCTATTTGCAGTGTTGATCTCCTGCATGTACGCGGACATTTCTTTACTTAATCTCAATTTCTGCTAAAATGGGTAACCAGTTTTATGCGCGTTTATTTATGTGCACGTCTCTACCAATGTTAACATCAACGAATCTATAGCTATTGGGGTCCAGCATCCACCATTGTTGCTGGTTATACTGCATTACTCATAAATGGGAAAACAGTTGAAATGATTTTTGATTTCTCGCAAATAGTGCTCGTAAAAGGGGGAAAAGCGCCAAATGTTGGGTGTTCGTGTTTGTATTAAGTAAGATGTGCTTCTTTGTTTGCGGGTCTGTCACTAAGAAATTCTGAATTATGACAGGTCAAGGATTGCAATGCGTATCAATTTTTGTGTAAGCAACCCTCGCTTAGCCAATGCAAGCGTTATCGAAGTTTTTGCGTTCTTTATTTTTGAGGGTGGAAAATTGGTACGCAAGTGTTTATGAGTCCTTATGGAGCATTTATTTTTCTTTTTCTTATGCAATTTAGTTTTTTTTTTTCATCTTCCTGTTTGCATGTCATTCAAACAAAAATGTTAAAATTCTTTATCATTCCAAAGGACATGCAGGTCCTTGTATAATAAAATAATCCATTTAAAGTTCTGCTACTTCATGTTGATCCCTAGCAGAGCATTTGTTGTTTAGCAAAAGGATGATGATATTGCCAAGGATATCTTTATTTCGTTGCATTTTATTTGTAAATCTTATGGAAATTCTAGTTGAATGCGTGAAAAGAAAAGATTTTTCACAAAAGTTTATGCAATTTTTGGGTGTTTGTTTGTTTTTATTATTTTCACTTGATTGCATGCTGCTGTAAAAGGGGAAGTTTTATGGTGAGCTAAAAAAGAAACTACTGTCAAAATTGTAGTTGGAATTTAAAAGTTGGACAGAATTGCAGCGGATTGACTTAGGATAAAGTTTGAAATTTTGCAGTTATTAAAGAAAGTATTGAATTGACAATCAATAAACAAAATTATTCAAATTATAAATAAACAAATTCAATTTTTTTAAAACTTATTTTGGCAACTTTTGTAATTTTTTTTTCAGCTGAGTATTCATTGTTCAATTTTTTTTCAAAACTGTTTTAATATCTTTTGGAACTGTTTTAGTGTCGTTAGAATCTGTAAACTAACTCTAGATTCAATCTGTAATAAGCAAAACATTACACAGTGGTTTCAAAGCGGAAATGAATAATAATGATTTTTATTTTTATACCCCAACGCCTATAAGAAGGCGTGGCAGGTATAGAAAAGTGTATATATTTTTGATCAGCCTCACGTGCTGAGTCGATTTCCGAGTGTCCGTCTGTCTGTCTGTCTGTCCGTCATTGATCACGATTGCTGCCGTACTTTTAAAGTTATCGCGATTAAATTCAAAATATAAGCTTCTCTTAAAAAAATGAAGATCAAGTTCGAGAATGAGCCAAATCGGATGAAAACCACGCCTACCTTCCATCCAAAGTGACTTTATTTTAACAGTAAAATCTCTTAAAAATCCACAAAAACTTTCGTATATAATATATATATATATATACTATATACTTTGTATATATATATGTATATATATATGTATATATGTTGTATATATATATATATATGTATATGTATATATATATATATATGTATATATATATATACTTTGATATATAACATGAAATATCTCTATGCTATTTGGCAAAATTGGATGAAAACCACGCCTTCTGCCCATACAAAGTGGCTTTATTCTAAACGTAAAATCTCTTGAAAATCCACAAAATTGAAAGAAATATCTTGAAATTTTGCACATAAGCTTTGATATATGAAATGAAATATCTCTATGATATTTGGCAAAATCGGATGAAAGTCACGCCTAACTCCCATACAAAATGACATCATCAAAATAGAAAAACTTTCGTAAATGTATAAAACTGAATAACATCGGGTCTGTATGTACCCAAATTGCGCCCACATCGTTTATCCAACCCATACATACATTCTTCGATATAATATGGAGTTTTTATGTTAGAAAAGTGGGTGTGGCATTTTACTTTTGATCGAACTTCTGTTACACCGTGTGTCTGACTTCAACCAAATTTTTTACACATTATCCTTGGTAATTTGAGCAATCTTAAGTTTATAAAATTGGGCGGTAATAGACAGGGGGCGTGGCACTTTATTTTTAGACCAGCTCTATCTACACCGTTTGTCTGAATTCAACCAAATTGCTTAAATATATTCTTTAGTACAATGAGATGTTTTAAGCCCACAAAAGTGGGTGGGATTGGACAAGGAGCGTGTAAATTTAATTAAAATCGAATTCCTTCTACACCGTTTGACCAACTTTAACCAAACGTTGCTCACATATTATTTGGCATAAGAATCAGTCTGTAGTTCATAAAAGTGGGCCTACTAGACAGGGGAGTGGCACTTTATCCATATAGATACATATAAGATCGTAAGAAAAAACTGTACATTAAATTTTTTTTCGAAATTTTTTTTGCGTTGGACATTTTGAGTGACGAGGAGTCCGAAAATCGTATTTTTAAAATTTTTGTCTGTCTGACGAATGAAATCGAAAATTATTTATATCAATTCCCGAGTTAAGCCGGGTATTCAGCTAGTCTTTCATATACTTTTCTTTCTTCCGAATTGTTGCAAGTTTGTTCATTACCAACTGAGCTACCGGATTACCTACTCTGCTTTTAAAGAAATTAAAGAAAATTGCTGCATAAGCCAGACTTGCCGAATATTCTTTAACCCATCTGGCTTGTATTCGTCAATAACAGACTTGCAAAATATTCTTTAACTCATCTGCATTGGTTTCATCAACATTAAAAAACAAATAGAACAAAAAAACAAAGAAAACAGTAGAACACGCGATAACCGATAACTCTTACGTCTTGCATTTCTTGTTGAAATTTTTGAACGCGCCCGACTTGTGTTCGTTCATTAAAAAATTTGTCGAATATTCTTTAACCTTTCTGTTTTGTATTTATTAATGTTTTCCCTACGAAGGCTTATATTTCGGGGTATTTTTTTGGTTAAAAGTTACAATGTATACCATTTTAAAAACTTGGTGTATCGATGGACAGCATGACTGATATATCAAAGTTAACAACTCGGAAAAAATCTGATCCAAAACAATATATAAAATAAAATCAAAGAATAATAAAAATTGACAACTAATTTTTTTCATATTTCTGTCTTGTTTGTTGACGAAACTTCCGCAACGATTCAGTAATATATTCATCCACGAAAAATCTCAATATTTCTCTATTGCATTCGTGCACGAATTTGGTAATTTTATATGGATTTTTCGTCAGTGAAATGTATGGCCGAATCAGCATGTTTCGTCAGAACTGAAGAAATATCGTTAATGATTCGCTTATCAATTCTTTAAGACTTGGACTAGTGGGAAATATTGTCGCAAATACAACATAAAATACGATGCAAGTATTGTAACGAAAAACGCATAAACAGTTTTAACCTTAACAAGTATGGGCGTTAGCATAAGGTCAGTGCTTCTGACCACGAAGCAAAGGCTTACAGGTCCTTTCTGCAGTTGAAATTTCGTGCTTTTTATTTTTAATTGTACACGGTTCGATGCGAATACGAAAAGGGAAAAATGCATTATTCCCGCCACAGGTTTTTCGACAAATTTTTACTTTTAAATATTTATAAATAAAAATATAATTAACAAAAAAATAAAACATCTGTTGTATGTGAGATGAGAATTAGACATGGGTAATGCAACGCTGCTCTGCGTTATTGAGTTGAGACACTTAAATAAGTTACTGTGTCGATACACTTGTTTAAATAAACGTAACGCAATAGCGCAGTAATGCAAATGACGCACTTAAAGCCAAAGTAAAAAGTATTTATACAGCGAGCAAAAATTGCTCAAGTTGTGCGACGCATCGAACATAGGGACAGAAAGCCTAAGTTAATCCAACTTCGAACTTGTTTTACACACCAGGAAAGCGTATGTATCTGTTTGATAGCTCGCATTAAATCTTTAACGAAATAATGTTTAGTTAAATGCTTGAAGTTAAATATGTCTGTGTATTCGCTGGATGCTGTAATTTGCGCTTCGCTTAGTTATATTTCATATTAATTACTTATAAATTTTATAATCTTCAATCAGATTGACTAAAGATTTTTATTTAATTTCATTATTTTTTCTGAGTGAAGCCAATTTGCTCTTAGTATTCCAAATCAAAATTCACCGCATTCGAAAAATTCACCACATAACGCAATGCGTTGGTCAATTCAAAGTCTCACTGAGTGCATTAAATTTCAAATTACACTTTGGCGCAATTGCGTTAACGCATTCCGCTGATACAGTAAACTTCGTTTGAGTTGGTGTATCAACGCAGCAATTTTTGCTGCGTTACCCATGTCTAATGAGGATCGAGCCTGGGTACTACTGTAACGATCCCCTTTTTCAGGTTCTATAGCTGGGACAGACTCACGGCTGTCCAGGGTCGTTCCAATATTTGTGTTGTTGGACACTAAATCAAACGCAAATATTTCAATTGATCGTTATAATATTTATTCGATTTTACTGAATAAGTTGGGAAAATCTTATGACTAACAAGTTTTAGTTGAGATTAAATGCTCGTGAGGCAATTCAAGATTCAAAATCTAATTTAGTTTAGTAGACCTAGTGAGATACTTTTCACTAGATATATATATATAAATATAAGATAGAGTAATAAAGAAAATATTCAAAAATGAGTAATAATAAAAGATGGAATTTTAATATAAGAAATACACAAATAGGATTTAATATCACCGAATCCTTCGATTATGTTTGTCCACGGCGTTTCTACTGTCCTGGGTGAGCGAAAGGTTTGTCTTCTCTAGGTGACGTGCTAGGCCTCGTGGCGGGGCTACCGATGGATGGTCAATGTAGTGATCTATACCCTGTGCCGGAGGTGACAATAGTCTACGGGTGGGACTGATTTAGTTTAGCTACCGTCCTCTGACGGGTGACATAGTGACAGGGTGTGATACCTCGCACTCACTAGTCGAAACTGGATACCCAAATTCCTTTCTGGAAGATGTCTTGAGGGCCAAGAGTATAAGGATGATATAAGATTAAAGTGGCTGGGTGTGATACCTCGACACCACTACTATCGAAAGGTTTGATCGGAATTTTTAGGGGATTTTAGCAGGTATTAATTATGTTTAATATAGCAAAACTAAACGGCCCCTGGTTCTCTTCTTACTTTGTCACAGGCACTTCATCCATTTAACTTCAATGATGACTACAGACCTTTGTAGCCCCTTCTCACCTTACGAGACCAGAATTCCGTTGCTTCCTCGTGCTGCGATCGATTCCCTTGGAAATTTACTGATGTCTCCGATATTCGCTAAGCGGCTGTCCCACTTGAAGCATCGTTGACTGTACAAAAGCTGGCGTTGTTGATTCCAATAATACGAAGCTCTTCTGTCAGCAGCTCTGTCGTAGATTTTATTGTAATGACGCTGGCGTTTATGCTTCAGTAATTATTTCGACGTCGACTTCAGCAGCACGATCACGGATTTATTTCAACTAGAACTGGTTGCTTCTGCGGTTCACAAAGACTGATCCCTTTTGAGCGATTCTCTGGCCTTTTATAGCGTCGTTTGAGTGACCGACTTGAGTGGTTCTCTTCACTCAATCGCTCACTGTTGATGGTGGGTTTACGCTCAAATATCTACTGCGCATGACCGCATGTTGGTCATTCGCTCTCTCAATTTCTCACCATTTTGGCTGTATGCGTGGTCGTTAATATCGTCTGATTATCCCGTTAGTGCGTCTATGGTATTTTAATCCAGCTGGCTGGCTATGAGGGGAAATGTTGATGATAGTGTACATGCTTGTCTCTCATTTATGACTTAATCCGGTCGCATCGTCCGATTGTTCCGTTTATACTTCGTTGTAGTGGAAATACTCATGCTACCTTCGAGTGCTGAAATAAAAGTATGAATGAGTGTATATGGTATTCTATTCTAAGAGAGTGGCCCTGTCATCTCATCGATTAACTCCTAGGTGCCCTATCTTACTCCATAGCATGCCCTGTAGAAAATAAGACTCAGTTGTTAGATGTAAAGTCTATTTTAATTATATTGATAAAAAAAATAAGCTCAAGCAGGCAATCGACACCTGTTTGACTTGTTGTGATTTTATGCCTATATATAACCATTTGTACACGTCTAAATGCACCAGCACTTTTGGTGTGTAAATAAATAGGTAACAAAGAATCAAATACATATATTTTCAAATGGCAGTTAGCTTCTCGAGTGATGGTAATTTCCAGGGTCGGTTCGGTTGTTTGGCGGGTTAAGGCCCTGTGATACTTAGGACGCCTACCAATGTGTATGTGTACGACAGTTCGGTACTCGATGAGGCTAGAAAACAAAAGCATGTTGTGTAAAATTTTACTCGTAAAATTTTGACCTTACACTACTTAAGTCATAAAATTAAAATAAGAAATCCTCTTGATAACCAAATGTGTAACGAAAGTAAAAAAAAGCTGCAATGTAATTCTATACGTGAATATTTAACTTTTCAATAACTGTCCATAAACAAAAGGGACAATTGATATTTCCCATGATATCGCCTTGATGAAAATTCTAGTTCGCTTTATGAAAAAACAAAGCTCTTGAAATACTACTGGTTGCCCTGAAAAAGGGAATGTTAATAAAATAAATTAGCAATATTCCTAGAAATTCCATTTTTGGGTGAAAGTTTCACTTCTACTGTGCTTGGTGGCCACACACATATTTTTTTTTTATTGTGTAGAGTAAAGATTATGCTTCCAAGAGAAAATTATTTTTTAAAAATTATGTAATGAAATAAAATTTATGGAAAAGTTGCCAGTTCGGATCTATTCTTTCTCTTGGAACCTAATTAATGATAAACAAAAAAATTTTTTTGGTTTTCACCTTTCAGAATCAATAAAATAATGGTAGATTGATGTATTAATAGAGATATTGCGCTTTTGCTAACTCTACACAATGAAACAAAAAAAAAAAAAAAATATGAAAATATATTGTTCGGGTCCTGAGGTATGCATTTTTGAAAATCACCATAAAGCAGAAAAAACGTGATTTTGCGTACTTTGTTTGTGTTACCACAACAGCAACAATACGAAATTTATAAAAAAAAAATAAATATGTGATTTGATAAACTTCTTAGTGACCTTTCAAAATATATACATTTTGTCCATAATGGTGACATCAAAAAATTAGGTGTTCTGATTAGCGTAGAATGAGTCTGTTGGCATTCAGATCTTCAGCCATTTTCAGTTTGTAATTCATTCTCTTGACATTAAATCATTACACCGAAATCCACATCATATTCATTGCAAACCTAATAAGCCAAAAAATTAATATAATAATAAACTTGAATTATCTGACTGAGAATACTAATATATAAATTAAAATATATTTTTTTGAATACTATTCTTAATTTTTCTTTAATAACATCGCAACATGCGGAACGTTTTAGGGAATCTGGCTTTTCCTAACGCATCTGAATATATGTGGTCCTGTGGCGCAATGGATAACGCGTCTGACTACGGATCAGAAGATTCCAGGTTCGACTCCTGGCAGGATCGAAAATTATTTTTTTATATCTTATTTTTTTTATAAGTTTCTTTTTTATTTAAAAATATTTATTGCCTACATTTGTTTTTAAATTTTTTCTAGAAATATTGGAGAGCAATCAATAATATACATGGCGGTATATAAATATAGTTTATTTGAAAATATTGTAGTTTTCATAATTCTTTTTAGTTTTTTTTTAATTTTTTTTTTAATGCTTCGCTGTATACATATTTTTTCAAACTAAATAAATAACTGCTTTTTGTTTGATTCACCTTTTAAATGCTAGAAGCATAGATGACACATATTAGTTCATTAAAAAAAAAAATATATATGAGGCAATTTGTGGGACGAGATTTAGTATAACTTTCAAGGCTTGGATATTTCAAAACCGCTTTAGTTATTTTCTAATATTACTCTAGAGCAAAGAGATATTTTTAGCGGTTTTTAAATTATATGCAAATGACTTAAATAGAATTGCTACACTTATATAAAAAAATCTCAAAATTTTATCAGAGAACACATAAACAAGAAAGTGAGATTTATAGAAAAAAAAAATTATATAAGCATCACTTTAAGATCCTCGATAGTATAGTGGTCAGTATCCCCGCCTGTCACGCGGGAGACCGGGGTTCAATTCCCCGTCGGGGAGAATCAAATTTTTTTTTTTTTTTCAAATAATTTTTCTCTTCCTCCAACAAAGTTAACTTCTTTTTTTTCAATTGTGTTGAAATAACTTCATTTAATTAACTTGTTGGCATGACATGAAAGTACATCTTCATCAAAAAAAAAAAAAAAAATACAAAGAAAGTAAAATATAAAAACTCAAGTCAATGAAGGACAAGATGTTGCAACCTTCTTTCATGCGAAGTTGAATGTATTTTCTTCGTGATTTAATGCATTTTTGCTGTTTACTGCTACTTCTTAGTTTTGCTTTTTTTCAACATAAAACTTTTATTTATTTATGACGTGCGCGTAGATTGAGTTCTTAATGCAGAGGGTGAATAAAAAGGCAATAAAAAAAAAAAAAATTGAGAAAAAAAATTGCTAAAACAACAACGCGAACTAAGTTACTATTTATTATTCTGAACTCATTTGTCAGAACTTGGCAATAAGTTTATAGTTGTGTTGAGGGTTAGCAAGCAGCTTGCAGGACATGCAAAGGATGGTCATTGCAAGCAGCTGCCCAACACTGATCAAAATCGAACAAATGGCTAAGTTGAGGGGGGGGGAGGGGGGCGGGGGAGGGGATGATACTAAAAGCTGTAGCTGCAGTTACGCATGAGCGATTGCTTGCAATTTAATTGCAATTATTCTATGTCAACGATAACAACAACAACAAAAATAACAAAAAAAAAAACATCAGCACGAACAACAACAAGACAAACAATGTCAGCGCAACTAGCAATTTAATTGAGCAGCAACAATACCATAGTGAGGTTAATTCAAGCAAACGCTGTTTCTATAACGCTCCGCTACTCCCTTGGGTAATGAGCTGGTGTTGCTTGCAGCTAACCGCTGTCATTGTTTATTGCTGATTGATGGATATTGATGCCTCGACTGCCTGCAGGACTCTTAAGGATACGGTAGCATTTCAATGAACCTGTTGCGCTGCGATCACAATTCTTGATTTTATTTTCTTTCGATTGCATGGAAATAAGTTGAACTGTGAATGAATTTTGTGCTGTTTTTCTTGCTTGAGTTGTTGTTGGTATTGTCTTTCAAATTTAAGCGCGCTTGCAAAATGGTGCAATAATTTTGATTATTTGGCCATAAACATAAAATATTGAAGCGATTTGTAATTAATAACAAAAACAGTTATTATTGAAGTGTCTCGGTGGCGTATGAGTAACATTTATTTAATTGAATGTAGGTAGAGATGGAGCAAAAATTTTTTTTTTATTTTATTAATTGATTTTTACCATAGCTGATTTTTTTATAATTTCAAATAAGAAATTATTTACAACAACAAATCAATGAAAGACTTCAGACTGGCTTTATAACCAATAAATAGAAATAAAATTTTTCAAAAAATTTTTATTTTAATTTACTGTACTAATCTACTCACGAACTGGTGGCGAATTTATTAGGAAAGTAACAGTTATGCTAAATTTTTATGGAAAAACACAGGTTTATGGCATTAAATTTGCATCGAATTTCATTTCAAGGCAATTTAAATTTCAAATTTAATTTGATTTAGAATTTCAATCAAATCAGTTACAAATCCAAAAGACTATGGAACTTAAACATAAAAAAAAGTTCAATTTTTTACGAAATAAGTCAAAATTATACTTGTTTTAACCTCAATAAAAATTAATTTTAAGTACCTTAATAGCATTACCCAAAAGTATTTCTCAATTTAATATTGTTTTACTTTGCAAAACGTTTTTCCATAAAAATAAAAAAAAAAAAAACACAAAAGAAAAATCGATTTCTCTATGGTTGAATTTCGACCACAGGCGATACTAGATATTATAAAAAGAATATTAAAAATCAATAATAAAAAGTAGAATAGAAGGTCGTAAATCAATAAAATTTGTAACATATGTTAAATTGGAATTGGCTGTGTTTGGTCAAACACAAAAATATTTTTGAACTTGCCCACAACCACGCCTACTTCCCAAGTTATGCAAAAATTTTATACGCCACTTGTTTTGTTGTTTTGAATCTATATCAAAATCATTCTGTCAAAATTTTAAATATCGAATGTCTATCTATAAAAACACAAGTTTTCAGGAGAGCGAAAAAACTGTTGTATTCGCTAATTCGTAGCAATTTTTATGAACCTGTCTTCTACAATATTAAAAAAAAGGGTCTTTTTAACGCCACAACTAAAAAGTTTCTTATATTTCGTGATATTTAATCTGGTAGATGGTAGATGGTAGATAGATAGTATTGCATTGAAAATTAAATTTTTCTGTATGATAAAATGTGCAGATAGGCAAATTTATGCTTAAAATCATTTTTAGCCATTTATATTCAAGGGCGTTGTTTTTTCAACAGTTTTGCATTTCATATGAAAATTTATTACAAATATTTAAAGCAAGAGATAAAATATTAATAAATTGAAGCATTTGAGTACATTTGCAGAACTTTAACTTCGCCTGGCTAAGATTATCGTAAAAGTAGTGATACTTCGATGGTATAACAGTCTTTAGATAATGTAAATGTTTCTATTTATTTTGCTGGATTAGGAGTCGACCGGTTTGCAAGAGCTTTACTTCTATGTGACCTCAATATTGATTAAAAATTAACTGTAAACTTAATGCTACCATTTGGTAAATACAAAAGGCATTTAAGTTGGGTCATTTTTTGCTCGAACAGGTCAAATAGTCGAAAATCTAATAGTATCTTTACAGTTTCGTATACAGGTTAGTATCTTTACTCAAATATAAAGCATCAAATGGATTTTTAATAATTTTTTTGTTAATTCTGACTGTTTTCGGGCATCTTTAGTTACGCTGACATAGTCGTATGGCAAATATATGGTCTAGTTTTTAAATTTTCCCTCTATCTTTGCATGAGCACTGTCACACTCCGTCTTTGTGCTTCCTTTCTCTAAGTATTTTTGTTCTATGATTTTGTTGTTTTCTATTGCGAAAATTTACGAAGCATTCGACAAAAAATGGTTGCGGTTCTGGTAACCGCAAATCTCCATCAGCTTAGTTCCGCCAGTAATTTGTACATTGATGGGTGGCGAGATTGTAAGCCGTTAAGCTGTGCACTTGTAGACGTTATTTATAATAAATGGCTGATGCGTTTATATCGGGGCAATATCTATCTTTGTATATAGAATTATGGTAAAATACACGATATATAGCACTAAAAATTTAAAAATTTAATATTAATATAAATTAAAAGATCAATTTAAAGAAGTATTCTTAGCGATTCGCAAATAGAAGAGTTATGAACGAATCGCCGAAAGGGAGCTTAAGCGATTTGCTGGGAGAGCCGCAAATGATTTTTTGACACTTTTTCACAAGTTTCAAAAGTTTTGCTTCACTTTAACGGGTTTTCAAAGCCTGCCTTATATTCCAACCATATTTCACCTTTCAACGATCGCCGAAATGAGCGAAAGAAGATTTTTCAAATTTTTCAAGTATCCTTTATTTAACAACAAACACCTGCTGCAAAAGTAATGTCAGCAATGATAAATGATAAATATTTAAGTTTAAATGGTTATTAAATTGATAAGCTCTGCAGGACTAAATAAAAGCAGTCAAAACCTTTCCAAGGATATCTTCAAAGCTAGGATAGCATAAAAAATAACTAAGTTATTCTAAATTTTAGTGAAAATAAAATAAAAAAAAAAAAAAAATAAAAAAATTCATGAAAATCAGCATTATCTTTGGTTCAACGGTAAAGAAATTATTATTATTAAACTGTATACTATTACTTCTGACTGTTTGCTTTTTTTAACAACCATACCAGTCGAAATTCTTACGAAAAACCTGAGTTTTGGAAGTTATTTAAAAATGCTTAAGCTCACTGGCGGTTATCGTGGTAGCCAAAATAAGTTGGGAATCGTAATAAAATAGATCAAAGTTAACTTTTAGTCGATGGCAATGGCAAATCTTTTCTTTTTTTGAGGCATCCTAATATACATACCTCACAATTTTATGGTGTAGATAAACAGTTTTGCATTTGTAAAAAAGTATCTTTGTAAATAGAAATATGATAAGATACAGGATATATAGGACTAAAATGGGGTTTTTTTTTTTTTGGTTAAATTTTTACTGTAGATGCAGCTGGGATCAGCGAAGAATTTGGCATCAAAAAAATTTTTCGTCAAAATGTAGATAGACATTATTGAATATAAGCCCTCGATATACTATATATAGAATAAAACAAAATTTTCTTGCATCGCCCACCTCCCACAGGAAAATAAAAAAAAAAGTAGGCAGTGGGGAGACGGCCGACAGAAGTGAAAACTTAAAGCTATGAAATAACATAGCTGTTATGAACTTCCGAATTAGCTAGAGTTGGCAAATCAGACGCGCTGTGCTTTTTTAAATCTTTTTAACAATTTCTGCGTTATTGAGTGTCTAAGCTATTTTTTAATGTTTATATATAATATATTTGTAGCACAATTACTTTGGCTGGATAATGGGTAGTTGGCTCGGTAATCGGTTGGTAATCGCCCCAGTAATTGGTAATCGGTTGGAAATCGCTTCGATAATCGGTTGGTAATCGCTTTGGTAATCGGTAATTGGTTGGTAATCGCTTCGGTATTTGGTAATCGCTCTGGTAATCGCTTCAGTAATCGGTAATTGGTAATTGGTTGGTAATCGCTTCGATAAATGGTAATCAGTAGCTTCGGTTTTTGGTGGTGGGTTGGTAATCGCTTCAGTAATAGGTAATCGGTTGGTAATCGCTTCGGTAATAACTAATCAGTTCGTAATCGCCTCGGTAATCGGTTGATAGTCGCTTCGGTTATCGGTTGGTAATTGCTTAGGTAATTGCTTTGGTAATCAGTAATTGGTTCGGTAATCAGTTGGAAAAAGCTTTGATAATCGGCAATTGGTTCGGTAATCGGTTGGTAATCGCTTCAGTAAGAGCTTCGGTTATCGGTAATTGGTTCGGTTATCGGTTGGTAATCGCTCCGGTAATCGGTGTTTGGTTTGGTAGTCCGTTGGTACTCGCTTTGGTAATCGGTAACGGGTTGGCAATCGCTTCAATAATTGCTAATGGGTTGGTAATCGCTTCGGCTATCGGTTGGCAATTGCTTTGGTAATTAGTTGGTAATCGCTTCGGTAATGGCTAATTGATTGGTAAATGGTTCGATAATCGGTTGGTAATCGTTTCAGTAATCGCTTCGGCAATCAGTAATTAGTTCGGTTATCGGTTGGTAATTGCTTCGGTAATTGGTAATCGATGTGTACTCGTTTCGGTAATTGGTAATCGTTTTGTAATCGCTTCGGTTATAGGTTGGCAATTGCTTTGGTAATTAGTTGGTAATCGCTTCGGTAATTGGTAATCGGTTGGTAATCGCTAGGGTAATTGGTTGGTACTCGCTTTGGTAATCGCTCCGGTTATTGGTTCGGTAATCGATTGATAATAGCTTTGTGAATCGGTTAGCAATCGCTTCGGTAATTGGTAATCGGATGGTAATTGTAATCGGTAAATAGTTCAGTAATCTGTTGGTAATCGCTTCAGTAATTGGTTCGGTTATCGGTTGACAATCGCTTCGGTAATCGGTAACTGGTTTGGTAATCGGTTGGTACTCACTTTGGTAATCGGTATTCGGTTGGTAATTGCTTCGGTAATTGGTTAGTAATCGCTTTGGTAATCAGTAAATTTTATGAGTAAAACACTAACAACAAAAAAGCTCACCTAACATATTTGCCTAGCATAACTACGGCATAAGCAATGCTGTACAATACAACAGATATAAACAGCTAACAGCGTGATGATATCGCTAACAGCGTGATCATATCGCGAATCTATAGTTTTGCTCTAAAGATATTTTCACTTCAAAAAAATATTTTTTATGCTATTTTTCAAGCAATTTTACATTATTTATCTTTTAAGGCTTAAAAACCTGTAAATATTTCCTCGAAATTTTTGAAGCACTGTGCTGTGCTGTATATTACTCCTCCAAAGATTTAAGAACTCCTATAATAAATTAATATAAATTCAGTTTAAATTCCTTTTTTTAAATACGAGTTCAAATCCACCAAAGGGGAACTTATTTTTGAAATGACAGGTCATAGGCGCGATTTTGAACTTTTTAATTTTTGACACCGTACTTAAAATGTACTCTCTCGCATTCAGATCGAATTTGATATTTATTTTTAAATGATGTAGTTTTAAATGCAGAAATTCAACTATTTCTGAACATCAAGAGCCGGTAAGATATATGAATGGCAAATCAAAAAAATTACACCAAATAACTGATATGTATTAACTGAGGGTCTTAAATTGCACTGTGCACCAAAAACAAAACTTTTCCTTGTAAGTAAGAAACCGACAATGTCAGGTTAGAATTTTGAGAAAATCGGAATTCAAGGCCAAATAGTTTCCCAAACGGAAAATATGCTTTAAGTGTCGAAATGAAAGTTGATACGCATTTTTTGTCCAGGGCAAAGTTGTTTGTTATGAATAGACAAATTAGTTTTCTTCATTCTTTAAGCCCCTCTCGCCCATCCCTCGGTTTTCACCCTTATATTAACGTTTTTCAAAATCTCAATGGTGAATATTATATGTTTGGAAAAAATTATCCCCATAATCAGCTGATAGGATGCAAGAACAACAAAATTGCTCCAAATACAGATTTCCGGCACAAAAAATACATTCATACGCTTCGACGATTCAAGAATATTTAAGTTGGGGACTTAAATACTTAATTGACCTTGAATACTTAAAATTTAATAATATTCTAAAAATGCAAACGTGATGGAGAATTTGGCTGGCAGATTCCGTAATAAGCAGCTTTAAGTTTTCAAAAGCTATTGGGTGGCTTTTACTTTTTTTTTTTTGATTATTTTACTATTTTAAAGTAATGCACTTTTTTATAATTCTTTTAACGAAATCTTGAATGCGACAAGAAATATTAGCTTTTCACAGCTGCGGATCTAGCGAAATATTGCACGCAGAACTAACAAAATTTATCCAAAATGAAAAAACACTGAAACAATTATAAAAATGAAAACTTTAAGGGGGTGGGGGGAGGGAGGGGGCGAGGACGGGAGGGGGAAGGGACTTGGTACTAAATTTTTTCTAAAAATATTTTTGTGATCATTTAACAAAAATCGAATCTATCAAATTCATCGTAAAATCGTTAAAAAAATTTTGTTGACGTTCGGAAAAGTTTATTTATCGATGATTTGTCTATTTAAAGCAGAACGTATTGTCGAAATTATTTGAAAAAAAAAAAAAAATATTTTTTGATATTTTTAAAATTACCCAATTTTATCCCTTAAAATAATTTTAGAAAAATTTTAGCTCAAATCCCTCCCCCTCCCCCCCCCCCCCCACCCCTTAAAAATATAATTTTTACTCTAATTTTACTGTTTTCTAATTTTTGAAACAATTTGTTAGTTCTGCGAGCAATCCGCTGATAGAGATCTAGATTCGCCGCTGGCTTTTTAATATTTTTGTTTAATTTTGTTGCGCTACCCAAGCATTATTTTCGTGACCTATCTTTAGACTGTTATGTTCTTTGGACTGGTGAGAAAACACTCTTTAGATATTTAGTAAAATGTTAGAAAATTTCAGCGTCTTAAAATCAGCTTGAAAACTTGTTTATAGATACCTCGAAACCCATTTACCGATTTATCTTAATCTATCCAGTTCATTTCATTATTTTTCCTTTCCCTACATTTAGTTCTCAGTTTATAATTAATATTCATCAATTATGTAAACAGTTAAGTTGTTCATCAGCGTCTTTAAAAACGACAGTATCTACCGTTACTTAAACCATCAACTGCTAATCACTGTTGCAATCAAGTTGCAGTTAGTTGCTGACATTAAGATGCTTCCAAGTCGTCATGACGGCAGCTTAACATTTAAATTTGTGCCATTTACACCACAACACAAAACTTTTTTTAGCATTCGCAATGAAAGTTGTGAAAAGTTAAATCGTTGCACTGAGTTTGTGTAGAGTTGCTGCTAAGCTGCTCCTGCATGCACATTCGTTTGTCTCTGTATTGAACAAGGTTTCACCTTAAATGTCCTTGACTATTGTGTATGCCAGAGAGAATTCTTACCCTAATCCTCGGAAAACTTGCATGCAATGCTATAAAAGCAACAATAACAACAAACAGCAATGCACGCACACATACAACAATATAAAGTTAAATACTAGAAGGAAAAATTGTTCGCACTTCCTGCTCTTTTCCTGAATGCATTTAGTGGAGGAAGAAAATTATAACTGCTAGAGTTGCCACGAGTAGGGTTGCCGTGTACCAGCACAAATCATCTCGGTGTCAGTTTACAAAATTACTTTTGCCTTCCCAATTTATGCGCCCGCCATTGTTACGCTATTGACAAAGAGAATATTTGTTGCTGCTGTTACTTTAGAATTCGGGCAAATGTCATTACCATATGGTGCATGTGGTGCACAATTGTAATGGGGAAAGTGAAACCAACATAAAACCAAACAAGCATGATTGTGTGCATAATGTGTGTGTATGTGTGTTTGCAGCAATTTAACTGTTCAACACGCACACATTGCAAAGTGCTGTTGTTTTCCCAAGTTGGCAAGGAAAGTAAAGTTCACCAAAATTGCAGCTATTCAAAACTTTCTGCTGGGAATTCTTGCATTTGAATGTGTGAATCGGAAATAAAGGAATTGAAAATATTTAAAAGTGACTATATTTAAATTTAAATTTATTGAAGACACATAAAGTTGACCAATATGTCCTGAGAGCCCAAAAAAAAAAAATTAAATTAAGAACCAATAAAACAGCAATTAACGAAATTAAATTGAGAATGAATAAAACGATTATTTTTAACGTGGTGGCCGTTGCGTAATGGTTAAAGTCCGTGGCGCCCGTATACTTTAGAATAGTGCTAGACCCTATAGAGTCCAATCTGGCACAGAAGATTTTTTAATTGAAATACTATTTATGAACGGCCGTCAGCTATCTGCAAGACCTCAAAGAGTAAAAAATGCCATGTTAAGCTTCCTGATAACAAGGGGCTGCACAGTGTTTCGTTTCACTTGTTACAAGTTAGATTCGTGATAAGGAGCTTTAAGTTTTCAAAAGCTATTGGGTGGCTTTTAATACAAGCTAGAGGGAGAAAATTATTTTGTATATTTCCTTTGTAGTTTTCGTTAGGATTTTTTGACAAGTGGGCGTGACAGCTCCCATAGAACTTGAAGACATTTTGCACTATATCTTAGAAATTAAAAAAGCTACAATAACTAACTCAAAGGTACACCGAGATAAAAGCTTATGTTAAATTGAAAAAAAACTAGTATAATTTATAAGATGGCTTTGGGAGTTTTCAGCCTCCTAATTACTTTATCAAAACGCCTCAGTTTTACATGTTGACTTGCCAATTTTTATTTCGGTGATAAATTAACCAAGTATTTGGTAGTTTTTTATACACTTCTTTTTAAAAAAAAAAAAAATTGAATTTCAAAACTATAACTTTTTTTTAAACTGCCGCCTCTCATTTCTGTGATTTGCTTGGCTGAAATCGGCAGAACCACAAAGTTTCTTTTATCAACACCGTTTTTTTTCTTAGATATTAAATTAATGACTTTCTCGGCTTTTCTTGCTGCTTGACGTCTATTATAACAAGAACATTAAATCAAATTAAATTAAATATCAAATAGAAAAATATTACCTTCGTATGCCGTTGAGAATCGAACCCACACCAACCGATGCCACTGTGTCACATCACTACACTACGCATTGAGCCAAACTCTTTCGTTACAAGAAGTGATTTATTCAATATTAATTACAACTGAAGCAATGCTGCAGCTATCAACAGAATTCTGCGACATTCTGCACCTGTTAATACAGCATCTGTTAACATCTGTGAATCAAATATTTTTTTTATTTTTTTGGCAGGGTATCCAGGTATTGGCAGGTAATAAATTGCTTAGGTGAATTAACGTAGCTGCAGTTATGTCAGCAAGTAGTAGCAAGGCTGCTTGGATCAGTGGTTAGAGCGATAGACTGGCACCAAAAGTTCCAGGTTCGATATCGCACGGCGGGCCACCAAATTTATTTTTTCTTTTCTTTTTGTTGATGAAACGTACTAAAAAGTACTGGTGTGAATATTAACGTGTGTTTTTTAAATTACTTTATGTTATTTTTGAATTTAAAAGTGGTTTTATTACAAAAAAACACCATTAATTTATCAAATCTATCCTTCTCTCGTGTGTCTAATGACGCAGCTGTGTTTTTTATTTTTGTAGAAAATAGCTCAAAACTATGCTTAAGCCATCCATGCTACTTGTTTTTCAATTTTGTATTTTTGGATTTTGGGCTTAGGTGAATCAAATATTTTTTTTTTTGGCAAGGTATCGGAGTATGTGTCTTCAAAGCAATGTATTAAACAATAAATTGCTTAGGTGAATAAGCATAAGTTTATAATTCCCATACAATTTTCTTTGCCCAAGCTGACTTAGGTGATTTAACTATTGCTTTTTTTCTCGGTGTAGACGTCATATATCTGACTTCTAAGCAACGTCATAAATTTCAGCGCTATCGGACCAGTGGCCGTGATAGCTCCCATAAAACTAAACACATTTTGAGTCATATCTTAGAAATGCAAAAAGCTACAATAACTTTATCAAAGAACACATTTTACGCTATACACGCAAAGAAAAAACGTTTATCGCCAGTTTGTCGCAAACGAACTTCGCTTCGTGCTTGAAACGTTTTTTGCAACAGTTTCAACAATCACGAGGAACGGAAACAGTGCGGGAAACGGGTTATTTAGTTGCAGGAAGTGAATTTTGTTTGTCATAAAAGCGTGAAACTTTTCCATTGTGGCAAATGAAGAATTTATTTGTTGTAACTTAAAACTTCTTTTTATCATATACGAACATTTCAAATTAAAAAAATTGTATTTTTTGACCCAAAAATAATAAGTAGCACTAGCAGAATATTAACCGACCAAAAATACAATAGACTGTGGTGCAACAGGTTAAGCAGAGCGCGTAGTAAACTTGACATCAATGGAGTCGGGATTCGATTCCTATCGATTGAAGCGCAAGAAAGTATATTGTTTTTTTTTTTAAATTATATTAAATTTATGAAATTATACTAAAAATTGTTCCTTTTCGCTATTTTTCCCGATATTTTCCGTTTTCGTTTCCGAACATTCGTTTGCGCTAACACAGGCCACAAATGAAGTATAATTCGTGAATTTTTCAGTTGCGGTAAACGAACTGGGTTGGGTGGGTTGGTGATCGCTTTGTTAATCGGTAATTGGTTCGGTAATTGGTTGGTAATCGCTTCGGTAATCGGAAATCGGTTGGTTATCACTTTGGTAATCGGAAATCGGTTGGTTATCGCTTTGGTAATCGGTAGTCGGTTGGTAATCGCTTTGATCATTAGTAATTGGTTGGTAATCACTCCGGTAATCGGTTGGTAATTGCTTCGGTTATTGGTAATCGGTTGAAAATTGCATCTGTAATCGGTTGATAACCGCTTCGCTGATAATTGCTTCGGTAATTGGTACCGAAGTTCGGCTCGGTTGAGAATCTGTTGGTAACCACCTCGGTAATCGGCAATTGGTTCGGTAATCTGTTGATAACCCCCTCGGTAATCGGTAATTGGTTCGGTAATCAGTAGTTGGAACGGTAATCGGTTGGTAATCGCTTCGGTAATCGGAAATCGGTTGGTTATTGCTTTGGTAATCGGTAGTCGGTTGGTAATCGCTTTTGTAATTGGTAATCGGTTGGTAATCACTTCAATAGTTGGTTATCAGTTGGAAATTGATTCGGTAATCGGTTGATAATCTCCTCGGTAATTGGTTCGGTAATTGGCTGGTAATTGCTTCGGTAATTAGTTCGAGAATCTGTTGGTAACCGCCTCGCTTATCGGTAATTGGTTCGGTAATCTGTTGATAACTGCCTCGGTAGTGGGTAATTGGTTCGGTAATCGGTAATCGGTTTGTTAATCGCTTCACTAATCGGTTGGTAATCGCTTCGGTGATCGAAAATTGGTTGGTTATCGCTTTGGTAATCGGTAGTCGGTTGGTAATTGCTTTGGAAATTGGTGATCGGTTGTTAATCGCTTTGGTAATCGGTTGGTAATTGTTTCAGTTATTGGTAATCGGTTGGAAATTGCTTGGGTAATCGGTTGATAATCGCTTCGGTAATTGGTTTATAATCGCTCCGCTGATAATTGCTTCGGTAATTGTTTCGATAATCTGTTGCTAACCGCCTATGTAATCGGCAATTGGTTCCGTAATCTGTTGATAACTGCCTCGAAAATCGGTAATTGGTCCGGTAATCGTTAATTTGTTCGGTAATCGGTAATTGGTTGGGTAATCGGTTGGTAATCGCTTTGATAATTGGTAATCAGTTGTTGGTTATCGGTTGGAAATTACTTCGGTATTCGGTTGATAATCGCTTCTGTAATTGGTTTGGTAATCGGTTGGTAATTGCGGCCGTAATTGGTTCGAGAATCTGTTGGTAACCGCCTCGGTAATCGGTTATTGGTTCGGTAATCGGTAATCGGTTTGATAATCGCTTCGCTAATCGGTTGGTAATCGCTTTGGTGATCGGAAATTGGTTGGTTATCGCTTTGGTAATCGGTAGTCGGTTGGTAATCGCTTTGGTAATTGGTAATCGGTTGGTAATCGGTTGGTAAATGTTTCAGTTATTGGTAATCGGTTGGAAACTGCTTCGGTAATCGGTTGATAATCGCTTCGATAATTGGTTTATAATCGCTCCGCTGATAATTGCTTCGATAATTGGTTCGAGAATCTGTTGGTAACCACCTATGTAAACGGCAAGTGGTTCCGTAATCTGTTGATAACCACCTCGAAAATCGGTAATTGGTCCGGTAATCGTTAATTTGATCTGTAATCGGTAATTGGTTCGGTAATCGGTTGGTAATCGCTTTGATAATTGGTAATCAGTTGTTGGTTATCAGTTGGAAATTGCTTCGGTAATCGGTTGATAATTACTACGGTAATTGGTTTGGTAATTGGTTGGCAATTGCTTTGGTAATTAGTTCGAGAATCTGTTGGTAACCGCCTCGCTTATCGGTAATTGGTTCGGTAATCTATTGATAACTGCCTCGGTAGTCGGTAATTGGTTCGGTAATCGGTAATCGGTTTGATAATCGCTTCGCGAATCGGTTGGTAATCGCTTTGGTGATCGGAAATTGGTTGGTTATCGCTTTGGTAATCGGTAGTCGGTTGGTAATCGCTTTGGTAATTGGTAATCGTTTGGTAATCGGTTGGAAATTGCTTCGGTAATCGGTTGATAATTGCTTCGGTAATTGGTTCAGTAATCGGTTGGTAATTGCTTCGGTAATTGGTTCGAGTATCTGTTGGTAACCGCCTGGGTAATCGGTAATTGGTTCGGTAATCTGTTGGTATCCGTCTCGGTAATCGGTAATTGGTTCGGTAATCGGTTGGTAATCGCTTCAGTAATCAGCCTGGTAATCAGTAATCGATTTGGTATTCGCTTCGATCTTCGGCTTGGTCGAGGCTAAGTAATCCCTAAAAAGGAATGCTCTACAGCAATAATTTCTGTTACGATAATAGCGTGATGATATCACTAACAGCGTGATGATATCGCTAACAGCGTGATGATGTCGCTAAGACCGTGATGATATTGCTAAGAGCGTGATGATATCGCGGATCTATAGTTTTGCTCTCTATCAAAAAGTGCTTAGGAGAAGTTTTCACTTCAGAAAAACATTTTGATAAACTTAAAATTTATATCAAAAACCCAGCCAAACAGATTGAAAAAGAGCTCACAGGCATTTGAAAAAATTTCACTATTGCGATTTTTTTTACGTTTTTAAATAGAAAAAAATTCTGGAAATAATTGTATGTGTTCCTTAGCTTATTCTAAGCATTTTTTGATACATAAAATATTTTGTAAATTTGTTTCTTGTGAAGAAGTTGCATTTTTTTTTTTAGAAAAAATGTACTTGTTCTGTAAAAAAATTTTCAAATATTAAAAGTGAAAATGGAAAATCTCGTCAATCAAATTGAAAGACGACTTAAAAAAAAAAAAATAACATTTAAAATAAAAAAAATCTCGATTTTAATGACCTTTTAGTTCAATTCTAATTTGAAATTTTTTATTTTGTAAGTAAAAATTTACTTATTCAATAGAAATTGTGAAAGTAGGAAATGATAATTTTAAGGCCGGCCAGACTGATTAATAGATTTAAGAACAAATATTGCTAAAAAAAAGTTCGGTTAGCTTAAATTTTACGACAAGAAAATCAATTTACATGGAGCTGTGCGTCCCACTGTGCGTTAAGTAGGAAAATTAGAAGACCAAAAGCAAAATCATGTATGGGCAAAATTTCGCAAAACTTTTGGTCCTTACAATTGGTTTATAGAGAAAATTTTAAAAATGTTTTATTATAGTAATAAAAAAATTTAAGATGGTAATGAATAATTCACACATAACATAGTGGAAAAGGCTTTAAGAAATGTGCTGTCATATCAGGGTCGTAGCTAGCGAAATATCGGTCGCAAGACTTACAAATTTTTTTCAAAATTATAAAACACTAAAATAATAATAAAAATGGAAACTTTAAGGGGTGCTTTTGAACTAAATTTTTTTTTTTAAATTATTTTTGTGGTCATTCAACAAAAATTATGTCTATTAAACTCATCGTAAGATCATAAAAAAAAGTTTGTCGACATTCGGGAAAGCATACTTATCAATAATTTGTCAATTTGAAGCAAAACGTATCGTCGAAATTATGTAAAAAAAAAAAATTTTTTTTGATATTTTTAAAATTACCCAAAATCACCCCTTAAAATAATTTTAGAAAAAAATTAAACTCAAAACCCCCCCTAAAAGTTTACATTTTTATTATTATTTTACCGTGTTTTAATTTTGAAAAAAATTTGTTAGTCATTTGTTAGTGTCATATTTCTTAAGTTTTTTTAATTTTACCTGTATGTTTCCTATATAATTTTGCTTTAACTATTACCAAGGTGAAAATATTTTGCATTCTTGTTGCCTACAGAGTATTTCCGCTGCATATCAAAATTCCTATTCCCATTCCAAAATCCTATTTAGTACGGTTATTAGTTGCATGGAAACCACTCTTTATTGCTAGCATTTATGAGCGGAATTTCAGCTAAAATAATTAAAAGCATTCAATTGCGCTATTTTACTTAATAGCTCAACAAGAATTGATGGGAACCTAATGATGCGCACTGCTTTGATGCTACTCACTGAGGTGGAAGTTCTCAACTTGTTTAATTCAAGTCATTATTAAGGATATTCAGGGTAGCAGTTAAAATTTAGCGCTAAGTGTTTGTTGCAGCTTTTATTCCATGCAATGTTTTTGAATAGTTTTGCTTAGTTTTATTGCATAGAATGTTGAAGGTTCTTAAGAGAAAGTTGCTGTGAAATTTGTTTAAAATGTTGCTGCTCTTACATTCTTCTCAATTTTTAATTATTAAGCCTAAAATTAAATATTTTTTCAAAGTTCTAAAAATTTTCTTTCATTGTCCAGTATCTCCCCCCTTTAAAATCCCCTTTAAAATCTTCACAAAGTTGTTGTAAACTTCTTAGTTAAGTTTCATTAAGCTTCTTCGCTATGTTTTAAATGAACTCTGGCAAACAGAGTCCTTTTGCACCATTGGAAACACATAAACAGCTACGACAGGATACTAGCTTCGATAAACAGGATATAAATTTTAACCCGTGAATTGCTTGTTGCATTCTGCACTTTATTACCATCAAATGAGCTTCAAATGCAAGACAAGGATTTTAAACGCTTGCATTTTTTATTTGCTATACTCTTTATTATTGTTTTGCTTTTGGTAGCTTTTGCTCTTATTGTGGTTCATAATGTCACACAGGACTTAAAGCTTAAAATGCGCGATGCGTGTCCAATATATTTGCTAAGATATCCTGTCTAATGCTAGCGTAAAGTTTCATGTAATTCGTTAGTTTTCTTTTTTAACTTCCCGTTTTTGCCACTTGCTTTTATTTAAACCTGAAGCATTCGGGACTTTTTTTTTAATTTGCTGCTCTTCCCTAATGCTCTACATTGACAGCTAGGGGCGAAACAAAATGGCGACACTTGTTCGTGCTATTGAATTTATTGAGTCAGCTATTTGTTGACTAAAAGGACATCAGCAGAGGGAGTTAACGGAAGGATATGCTTTGTTGTAAATTATGTAAGACGAAGGAAAAACTTAGTTGTCTAAGTTTATGAGCGTGATTAATGTTCGAGTTGGTGTATGTTTGTTTGTAAGTGGGTGCCATAGAGTACTTCAAGGATGCAAGGATCTAAGTGGTGGAGATTTTTTCAAGTGTTATGCACTCTAAATAAGCCATAAATTCAATTAAATTAAAAAATATCCAGATTAATGTGCCAAAGCATACCAATGAAAGCCATAAAATAAGATATTATTTAGTTAAAAATTTAAAGTTAAAAAAATCATTTATAACCAAGGCAAGCTAGAAGAATTTTACTCACAACATGTGAACATAGCTACTCATATGCACTGATATCGTAAACCTGAAGCAAAAGGTTTGATAAAAATTTATTTAAAAGCGATTCAGGGCAATTTCCTATCATTTTCATGTGTAAAAATCACAAAATATTCATATATTACTTAAAATTAATTTTTTTATCTTCAATTCTTTTTACACATTTCAGTCATTTTAAGTCATTCCCTTTTGACTTTCTGAAATTTTGGCTGTCAGTTCTAAGTCGAAGATAAAAAACTATAAATTCATTTATTTTTTTTTTTCTATCACTATCCTTCGTGAAGTTATGGACATGCCAATTTTTGATCTAAGTCATTTATTCATCCTATTTATTTCGTTATTAAGTTAAGCTTAATACAAGCTCTTTATACTTAAGAACTAAAACTTATATCTTTCAGTTTCGGATTGTTCATGAAATTCTGAGTTAAAAACTTCTTGGAACCATATAACTCCGATAAAATTCCCATATAATAATTTCATAGAGCGTTCGCTTCTTATTGTCTGAATCGTTCATTGACTGATCCACAGCCTAAACTACTTGGCCTAGATAAATAAAATTTATTAAGAATATTACTTTGATTATGTACATGCGAACTTAAAAAACAATTTTAAAAGTTATGTCTTTAAAGGGTTAAGGATTAAAAATGGGTAACGAGCTACTCTCATTATGCCTGAGATATTAAAGTTCTGAAAGCTGATTCTGATTACCTTCATTTATGTTTAAAATGCCTGGATTCAATGCCCATGGCGTGACTCAATCTTTGCGTTTTTTGAAGTGAAAACTTCTTTAGGCGCGTTGAGCACATTTTGGTAGAGAGCAAAACTATAGATTCACGATATCATCACGCTGCAAGCGATATCATCACGCTGTTAGCGTAACAGAAATTATTGCTGTATAGCACTTCTTTTTAGAAATAACCTAGCATCGACCAAGCCGAAGACCGAAGCGATTACTGAACTGATTATCCACTACCAGGCCAATTACCGAAGGGATTACCAACCGATTATCAAACCAATTAAAGATGACCGAGGATACTACCAACCGATTACGGAACCAATTACCGAAGCGATTACCAACCAATTACCGATTAACGAAGCGTTTACCAACCGATTACTAAACCAATTACCGATTACCAAAGCGATTACCAACCATTTACCGATTACTGAAGCAATAACCAACCGCTTACCGGATCAATTAACGATTACAGTAGCGATTATTCAAGCAATTACCTAACCGATTACCGAAGCGATTACTTAAGCAATTACTAAACCAGTTACCGAAACGATTACCAACCGATTGCCGAACTAATAAGCGATTAAAGAAGCGATTACCAAAGCGATTACCAATCAATTACCGAAGTGAATACTAACTGATTACCGAAGCGATTATTAACCGATTACCAATTACCGAACTGATTACCAACAGATTACCAATTACCGAAGCGATTACCAACCTATTACTGAATACCAAAGCGCTTAACCAACCAATTACCGAAGCGATAAGCAGCCGATTACCAACCAATTACCAATTACCGAAGCAATTACTAACCGACTTTTTTATTTTAGAACGCGTCTGATTTGCCGACTCTTTTTACTTCAGAAATTCATAACAACTATGTAGTTTTATAGCTTTAAGTTTTCACTTCGATCGGCAGTCCACCAATGCCTGTTTTTTTTTTGTTTTGGTTTTTTAAACTCTGGTAAAATATTATTGATCGCGATATTGAAAATTTGTTTCAACAGAAATTATAATAAGTTTTCAATTTTATTTCAAAAGAGTTTGAGCCCGTTTGCAGGTACGGCTGTTAAGGTAAGTGATCGAAGTAGTGGTGCAAAAATGCACCAGGCCACCGAAAATGGGTAAAAGAAGAGTAGTACTTATAGTCCAGCTCATATTTGTGTGTGGTATATGACTGACTGAAGACATTTGCAATAAGGTTTGCAATAATTTCAGATCATCTGAGGATATATCAGATAATTTAAGGTAAATCGGGCCAGGGGCGTCCGCAGGGGGATCAAAGTAGGGGCTGTTGCCTCCTTCCAGAACACAGTAAAAAAAAAATGTATATTATTTATTATATGGGGCATTCCACGTAAAAGAGGAAACTGAGATAATTATGGTTTTCCCTTAATTAACTTTATTTTGCTAAAAAGCTATGCTAGATAATGAGCTATACTTTATTATCCTTTAAAAAAAAGATGCAAAAAAATTACCCAAAAAATCATGTTTTGGAGATTGTAAATATTGTTTCATGCAGAGTTGCTAAAGAGTAAAATGTTGATTATGCTTGCAACACTGATATCGGGCATTCTGTCAACTGTAGAAACCTGGCACGTGTCTTCAATGGAAATCTTGGAAATAAGTTATTTCTTATATAGGAATAAGGCGAATAGGTATTCAAGTTTTTGTGTATTTGTTCTTTGAACAGATGCAAGTCGCATGTCCCAGTAGTCACAAAAAAATATATAGAATTTTTTTTGCTAACCTGATACACCTAACCTTGAACAGATGCAAGTTGCATGTCCCAGTAATCACAAAAAAATATATAGAAGTTGTTTTCCACCGAGAAAAAAGCTTATGTTAAATTGAAAAAAAAAACCTAGTATAATTGATAAGATGGCCTTGGCAGTTTTCAGCCTCCCAACAACTTCATTAAAACGTCAAAGTTTTACATGTTGACTTGCCAATTTTTATTTGGTTGATAAATTAACCAAGTTTTGGGTAAATTTTTATACACAACTTGTTAAGAAAAAAAATTGAATTAAAAAAAAAAATTTTTTTTCGGGTTTTGGTTTTTTTATTTTTCTTTTTTTTTTAAGCTACCTCCTCTCGTTTTGCAATTTGGTTGACTAAAATCGGCAACCACACAAATGTTTCTTTTATCAACAACATTTTTCGACTTTTCTTGGTACTTGACGTCTATTATAACAAGAACATTAATCAAAATAATTAAATATCAAATACAAAAATTTTACCTGCGCATACCGTTGAGATTCGAGCCCACACCAATCGATACCACTGTGTATGAAGTTTCTACACTACGCATTGAGCTATACTCCTTCGTTACGCGTAGTGATTTATTCAATATTAATTACAACTAAAGCTATGCTGCAGCATAACATAATAATCTATTAAAAGATTTTTGTTGTATGGCTTTCAACAGAATACTGCGACATACTGCATCTGTTAATACAGCATCTGTTAACATAGCTGCAGTTATGTCAGCAAGTAGTAGCAAGGCTGCTTGGATGGGTAGAGTGGGTAGAGCGATGCACTGGCACCAAAAGTTCCAGGTTCGATTCCGCACGGCGGGCAAAAAAATCTTTTTTGTTTTTTTTTGTTGATGAAATGTAATAAAATTTACTGGTGTGAATATTAACGTGTGCTTTTTGATTTACTTTATGTTATTTTTGAATTTAAAAGCTGTATTTTTTTTTCATGCTCTGTGTACATCAGATGCTCTTGGGCAGGGTGGGGCACTCAGAGCTGGGGGATCGCGTACTCGCAGGTTCATAAGAAGAGATACTCCGCAGGGGGGTGTCTTGTCACCGCTTCTTTGGTCTGTGACGGTTAACCAACTGTTGCGCATCATGCGGGGAGAAGGCTACATGGTTATTGCTTATGCTGACGATATCGCAATCGTATTTAACGGAAAATTTCCTCAGACTCTCTGTCAACTCATGGGGAGGACACTCTCAATCCATTCGAGTTGGGCATCTTCTTGTGGTTTAAGTGTTAGCCCGGAGAAAACGGATATCATTCTTTACAATAGGAAGTATAAACTACCCAACTTAATACCTCCGCGTCTAATCGGCATGAGAAAAGAACTACAAAGTTTTCATCCCTTCGCGGCTAGACTGGGCTAACAAAACCCCGCTTAAAACAAACGGCATAAAAATCCTTACAGATGGATCAAAACTTCGAGAAGAATTAGGGGGAGATATTTACTCTCAGGAACTTGAAATCGAAGTATCCTTTAGACTCCCAAATTATTGTAGTGTCTACCAAGTGAAGGTAGTGGCAATTCACGAAACCGCTAAGATTCTGGGTCAAAAAGATCTTGAAGGAAAAGGTATTTGCATCTTCTCATATAGCCAAGCAGCGCTCAAGGCGTTGGATTCACATACTGATAACTCTAAAACTCACTCACTGAGTGCCGCAGATCTCTTAACGAGATGGCAAGGCTCTTCAGGATCCACCTCATATGGGTATCCGGAAACAGGGATATCGGGGGCAATAACTTGACAGACAAATTGGCTAGGAAGGGTACGACCTTAAACACCCTCTTAAATGAGGACCTTATTGGTATACCCATATACTCCTATAAACTCCAGTGCAGCAATAAATCCTTAAGTCTTGCACAAGAACACTGAGAAACCTTGATACATGTAGGAATGCTAAGCTGACGTGGTCTTCCGGCGACTTAAAACGCACCAAATCACTGCTTGAGTTAAGCAGTGTAAACCTGTCCAAAATAGTAGGAATCCTGACGGGTCACTGCCTAATCGGAACACATGCTCTTCGGTTGGGACTTATAGCAAATGATTTTTGCAGAAGCTGCAGATGTAGAAAGTGTTAAGCACCTCCTCTGCGAATGTCCGGCCCTTGCTAAAAGAAGCATGGCAACTCTGGGTCATCTCTTTCCAAACGGACTTGCTAAAGTCTCATGCCTGGAAGTTAGGCATATCCTCAAATTCATCACCCGCACGAACTGGTTTGAGGAGGGAAATCTCTAGGGTTCAAAAGATATTATGTGGTATCACAACGGGCCTGCACTGGCCTAGGTATCGAGTCGGCTATCAACTTAACCACTTTAACCTAACCTAACCTATCGAAGTATGTGCTTTCAAAGCAATGTATTATTAACAATAAATTGCTTAGGTAAATAAGCATAAGTTTATAATTTCCATACAATTCTCCCTACCCAAGCCGACTTAAGTGATTTACCTATTGCTTTTTTTCTCAGTGTATATGACTTTATAATTTCAGTACTTCCTAGAAGTAATAATATGCATGCGTTATACTATTCAAACATGTTTTAATAGTTAAGGCGATCAGATTTTGTACAAAATGTGCCCCAGTAGTCACTGAAAATCCGAAATTTATTTCAATGCTGTCGTTTATACTAGCTTAACTTACTTTTCTAGTCAAAAACGTCTAGCTTCTTTATGTCTTACTTGAGCGTTAAATGGCTGAATGTACACACAGAAAAATACTTACGACGTATTGTCGAAAATGACTAAGGTAACTATTTTTGTATAAAGCCAAAGAAATTTGTACTTAGGCATGCCAAAAGTGTATAATATGGTGATAATAAGGTTTTTTTACAATCTTTTCTCTCATTACTACACTTTCTGTCATACGCGGTCATTATATGCTTTTAATTTGTACTAACTTGCATGTATTTCACAGTAATTTATTCATTACATTGACAAAACAAATAGAACATAAAACAGTTTAGTGGATCGTAGCGAAAATCACGCAAGACTACGTGCGTGATTTGACATTATTATTAAATAAAAATTGATTTACTTAAAAACTGTAAAAACAAAATAGTGAAAGAGTGTGTGAGTGAAATAGTGAAAGCAAATAACTCATAAGAGAAACAACGCAAGCGCTTGTTGTTGCCAAGGCCTTAGGGAATCTTTACTAGAATAAGCATAACTAACCTAAAGTTTTATGACACACCCAAGATCCCTTAAATATGCATAAAATGTACGAGAATCCATTTTAGCAGAAGGCCTTAAACAAGAAATTGAATAAAAGCAAAATAATACATTTGCCTAAATTTCCCTTGTTGTATTACTCGTATACAAATACTTAGATAACCCATTCTGGCCGAAGGTGTTAGGCCAATTATGCCCGAAAATGTTATAATTTTACACTTTTTTTGGCTCTGTGTGTGATTTTATATTACAATTAATTGCATAATTCATAAAAAACACGGTTATATCATAGTTATAAGTTTGCACTTCGTTCGGCAGTCTCCCCAGCGTCTATTTTTTCTTTATTTTTTGATAATAAATTTTTTATTTTTTGTCATTTTCTTAGCAGTATTTTACACACACTTATAGCTATATAAAAGTTGCTTTCAAAAGTTATAAATTTTCTTTGATTTTCCATTAATATGCAAATAAGCTGTCATATATATATAAAAAGTTTTCTTTGCACAATAAAATGCAAACGCATCGGTATAATATTATTGAAGCAAAGAAATGAATTACTTTTTTATTGTTCCAATTGGAATTGAATATAATGCATTGAATAATAAGAATAAAAAACAAAAAAAATATTTTGAATAATTTCGTTTTAACTTTATAAAGTGGCAGTGTTTGCAGTTCTAACAAAAAAAGATGTATGTAAACAGATATATACGTATTAAAGTTTGCATATTTTACCAACAAAAAATTCTGCATTTTATGCATCCAATGATGATGATAAAATATGTTTTGATTTGAAAATTAAATTTTTTTTTGATTTTATGGTAAAAATGCTATCTATTGTTATCAAAAATTATGAATTCTGATTAAAATATTTCACAAAAGAGTAACTTTCAGACTGGGAGCGGTACGAAATCAGAAGAGACAAAATTTTGACAATAGACAAAATTTCCATGGTACAAAATATACAAAGTCAAAATCTCAAATAAGGAAGTATCTAAAGATAATGTCTTCAAAATAATAATATCCAGAATCACCAAATTATTGGTTTAACCAATAACGACCAGAAACCAATAATGGGTTAAGTGGATGTGGAATGAATCTTAAAAAATATAGCAATTAATAAACTTGCACTAAGATTAAAATTTTTACTAAATAAAATAAATATTATATATATATATTCATATTGCATTAAATTAATTAACAAATTTATAAAAAAAAAAAAATATTGATATCCAAAAATGTATATCACACCATTTATGCATTAATAAATAACGTATTAGTTTTTCCGAATATAAAATATTTTATCTTATAAAAATGGTTTAATATATATTTTTCGAATTTTTTTTTATTTTCAGGCAATTTTGTCCCCCGCTTTTTTTGGATTTGGCTATATTGTGTTTGATATTTTGCATTTGTAGATCTTAAGTTCTGGATATTTTGGTTTGGAGAGTTTGGTTTTTTTTTTTTTTTCTCGTGGATATTTCTTATGCAACACTTTCCGACTATACTCATACTGCTAACCATATTTTTTTCGTAAATTTGTGCGCTTAATTTAAAATATTATATGATAATTTTAAACCTACGCTGGTTGGACATGTTAGTACAACGACAATAACCAATACAACAACAACAACAACAACAACAACAACAACAACAACAACAACAACAACAACAACAACAACAACAACAACAACAACAACAACAACAACAACAACAACAACAACAACAACAACAACAACAACAACAACAACAACAACAACAACAACAACAACAACAACAACAAGAGCAACAAGAGCAACAAGAACAACAAGAACAACAAGAACAACAAGAACAACAAGAACAACAAGAACAACAACAACAACAACAACAACAACAACAACAACAACAACAACAACAACAACAACAACAACAACAACAACAACAACAACAACAACAACAACAACAACAACAACAACAACAACAACAACAACAACAACAACAACAACAACAACAACAACAACAACAACAACAACAACAACAACAACAACAACAACAACAACAACAACAACAACAACAACAACAACAACAACAACAACAACAACAACAACAACAACATCATCAACAAGAGCAATAACCACAATTAAGGAAACTTGCTTGAAACATTGCACTGAATGTCCTACTCAAGTTTCTATAATGCAACTACTTAAAATTTTAAAGCTATTTCATTAAAATTTTACAAAAAATTGCAAAGTGAAAATGTTTTACGTACGATGGAAAGGTAGAAAAAAAAATGTTCTCCCCGACGGGGAATTGAACCCCGGTCTCCCGCGTGACAGGCGGGGATACTGACCACTATACTATCGAGGACTTGACAAGCCGCGTGGCGATAACAATATTTCAACACATTTCTATAATAATAAACACCTAACAAAGTGGTGAGTTGCACCTTTGGCACAGACGCTGAATTCACCACCCATCATATGAATAAACAGTCATCCCTCAGTTATTTGATTGAACTGAATAATTGCTGTGGAAATTAATTTCCATATTGAAGCCATGGTGTAAGAAAACCAGGTGGAAGCGAATTTTTCAAAACACTTTAAATTGCCCCGGGTCTGTCAAAAAATTCTGACAGGGAGAGAGCAACTGTTGATTAGTGCCAAATTTTATTGGCTGCGTTCAGCAGGTACAACTTTTGTGCAACCGGTTAGTGTGTGTCTGCTGAACGAAAAAATATCAGTGTCTAATCACAACATGGGAAAATGTTTGTCTTTCGCCGCACTTTATATTTTTGATACATTTGCTCAACGTATTGAGTATTTTCAGTTAAAAATTTGGCTTTTTTAGAATAAGTGTGCTTTTATAACAAATGAAATAAATAACGCAAAATATAACGAGAAAACACAATTTTTCCCCTGTTTGATCACTTTTAAAACAATTGTGTTCACAGAAATAAAAAAGGAACTTAAACTGATACCTGATCAGAGACACAACATGTTGTACCCATTATTCAATTATTATTAGGTTGTTCCGATATTTGACGTCAAGTCACAAGAATAATAGCTTAAACACATTAACGACGACAACAACATTGTCGCATGATTCAATTATTATAAGGTTGTCCAGATATTTGACGTCTATTCACAAGAATGTATACTCTTATTTGAAGAGGAGAGCAAAAGAGCAATTTTGTAAGGACATAAAAATCACGCAGTTGCCGGAATATCATACTTTTTCATAGTACATACCAATAAAGATACATTTGACTACTACTTTTTGAAATACTTGCTTGTGTTGAACCAAAATATTATGAGCTTTAAAAATGTTATGGTCACATTTTAGACGTAAAATAAAATTGGAAAAATAAAACTTCTGAATGTTGTACGCATTTCATACAGAGTTTGTATGAATATTTTTATAACATATATGTTTTTTTTTTTATATTTGAGTAAAAATAAGTAAAAATTATATAGTCAGTTTATATGTAAAATTTATTGGAATAATGTTTTCAAAATAGTTTAAAATAGTTTCCTTAACCAAAAGTATAAAAATAGTGATTTTTACATTTGTGTTTGGGAAAATCAAAAATTTGTACTTGTTTCCTCTTTTGACAAAAGACAGCTAGTTTTGTTCAGTCAACGCAGAACTTTTTTTTTTATATTATATATAAAACTATATTCTATAGTTAACGGTTGTGTTAATATGTCTTCTAAGTGTTTCGTGATATAACCATTGTCATTTTTTCAAGAATGTAGAAATATTTTTGACGTAGAATTACGTCTTACAGCACGTTTGTCATTTTTGGGGGTCTTTTCCCCAAATTTTTTCAAGCACATCCTAACGTTTTTGGAGGTCACTTTGGAATATACTTACAGCCTTTAATATTCATCTTACAAAGATAAAATATATGTCAAAAAGCAGTTATATCTTATATCTTATATCTTATATCTTATATCTTATATCTTATATCTTATATCTTATATCTTATATCTTATATCTTATATCTTATATCTTATATCTTATATCTTATATCTTATATCTTATATCTTATATCTTATATCTTATATCTTATATCTTATATCTTATATCTTATATCTTATATCTTATATCTTATATCTTATATCTTATATCTTATATCTTATATCTTATATCTTATATCTTATATCTTATATCTTATATCTTATATCTTATATCTTATATCTTATATCTTATATCTTATATCTTATATCTTATATCTTATATCTTATATCTTATATCTTATATCTTATATCTTATATCTTATATCTTATATCTTATATCTTATATCTTATATCTTATATCTTATATCTTATATCTTATATCTTATATCTTATATCTTATATCTTATATCTTATATCTTATATCTTATATCTTATATCTTATATCTTATATCTTATATCTTATATCTTATATCTTATATCTTATATCTTATATCTTATATCTTATATCTTATATCTTATATCTTATATCTTATATCTTATATCTTATATCTTATATCTTATATCTTATATCTTATATCTTATATCTTATATCTTATATCTTATATCTTATATCTTATATCTTATATCTTATATCTTATATCTTATATCTTATATCTTATATCTTATATCTTATATCTTATATCTTATATCTTATATCTTATATCTTATATCTTATATCTTATATCTTATATCTTATATCTTATATCTTATATCTTATATCTTATATCTTATATCTTATATCTTATATCTTATATCTTATATCTTATATCTTATATCTTATATCTTATATCTTATATCTTATATCTTATATCTTATATCTTATATCTTATATCTTATATCTTATATCTTATATCTTATATCTTATATCTTATATCTTATATCTTATATCTTATATCTTATATCTTATATCTTATATCTTATATCTTATATCTTATATCTTATATCTTATATCTTATATCTTATATCTTATATCTTATATCTTATATCTTATATCTTATATCTTATATCTTATATCTTATATCTTATATCTTATATCTTATATCTTATATCTTATATCTTATATCTTATATCTTATATCTTATATCTTATATCTTATATCTTATATCTTATATCTTATATCTTATATCTTATATCTTATATCTTATATCTTATATCTTATATCTTATATCTTATATCTTATATCTTATATCTTATATCTTATATCTTATATCTTATATCTTATATCTTATATCTTATATCTTATATCTTATATCTTATATCTTATATCTTATATCTTATATCTTATATCTTATATCTTATATCTTATATCTTATATCTTATATCTTATATCTTATATCTTATATCTTATATCTTATATCTTATATCTTATATCTTATATCTTATATCTTATATCTTATATCTTATATCTTATATCTTATATCTTATATCTTATATCTTATATCTTATATCTTATATCTTATATCTTATATCTTATATCTTATATCTTATATCTTATATCTTATATCTTATATCTTATATCTTATATCTTATATCTTATATCTTATATCTTATATCTTATATCTTATATCTTATATCTTATATCTTATATCTTATATCTTATATCTTATATCTTATATCTTATATCTTATATCTTATATCTTATATCTTATATCTTATATCTTATATCTTATATCTTATATCTTATATCTTATATCTTATATCTTATATCTTATATCTTATATCTTATATCTTATATCTTATATCTTATATCTTATATCTTATATCTTATATCTTATATCTTATATCTTATATCTTATATCTTATATCTTATATCTTATATCTTATATCTTATATCTTATATCTTATATCTTATATCTTATATCTTATATCTTATATCTTATATCTTATATCTTATATCTTATATCTTATATCTTATATCTTATATCTTATATCTTATATCTTATATCTTATATCTTATATCTTATATCTATATAATAAGAAAAATCATGCATTGATGCTTCAGTTGCTGCTGACATTCTTATGGTTGTTTTATTACTTGTATTACTACTGCGCAGGCTTACATATACAGAGAATGCGCATGGGCATTGTGCTATGAAAACTCTATTGATTCTTTAAATATCATAGTAAATTCGAATTATTTCGAACTAATTTTATACTTATTACACATTAAAAATATATTTTGCTCGTTAAAATTTTAAATTTTCAAATTAATATATATCAGCTCTTTACTTGGAAAAAATAAAAAATTCATAGTTTTCCGAAATATTTATTTCCATTTATTAAACCTAAGATTGAAAAAAATTTATCAAAAAATATAGCAAACAAAAAACTCTACGTCTACGATAATATCTACATAAAATAAGGGTATGTCAAATATCTGGATAACCTTATAATGGCTGCATTCTATCCGAAAGAGCGCTCAGGTAGCGAAGTAGCAAAAGTCATGGCAGAATTATAAGGTAGTCCCGACTCGGAGAGGAATGAAGTAGAAAGCAGAATAAAGCGGGCTAGATGTCAAAATCAGCTGTTCATCTCACGTTTCTTTATGTTCATGTTTCGCAGTCGATTTTAGGTTAAAATTTTTACAGTTTTTTTTTGCCTATTTAAGAATTCTTTCACATTTTAAAGTTGTTATTACACTGTTAATAATATTTTCACTCAAACTATCACAAATTTAACACACGCGACCGCACTACTTGCAATTTGGAAACATAAAAATTTTTCTTAATTTGCAATTCCTTGTAAATTCGTCGTTTTGATAACTTACCAACCTTTTCATTATCCACTATTCGTTGACGCGTGAGGACTCTGAGCCAACCGGCCCTGCCTTATAATTCTGCCATGCATAAAGTGATACTTTCTGCTGAACTATTTTTTTCGAAACGTCAAAATAAATGCTTCTTGTATCAAATTTATTTTTTTATGTTCTGTGTGCACACGTTTCAAACAAATAGTTTTAATTAAAAGCACTACTTAGCAATTTAATAATGTAGTAATAAATAAATTTAATATTTGGTATATTTATCTGTCAAAATAATGTAAGCGTAAGCCGCTCAACTGAAGTAGCATAAAATATTTTCGCTACCTAAGATGGCGACCGCTCAGGGAACGTGTTGTACGAGCACTTTATGCAACATACCATTCAGCCCGAAAGTTGTTCTACATCTACGTAGCAAATTTTCCGCTGAATGCAGCCAATGATTGAAACATGATTGTACCTACTGAGCGCAGCCATTTATTTGAGCTGTTTTTGACAGATGCGGGTACAATTTTTGTGAGAGAGGTGAAAAAAACGCTTTCACCTGGTTTTCTTACACCATGATTGAAGCCGGCAAATTGAATTATTTAGATAAAAGGAATTACACAAACAAAGGAACTCACAAGGAAGTTACGCACACTAAAATTTAATTAATTTCACGAAGTAAACAACTGAAACGTCAAAATATACCTGCTACTAAGATTGCCACCTGCTCAGCCGGGAAGGGCGTGGGATTTTCTTTTAATCAAAGTCGAATGAAACAGTAGGACAATCAATAAAAAAAAAAAACGACTTAAGCCAATACAAATACTGGTAGCTGACAAAAGAAAACCTAACCAAGTTTGGGGCCGCACTCTAGTTACGGTTCCAAGAGGATGACTTGAATCGTAATACGATTCTACCTAGTAGATTTATTTAGATTTACCAGTTTACGGCCGAGCTTGGCACGATTATGAGGGACCTAAGAAAAAGGAAAACAAAACGGCGATACGGAGCAAAACTACAAAAAGAGTAACAATAAGGCGATAGACTAAAATTTTAACAATTTACGGTATATTTTTCAAAAAAAAAATTTGTTTTTTGTTTGCCTAATACTACGTTCACACTGAGAGCTAAATGCGCATTAACGAAATGCAGTATATATATTTGTCCCTTTTACTCCTGCAAGGATTATACGGTCACGCACTCAAAATTTTTAATGCGCATTCCGTTAAATGCCCATTTAGCCCTCAGTGTGAACATAGTATAACGTGTTCTTTATAGTTTCCAGAATATGCATACATGTTTTTAAATTGATTCCTGGCATTGCAGATTAAATAATAGTGAGTTTATCAACCGATAATTTTTAAAATGTATGCAAAATTTTGAAAAACAAAATCCGATTTCCTCCAAACTAGTTTTTCTTTCTAACGGTTCGATAGATAACTCCAAATCTATTGGTTCAATTTCAGTGAATTTTAGTGCATTTTGTTCGTAATTTTGTTCTTTAAGCATCTATTTTAAATTAACGTACCTACTACTTTTTTGTTTATTTTTTATAGACATAAAAGCGCGCGAAAACGTATCTCTTTTTAACTTTTTACTCTAACTTTCGTCACAGTTTTAAAAAAACCCCGGTGGTCGTAGGCCGAGGGGATGCTTAATTAATAGTCTGTACCAGGGATGATATTGACTTAGTTGGAAAAGGGCCAGAATTCAAACGAAAATTGGGCCAATTTGACGTTAATAGGGCTTCTAGTTTTAAAAAGTGGCAATTCAATATTGAAGACTTTCTATTTGGTCACACGGTCATGCCATGGTCTCACAAATAGCACACTTTTTAATAATCTCAACAAGTCCAGTTTATTTTTGCTGAAAATAGTCAATATTTTAAATTAACAGTTTTGGGAAATCAAAAGACTTTAACTTTTTCGTGTTTTATTTCGTTTGTGCCGTTTAAGTCGAACTTGGAAGGAAGTTCTTGGTTGATCACAAAAATAGCACACTCTAATTTAAATGATTATTCTTGGTTGATCACAAAAATAGCACACTCTAATTTAAATGATTAAATAAAATCACTCTCCATCTTTTTAGAGTTTTTAGGTGATTATTTCAAGCTTTATTTTAAGGTGAATGAGCAATTTAATGTAGGCTCTTCTCCGTGAAGACTTGTAAGAAGACGTTGATTAGAAAAAATTCACTGATAGTTTCATAAATGACCACAATCTTAGAATAAAGAATTTTGCAAGAAGAAAATTAAGTCATATTACATCTGATAAGATGACAAAACAATCACCAAGAAATAAATTTGAAATTTGCTACCAAAACTTCATCAGGGTGTAGAGAGATGGTACTGGCCTGATTTTCTTGGTGTTGATATTGAATTGATAACAAAATTGATTAATTTGTATGTATATTAAGGCATTGTCAGGACTACGATGGAGCCTTTAGGGCTCGCTCTTTTGATATAACGTGGAAAACAAATTAATTTTGTAGTTGAGATTACTAAAAAGTATGCTTTTTATGTGATTATGGCTGTATATAACGGAACTTATTTTAATGAGAAAATTTAAAAAGGCGATAGGAAATAAAGACTAAATAAAAATCACCCAAAATTTCTCCATACAAAATTCGGTTAATTTTCGTTTAGAAACCGCCAAAAAAACTATGCGGATATGCACGTTTTTGGACGAAATTCCGTTTTTCGGTTTAGCTATTTGCCATACAAAAATCACCTAATTTTTTAGGACTAAATTTCACTTTTTTTCGTGTGATAGTTCACATTGACTACTAGTAAAATGGTTATCTATATTATTGTAACGCAAGCTAATTTTTTGTGATGACTATCAAATCTATACTGTAGACGCGATTTTCATAAATTTTAGGAAATTTTTTTTAGGCATAATTTTGGGCATATTTTCGTTGTTATTATGTGATTTTTTTACATTTTTCTTTATTTTTTTTTTGGGTAAATTTACGTTTTATTGGTTTTTAATTTTATATTTTGTGTGAATTTTCTGTGGACGATATTTCCTACCTCCAATTTCTACCTCCAAATTTAAAATTTTGTAGAACGATGGCATAGTACACAATGTTGTCAACAGACATCAACCATAAAACTTTTCTTGTTAAAAATTGCGATTATTTTTTTGGCTTAAACTTTTTCAAAAGGGCCTAAAACGACTAAAAAGGGCCTCGGGGCTTTTACAATTAAAAAGGGCTAAAAAAAGCCCTAAAAGCCCCCAAATATCATCCCTGGTCTGTACTTTAAAATGACATAATTTTTTTTGTTTCAGATATATGAGAAAGGCCATATCCATCAAACCGTTTTGGATGTCTTGTTTTTAATGTCATTTTCAGCGCCCTCTTTATAAAAGCCTGAAAACTATTTCCAAAAAAAAAAAGTATTTGTATAAAGTACTTTTTATGTACAATAAGCTGTATAAATTTGAAAGAAAAATAATAACTCCTTGTATCTAAAAAAAAATTTTTGAAAAAGCTGCTTTTTTTAGTTGTTACACGTATATTATACCTTAAACCTAGCAACACAATTAGAGTTAAGTAAAAAAGAGTGATAATGAGTTGATGGTTTTTATTAGAAAATTATGTTTAGAGCTTTAAAATTTTTAAATTTGTTAAAATATAGATTTATGTTTAAACAAATTTTTTTTCAGAAACATAGATGGCGCTGGCTTCAACGATTGCTGTAAAAAATCTTTTTTCGCAATGCGGGCATTCTGCTGGCTCTGAGGTTGACCTGAAAAAAAAAAAATTTTAAAATTTTAAGAGGTGCTAAAATATGGGAATGTGAAAATGGGAATGAGACAGAATTTTAAAAAAGTCTTTTTTTAAAATTTATACGTAAATGAAATTAAGTTATTTACTTATTTTTTGTTTTCAATTTTGAATAAATGATTTTAAAATCAGTTTTATTCAGATTAGTTAAAGCTTTATTAAAAAATGATCTTTCAAATATTGTAAAGATAGGTCAAGTAGTTTTCGAGCTAGGTTTCTCGTAGTTTTGAAAACGTAGTTATGAGAAAAATGACTTTAAAGTTGTACGAAACAAATAATATTATAATTATAATTTATAATAACTCTACATTTATAATGCCAATGAGATTGGCAGAAGAAATTCTTGAATCTCTTAGGTTGCGAACATAGTGAACGCCGGTACAGAGAGTCAAGCAGATCAGCTCAGATTTTCACATTGGTTAAATAAAGCAACCAAGTCATCCATCTCTTTTGCTCAAATGTATTTTCTAATCTGCCTGCCTGTCTGAACCGGCGTCCACTATGTTCACAACCTTAGGCAGGGGCAAGAACATGCGACTTGTCGCATTTGCAACACCCGCCAAAGCGGCAAAATTTTCTTGTTCGCTTATACGCAATACTTCAAGTTCCAAAATTATTAAGGTCCAGTGTCCTATTTCACCAAATAGAATTTTTAATTAAAAATAATTCTTGTAAATTATAAATACAAATTTAAAAAAAATTTCTTTTCACGAATTACAAATCACAAACTTTCAAATTTGAGAATTTTGATTTACAAACTTACAAATTTGTTATTAGAAGCAAAAAAAAAAAGGTTACAAGTAGATTACAAGTGTAAAAAAAAGCTGTTTCACGAAATTTTTGGATAACTTGTATATAACAAGTTTTTTTACAAATTTGTGACACTGATTTAGTATGATAACGTCTATCACGATGAGCAAACAAAATAAAATTTTCGCGGCGTCCTTAATAAAAAAAGTAAAGAAATACTTTTTAGAAATTTCTCAGACACCATTACTCACGAAGTAAAATTGGATGAGTGGAAAAGAATTTCTGACACATTATCCTCTCAAGGTGTGTTTTCACAATAATATTGGAAATACCTAAGAGTCAGTTCAAATGAAATGATCCAAAAAAACAAAAGTTGTTTGCTCGACCAATTTTAAAAAAGTTGATATGTTTGTTAACAAATGCCCAGTATACAGGGTGTCCCGCAATTGAGTGCAACTATTTACGGAGGTGAAAGGTTATGTCGAGCTGAGAAAAAAATCGTATAGTTGGGAAAGTAGACCCCATTTTCATATTCTTAGGAGCTACAGGGTTAATTAATATTTCATGACCTTGATTCACGTAATTGTTTCTAGCACGAAAACTAAGTTACGGAAAACTTTTTTTGATAACTCATTGCAAAGGTAATAAAATCATATTCATTCAACGGTATATCAACAAACAGTACCAACATAACCGTTACCAAGCTGTGCTCGTTCAAAGATGAAAACCATCTCATCTTGTCTGACAGTTCCTCTTGTTCTGCTCATCCAACCAATTGTTACTGGAGGAAATAACTGCTGTGTCATCAGCATAAGATATAATCTCATTTTTTTAATAATTTTTCAAACAGATTGTTTATGTATAATATAAACAAAAGAGGACCCAAAATAGTACCTTGAGGAACAGCCATTTCAATTATTTTATATTTGTTTTCTGTACCATTTATTTTTACTTCTTGCATTCTATCACTTAAGTAACTACTCAAAAGATTATATGCAATGCCTCTGATACCCATATTATACGCCTTATAATATATATAAAACGCCTTTGCCAAATCTAGAAATGTGACAATAGTAGGCTTACTCTTGTCTAAATTATTATATAAAATATTCGTTATATACTGTAGAGCATCTTTGGTGCCTCTGTTTTTTTCAAATCCAAATAGATTATTTGATAGAATATGACATTATTTAACAAAATCAAAAGTTTTTTTATAAATAATTTTTTTAAAAAATTTTTGTAATATTAGAGATCAGAGAAATTGGCCTGTAATTAGTTTGAGTACATTTTTTTTACCTGATTTATAAAGAGGTATCACATCAGCTTTTTTCAGATCAATAGGCCAAGTTCCCAAGGTAATACTTAAGTTAGTTATGTGAGTCAGCGCTTCACGAATAAAAAGATCTAAACATTTCAGAACCTTTGTATTAATCTCTGAATTTCAAGGCTATCTGTAGTTTTTTATTAATAAAGTTTTTTATAAACATTTTATAATAACTTTTACATAAGTGTGCTGTTTTTTATTGTTGTAGCTTCGCTATTATGGATTTTGTGTGGTGATTTTTGGATTTAATTGCTTGGGTAGTGATTGACTGCTTGACGGACTCTATAAAAGATCGAGTCTGTATTATGGAGTATTTTTGAAAAGTCATCATTCAAGTTATGTAATGGTGCCTTTGATACAGGTATGTGTTAAATAGTTTTTTCCCTCTTTGAAATTGATTGTCTGCACTCTGATAACGCACTACACAGTTTGAAATGTTGACGCTCTTCGGCCAAAATTTGGCAAAGGGTTAACTATGTCTGTGGGATAATTTCTACATACTTCCGTTTTGGTTAAATTGTCAAGGAAAGCAACTAAACAACTTTTTACAGCCTATGCTCCAAAGACCCTTAAGGGGGTCTTCTCATTGAGCAACTTTTTTTGCATTTATTTATAGCTTGGGTAGTTGTGAATATGCCCCTAAAAGGATTTTTAGAAATTCGAAATACTTTAGAAGATACAGCCTTTTTTGTGAAGCAAGGTCTTCGTCAAAATGAGCTATTTTTTTCGACTCATTTTCGAACGAAGCGGCATAAAGTAACCACCGAATTCCGTTGAAAATGTTTATTGTTAGGTAAAAACGTGTTTGCACACATATTCATACAAACATACGAATACACATTTCTGCTTATTTTAGGGGTTGAAGCATTTTTTGAGTCCAGGTGTTCAACTGAAAGCATCATTTAGTTCAGTTTGTATCGAGTTGAGCAACAGACGCGTGCGCTTCAGTGAACGGAAAAGTAAATTTTTCATAAATTTATTGTGATTTTTGTAAAATGGATCGGAAAAGAAAAAAAAAAAAAAAAAAAAAAAGCCCAAGTGAGCGTCAGAATCGTGCTAAAAAACGCGGGTTTAGTGGAAATCAGCATCTTAGACCAGCATCTTAGACAGAGGTGACCCTATAGTGGAAAAGAAAGAATGCATTGGGCATGTGCAGAAGCGAATGGGCACGCGACTTCGAAAAATAAAAAAAGAAAATAAGGGCATTGGAGGCAAAGGTGCGGGCAAGCTCACCGACAAATTACTATCCGAGTTGACCACATATTATGGCCTTGCGATCCGCCGTCATCCTGACTCCGTGGAGGATATGAAAAAGGAAATTTGGGCCACTTTTTACCATAAGTGCTCCACCGATGATAAACCGCAACACCAAAATTGCCCCACCGGTGCGTCAAGCTGGTGCGCATGGCAGAAAGCAGCTGCTGAAGGTACGTTAGATAGCTTTCACCACACGTATGCACCTCTCGACAAGAAGGTGATGAAGGTAATAAAACCAGCTTACGAAGCGCTGTCGGCAGATAATTTGCTTGAAAGATGCCTTGGATCTGAAACTCAGAATTCCAATGAGTCCTACAATTCTGTTCTTTGGTCACTTTCGCCCAAACACATCAACTCAGGCGCACGCACCATCGAAGTGGCCAATTTCATTGCAACGTGCTTCTTCAACGACGGTTTTATACCCATACTTAAAATTATGTTTGATGGGTATTGCGATTGGCAAAAACGCATACGAATACGCACTATCTCGCAATGAAGACAGATTGAACCGATCAGAGACTCGAGCTGCGGCACCATCAAAAGCTGGCAGAACGGCTCGCAGAGCAGAGAGGGCAGCAGAAAGCAGTTTCTACGAAAAAGAGGAAGGTGGCCTGTATGGAGCTGGCATCGCCGACTAATATTTGTAAGTAAAAATTGTCAGCTCTTTAAAACTGCATTTAAACATTTTTGATTTTTTTTTTTTCCCCAAAAAAATTACTTCAAACTTTAAACAACGCGTTTATCTCGAACCCACGTTTTTCGAACTGGCGGCCATGATATCTCCAGTTCAACTGAACCGATTTTCATGAAACAAAGTGGAATCGACGCAGAATTGTCACCATTCTCGAGTGAACCTCGACCATAATTTTAAAAAATTTTTTACTATTTTTTTTTTACACTAAACTACAAAAAAAATACCCGAAATTGAAATTTTTTTTTTGAATGGCCGCCATTTTGTCAAAAAAAATCACAAAATTAAGTTTGAGGTTCACCCGAGAATTACATCTATACTCATTATAACCCCTTTTTTTTTTCCATTTCAGACGCTCCGGAGACCCGGAATCGTGGCCGCCGTGACGACACCTTTTTTTTCACCACCAACTTTGAAGTCTCATTACTTTTTGAACAACCCACGTATCGAGGCAAAAAAAATTTTTTTATTTACTTTGAACCTTTTGTAATACAATAAATAAAAAAAGTTTTCAATTATTCTTTGCGTTTTCAAATAAGAATTTTTTTAAAAAGGGTCCAAAAAACGGGTTTTGAATTAGAAGACCGCCTTAATACGATCAACTAAGCTGATGTTGATTATGCATAGTGTGGGTTAATTGTATTGAAGAGCATAAGCCGCCAGAACTAGGTTATTATTTTCATAGGGATGGTTGTCATTGGTGCATATTTTTATTTTGTGATGTTAACAGCGTTGTGAAGTACTCGATTATAATTCCGTTTTGGCTACATCGCCAAAGAAAGCAACTAAATGAGGTTTCAGAGCCTATGTCTCCAAACTCTTAATACGGATGAAAAGCCTTGCAAATATTTTTATACAAAATCTTGGTTATTATGCTTATTTGAGAGCATATGCCAGAACTAGTTAATGTCTTCACAGGATAGAAATTCTTTTAAAATTGTCTGTCCAAAAGGATGTTGGGATGGTTGGAGTCTGTGACAATTTGATGTATAATATATGGATTAGATTCGGAAATTTCTATGCTGTTGTAAAGTAGTATGTTGGATCCAGTTTATATCAAGTAAATGAATCGTTAAGGAGCATTTATGTAGATATCACTCAAGTTATGCAATGATACCTACTAGCACAACTAAGATGCCTTAACTGCTAGTAAATAGGTTTATCATTCCTATTTTGTCCAAAATTTGTTAAGATAGATAAGGGCTAATGCAATGCTTAGGGCTAATGCAATGATATGCCACACATTTTTGTTTTACAACACACTTTAGTGTTGTCAGACAGTTAAGACAATGTTTACCATAAACAAAAAAAAAAAAGGTAAAATAAGAAAAATAAATGTTTGGACAATAATAATAAAATAAGCCCTGTTAGGTTTCAATGTACCTAATTTTGGCACACCTGATGCCGGACGGGTGAAATTCACCACATCATTGTCTCAGGTGTTTGGACATATAGACACCTAAAATTTGTTTTATTTCTATTCTAGGTATCCTCGCTAGCATTGAACAAAATCGGCCAGCGGAAACTATGTGCAGGCAGCAATGGGTTAATAATTTTATCTCTGAGTTTAGTTCCTATTTACAGAATTATTGATTTATTTTGTTTGCAATAAAAAAATTCTCATTTATTTTTATATTGTTTTCATCAATGATATAATTAATATTTGTTTCTTTTTTGTTCTTTTTATTAATTTTCGAGTTAATAACTTTCCAGAGTTTTCTAGGTTTTTTGTAATTCTTCTCTATTAAGCTTTTATTATGTAATATTTTAGCTTCATCTATCATTTTTTTTAAGTGTTTTCGAGCATTGCTTATATCTATTTTGCAACGCTACATTATTAACATCACTTTTTCAGGAATAATATCATTTTTCTTTTGTTGCACAGGACTGCATTATAGATTTAGTAATCCATGATTTTCTGCACTTAGGTCTCCTATTATTAAAATGTTTTCTATTATCAGTACACGTATGAATATTTTTTTATCAAAATCTCAGTGGCCTCATTTGGATTCTGAACATTAAGGATCGAATTCCAATTTAATTTACTTGCATGAGATTTTAATTTATTATAGTTACATTTGTAGTTTTTGTTAATAAATTAGCTCTTCCAATTTTTGACAGAAGTGAGTAATAGTCAGTTATATAATATTTTTAAGCAAATGAACTCATCTCAAATTCAATAGATTTATAAAAAATATTATCAATACAAGTTCCATCATTACTGTTTTCTGACGATTATCTTGTAACTTTTAGAAAAACAGGTTTGAATCATCTTTCGAGAAAATTGTAAATGCTTTTGTATATATCAAGAAAGTCTTGATATCTTGTGTTTATAACCCGCATAGGTGTAATTGTCCTGAGCCCTTTTTTTCTGACCTCTCTACTAGAATCACTGACTACGATTTCTGCCTAGTTTATGGTGATTTTAATATAGATTTATTGCGTAAAGACTCTGCTACTGACAACTTTTATTATTTGTCCTCATTATGTGGCCTTGAGGTGACGAATTTTGGCATTCCTACCCGTTATATGCAGGATTGCCTAGCCTGCTTGACATCTGTTTAGTCTCTGATTGTTCTTACGTTATAAAATTTGACCAAATGGATTTCTTGTCAGACCACGACTTAATATTTTGCAGTTTAAATATTAATATTGCAAAACCGACTCAGGTAAGTTTCTCGTATCGTGACTACAGGTCAATTGATCTTTCTGCCTTATCTCATGATTTATCTGGATTGAATTGGGCTGACTGCTGGTATAATGCCTCTGTAGATGACAAACTAAGTGTATTCATGAATAAATTAAATGTTCTGTTTGATCGTCATGTTCCGTTACGTTCCATTCAAGTGTCTAATAATTCTTGTCCCTGGTTTTCTAATTGTGTATTGTCAGTTATAAGAAATAGGAATAAGCTCTACTCAAAATGGAAAAAAATAGAACAAGTGTAAACTGGGATAATTACAGAAGAGCTCGTAATGCAGCTACTATATTGGTTAGGGAAGAAAAAAAAAATTTTATAATTGCAAGCTCAACTCTGGCTTAAGCTCTAAGCAATATGGCAAAACTTAAAAAACTATAGAGTATTCAAAAAAGAACCTAGCGAGTGTCATTTAGATCCTGATTGGCTTAACAACTTCTTCCTTTCTAATGATTGCTCCAACACTATCCGAAATATTAGTGGAGATTTGCCAGATCTGACTAGTAATTTTGCCTTTCCCTCCTTTGAATTTCAACCAGTCAGTGAACTTTATGTTGCTAATTGCATAATGAGAATTAGTTCCAATGCAGTAGGAATTGACAAAATGCCCATTAAGTTTATTAAGTTAGTACTTAATTTTATTTTAGCGCCCCTTACTCATATACTGAACCACTGTATAACAAGTTCTCGATTCTCTGACTTATGGAAAATTGCTACGGTCATATCTGTAGCTAAGTCTACTTCTGCCTCTGAGCCCAAAGACTACAGACACATTAGTATACTCCCTGCCCTTGGTAAAGTTTTTGAAAGAATAATGTCCAATCAAATCTCTGAATATCTTGAGGTAAATAACCTCTTATCGCCTTTGCAGTCCGGCTTTCGGAGAGGCCACAGTTGCTCGACGGCTGCTATGAAAATAATGGACGACTTAAGAATAGCATATGATGACAACCAGCTAACTCTTCTCTGCCTTATTGACTTTTCCAAAGCTTTTGACTCTGTTAAACTCAATCTGCTTTGCAGTAAACTTAAAAAATTCTTTAAGTTTAGTGACTGCACCGTAAAACTACTTTCTGACTATCTGAAGGGTAGAATGCAACGGGTAAAAGTTGGAAATAATTGCTCATCTTTAGAAATTGTTTCAGCCGGTGTTCCCCAAGGATCAATTTTGGGTCCACTTCTTTTCTCTATTTTTTTAAATGATATTTTCTCCATATGTAAATATGCTAGTGTTCACGCGTACGCTGACGATATTCAGATATACCTTTACAATAGAAGTTGATAAATTTGACTTTGTGAATAAAGTAAATAATCTTGGTTTTATACTAAATTCAAATCTCACTTGTACTGATTACATTAACCATACATTAGGTAAAATTTACGGAACTCTACGGTATCTACGTGCATCTTGTGAACTTACCCCCCTTGAAACTCGGCGGAAACTTGTGGTGCAACTAATGTGGTGCATATAACATTTGCTGACGTTGTTTATAGTAAACTTGACTCTCATTCCCAGCACAAGCTTCAAGTAGCATTTAACAGTGCTGCTAGGTATTTTTATAAAATCAATAGATTTGACCATATTTCTTTAAAAAGTAAAGATATTCTTGGATGTTGCTTAGAACAGTATTTGAATATCCGTAATATAATCTTTTTACAAAGACTTATTTATACTCAACGCCCTAGATACCTCTTTGACAAATTACAGTATTTTCAATCCGTACGATCTACAAACCTTATTGTTCCTAGACACATATATCTCAATAGTAGTAGATTCTTTTTCATTAGCACCATTAGACTTTGGAATTCATTACCCAACTATTTGAAAAATATTACTAGTGGATTCAGCTTTAAGCATGCACTTATTACCTACTTTTCTCGAATGAAAGTTAAATTTTATGATCTTTTAGAGTTATTCTTTTTCTTCATCTCTTCTATTCTGCTCGTTTTTTTTATTTTTTCTTTTACCTTTTCTGTTCATTCAAATGTTTAAATTCTTCCTTGATTTTATTGATTTTTTTATTCATTGTATTTTAAAATAATAATGTTCAGTGTAATTGTCACACATTCATTTCCTTTTTATGTTTAATTTATAGCTTTAAGGAAATTGTATAGCTGTTAAGTAAATTATTTTAACTCTTAAATTCCGCATTTGCTGTACTATTAAAGACTTGTCTTATTGTACACCTTATTTTGATCTATATAAATAAAACTAAATATATTGCTTACAATATGCATATCATAGATATGGAGCAGTAAATGTATTAAGGGGGTCTTCTCATTGAGCAACTTTTTTTTTCAACTTTGTTTTTTTGCATTTATTTATAGCTTGGGTTGTTAGTTGGTTGGTAGTTGTGAATATGCCCCTAAAAGGATTTTTAGAAATTCGAATTACTTTAGAAGATACAGCCTTTTTTGTGAAGCAAGGTCTGATGGACAAGAAGGTGATGGAGGTAATAAAACCAGCTTACGAAGCGCTGTCGGCAGATAATTTGCTTGAAAGATGCCTTGGATCTGAAACTCAGAATTCCAATGAGTCCTACAATTCTGTTCTTTGGTCACTTTCGCCCAAACACATCAACTCAGGCGCACGCACCATCGAAGTGGCCAATTTCATTGCAACGTGCCTCTTCAACGACGGTTTTATACCCATACTTAAAATTATGGGTTTGATGGGTATTGCGATTGGCAAAAACGCATACGAATACGCACTATCTCGCAATGAAGACAGATTGAACCGATCAGAGACTCGAGCTGCGGCACCATCAAAAGCTGGCAGAACGGCTCGCAGAGCAGAGAGGGCAGCAGAAAGCAGTTTCTACGAAAAAGAGGAAGGTGGCCTGTATGGAGCTGGCATCGCCGACTAATATTTGTAAGTAAAAATTGTCAGATCTTTAAAACTGCATTTAAACATTTTTGATTTTTTTTTTTTTTTTCCCAAAAAAATTACTTCAAACTTTAAACGCGTTTATCTCGAACCCACGTTTTTCGAACTGGCGGCCATGATATCTCCAGTTCAACTGAACCGATTTTCATGAAACAAAATGGAATCGACGCAGAATTGTCACCATTCTCGGGTGAACCTCGACCATAATTTTAAAAAATTTTTTACTATTTTTTTTACACTAAACTACAAAAAAAAAAACCCGAAATTGAAATTTTTTTTTTGAATGTCCGCCATTTTGTCAAAAAAATCACAAAATTAAGCTTGAGGTTCACCCGAGAACTATATCTATACTGATTATAACCCCGTTTTTTTTTTCATTTCTGACGCTCCGGAGACCCGGAATCGTGGCCGCCGTGACGACACCTTTTTTTTCACCACCAACTTTGAAGTCTCATTACTTTTTGAACAGCCCACGTATCGAGGCAAAAAAATTTTTTTATTTACTTTGAACCTTTTGTAATACAATTAATAAAAAAAGTTTTCAATTATTCTTTGCGTTTTGAAATAAGAATTTTTTTAAAAAGGGTCCAAAAAACGGGTTTTGAATGAGAAGACCGCCTTAATGAATTCAAAATGAATACAAATCCAAGATTTTACCTTAATCAGAGTTGAAATCAATTTTGCATTTAATTCCGCCGAACATTTTAAAAAGCACTAAAAAGCAAACAATAATTATATTTTCAGCGATATTAGGTATGGAGCAGCCCGCTTGCTATTAAGATTTCTGTGCAAACTTTCATAAGGCGATATAAGGTCTACAGCAGTAAGTTTATCTTTTATAAATATTAAGATATCTTTTCTCTCAGAGAAATATTGACAAAATCTAAGTTTAACCTTCTTAAACCCACAATTTCAGTGTCTATTATTAAACCTGCCTCGCCACAAGTTGAACACAAATATTTTGGTTGATGAAGATGGATAATGGCTTTAAAATTTAAACTCAGTTTCAGGAGTTTTAAACATAGTTTAACCCTCCGATGAGTGAGAAGGTCCCTAGGGACCTTTTTGCCTTTTCAAACTGAAATTACTCCTACTTCGGCCACTACAACCCCCCCCCTCCCCCCAAAGTTACTCTGTATTAAAGTTACTGAGTATTTTGTTGCGCATCTTTTGGAAAAAAAATCAAGCCGATCGGATCATTACTTTAGGAGTTATTGAGGTTTTAGTGAGAATAGTACGCGGACGTGTGAATAGGTCCGTATGGACCTTGTACTGAATTTCACTAATAAATGCATGTTTTTGGGCATCATTATAATTTTTTTATTGTTTCAACACATAATTTACTTGTTCTGAACACAAAGACCTAAACTCAAAGACATTAGGGATGATGGTAAAAACAAAAAATTCTAAGAAAAATTCGAAGACATGGACTTCATTGCTTTCAAGGAAAGGCACAATATTCTAATTTTATACTACTTGCAATAAACCAGTTCTTAGAATTTTTTGTTCTTAGTATTTTGTTCTTAGTATTTTTTGTTCTTAGTATTTTTGTTCTTAGAATTTTTTCTTAGAATTTTTTGTTTTTATCATCATCCCTAATGTCTTTGAGTTTAGGTAGACGTACGAAAGAGTATAAAAGAAGTTGTAGTTTCGTAAACCAAATCAGTCAAAGTTTAGACAGCGAAGAGTAAAATCGTGTGTGATAGAAACAAAAATATAAATATGGCAGATGCAAGTAATTTGGACGTTGCTGAAATTGTTGTACGCCGTAGTACACGTTACCAGCAAATGACTGCGGATGAAAGGCGTGCAGCTGATAGTAGATTTGCTGATTTTATGGACGAAGACATGGATGAAGAAATTGATATTGCTGCAATTGATAATTATGAAGTTGAGGATGATGAAGATCGCACATATCAACCTGCTGAAGAGTCAGATGCCGAAACTGAAGGATACGTCGAGCTAAATGAAGATACTGATGACGACGATGATGAAGAGGAAGAAAATGATGGACAGGAAACGAATGAAAGTTACTATATTGGTAAAGATGGCACCCAATGGAGTAAAAAAGCACCACCAACATCACGCACTCGTAATCATAACGTGGTCGACTTCACAAGAAAGAAACCAGAACCAACAGGAAATATACACGACGATGCGTTCAATCATGACAGAGGAAATAATACACTTAGTGCTACGTGAAACAAATCGTAAAGGCAGGGAGGTTACAGCTGCATGGAATTTGGCGAATCCCACGAAGAAAAAGGAGTGGAAGCCAGTGGCAGTGAAAGAGTTTGACGCCTTTGTAGCTATTCTTTTGTATGCTGGACTCACAAGATCAAACCATGAACCAGCTATGGAATTATGGGGCACGACGCGTTGCCCAATATACAAAGCTGCGTTGTCGTACGATCGCTTCATGTGTATAAAGCAATTTATTCGATTCGACAATGGAAATACTCGTCGTTCTTGTTACTGCTAACGAAACAATTGGCCACACCACATATCGAAGAACGTGCCCTGAACAACCATATAACCTCATATCCAAGGATACGCAATGCGATGGAAGCATTCGATGTCAGGGTAAGAAAAACATCTTCAAATTCAAGAATAGAATATATATTTATTTGTTTTTTATTTTTCTTTTCATTTCAGGTATTACCAAGACCGATGGAAGGCAATGCACCGTCGTTTGCGGCTAGGTCAAGTAGACCGTCATGTCGCCTTTGCCGTTCTGAGTACGGGCGGCAGCGGAAAACGCGGGCACACTGCTTCGGCTGCGGCAACGCTGTTTGCGGAGAACATAGCACACTTTTACATCGCTGCAACACTTGCGCACAGGGCGGGGGACAAGAAGTACACGCTCAACAACAATAATTTTTAAACTTTTTTATAATAGTCTTAAGAAAATTCAAGCAAAAAAAAAAAAAAAAAATTAAATAAATTGAAAAAATTATTTTTGTATGTAGAATTTAGTTATAAACAATAAAAAAAAAAAAAAAAAATTAAAAATGAAATTAATATTAAATAAAAAATAAAATTTTTATATGAAAAAACATGATTTACAAAAAAGGTCCGTAGGGACCTTTTCACACGGCCGTGAAGATCAGAACTGTCACTCATCGGAGGGTTAAGCTAAATTTTGCCTGTCATTGAATTATAAAAATTAAAATTTCTTATAGAGGGATGACTGTGATATCATTTGTGTTTAATTTATATATGTATTTTATCACTACAATTTCAGCGTCCTCGATAGTATAGTGGTCAGTATCCCCGCCTGTCACGCGGGAGACCGGGGTTCAATTCCCCGTCGGGGAGAATTTTTTTTATTATTTTTATTTCATAGTATCTAAAACATTTTATTTTTGCTTACATCAGAAATTGCAACCGCAATTTTCAATTTTAAATATATCCATAATTATGGGAAATCTATAAAATTTTACGCAAATGTTGCTATAAAGACATTGAACATTCTGTGCAATGTGTTAACTAGTTTGAAAATGTCGTTGTTGTTATAGTTTTTGTAATTGTTGCTTTCCACGCATTTCACCAGCATATGTTAAAAATAAACATAATCCACAAAAACTATTAAGTTACACTGCATGTGTGGGTATAACAACTCGATTCCAAGCATGCAAGTGACACACGCTGTGCAAACTATAAGAAAGTAGAAGTTATAACAGCAGCAGCAACAAGAAAAACAACAACAACAACAGCAAGAAAACAACAAAAGCAACATTTAAGCAATTCGAATAAAACTAAAAACCCGCCATACTAAAAATGAAAATTAAAAATATGTATGAATGTGTGCTTATAATAAACAAAACCAGAACAACAACAATAAAAGTAGCAGCAACAATTTACATGTTGTGCTGGTTAGTTGTGTGCAAAAGAACAGAACCGAGAAATCGTGGCAAAATGAACAACGAGGAGGAGGACTACGCCATGAAAAAGAGTTAGTAGGTGAGTAGCACACACACACAAACACACAGGGGAAAAAAACAACAACAACAGCAACAACAACGCAAAGCATAAGAATGCACTTGCACAAGAAGCAGAACAGCAACAGAAGCAGCAGCAACAGCAGAAAAGCAAAAACATGCTGCAAGCAACCCTGTAGGAAAATCAACTAATTTAAAAGTAGTTGATAAAGTAGTTTTTTGTCAACCACAACTAGTTGAAATTCTAATTTTTTCCCATAGAACGAACTAACATATTTTGTATGGTGATGTCCGCTAAATAATACAATTGACTTTCGTCTGCATATATTTTTAACAACTTGTTAAATTAGTTACATTTAAATTAGTTTTTAACTACTTTAAAATAACCAATTGAAAACTATTACTGATGGCCTATAGTTAATATTTGATGAAATAACATTGTTAAATATATATGAACTTGTAATCTTATAAAAATTTGCAATTAAAACATGTCAAAATCAGAGTATTTGCTGCCTTAATATAATTCAAAGTAGTTTATCAATCTTGGCAATCGTGGCTTTCGACCTGGTAAGTCCACCATAGACCAGATTTTCACGCTACGACAAGTCCTGGAGAAAACCCACGAAAATCAAATTGACACACACCACCTCTTTGTCGATTTTAAAGCTGCGTTCGATAGCCCGAGAAGGGATTGCCTATACGCAACAATGTCTGAGTTCGGTATACCTGCAAAGTTGATCAGACTTTGCAGAATGACGTTGAGCAACACACGCAGCTCCGTCAAGGTAGGAAATGACCTCTCCGAAACCTTCAATACCGAAAGAGGTTTCAGGCAAGGCGATCCACTGTCTTGCGATCTCTTTAACATCATCATGGAAGGGATCGTACGAAAGGCCGGTGTGCATCGTAATGGCACCATTTTCTACAAAGGCGTCCAGCTCCTTGCGTACGCTGATGATATTGATATTGTCGGCAGAACCAAGAGAGATGTTACCGCTGCTTTCGCCGCTATCGAAAAGGAATCAGCCAAAGTGGGTTTGACGATAAATGAGGGCAAAACAAAATATATGCTGTCTACAAACAAGGGAGCTCGGCGTTTAGACTCCCACGTTTCTTCCGGCAGCTATAACTTTGAAGTAGTCAAGGAGTTCGTTTACCTTGGCACCGCCATTAATACCAAAAACGAAATCAGTCTGGAGATAAAGCGAAGAACAATAATTGCTAATAGGTGCTACTACGGGCTCAGTAAGCAACTAAGTTCCAGAGCCCTCTCTCGATCGACAAAACTAACAATCTACAAGACGCTCGTTCTACCTGTGCTGCTTTATGGCGCTGAGGCATGGGTAGTTTCGCAAACTGACGCAGCCGCTCTGGGGGTGTTCGAGAGAAAAGTTCTTCGCAAAATCGTCGGTCCTGTTCGAGTCGGCGATGACTATCGCATCCGAATGAACCACGAGCTGTATGAGCTCTACAATGACATTGACGTAGTCCGGCGTATAACTGTGCAGCGACTACGCTGGCTGGGTCATGTCCATCGTATGAACGACGAAGCTCCAGCGAAAAAGGTGCTCGAGGCGAGGGTCGCTGGTCAACGACGACGAGGGAGACCATGCCTCCGATGGATGGACCAGGCTGAGGAAGCCCTAATCGCACTTGGTGTATCCGATTGGAGAAGACGCGCGCAAAGCAGAGGCGCCTGGCGAGAGCTGATGAGGTTGGTTGAAACCCGGACACGGGTTGTTACGACCAACTAAGTAAGTAAGTAAGTTTATCAATCACTTGTTTTTAAGTAGTATTTCAATTATTTCATATATAAAGCAAATAAAACTATTTACAATTGAAGTGGATGCCGCCTTAATATAATTCAAAGTAGTTCATATACTGGTTTATTTTAAATTAGTTTTTTAACTAGTTGTTTTTAAAAATAAGTTAGTTTGTTCCTATAGGGGAAGTTATATGAATGTGTATGCGTATTGGTGTTGGCGTGGCTGTATCTGTTTCATTGTCCGTGGTAAAGGTTTTTATGGAAGTTGCAACAACAAAAACAGCAGCAACAGCCAATTTCACATGTTGCAAGTGCATTTGTTGCTTTTGCTGCACCTCATAATTGCATGTCTAGCAAATAAAAACTGAGTGATATATAAAAATATATAAGAAATATGCACAAAAAACAAACAACAACAACAACAACAAAAAAGCTAGACTCGAGTTAAAGAGAACTCAAACAAGAACTAACTTTAAACGAAAGCCTGACACTTGCGCGACTTGCTGGCGGACATGTTGGCAAATTGCAATGACAAGGGGGCAACTAAGAATATGCTATTGTTGTTGTTGTTGTTTGTTGTAATTTTTGTTGTTGTGCTAGCTGCTGCTGCTTATGCCTCATATATATTTCTTGTCATGCATAAAACTTCAGCACATCAACTGCATCAACAAGATCTGCACCACCTCAACAACAGCAACAACAACAACAATAATCACCACAATTGAAAGTGCATTTATTTAGCTGTTATAGTTGTTGTTGTTGTTGTTGCCGACACATTGTGCTCTGTTAGGGAAGGTACATTTTTTTTTTTTTTAGTCTTACTTTACTCAGTTGAAGTTTTTTTCACAAAGTGCTGAAAAGCTTTTACATACATAGCTGAGAGTGTGGAAAACCCAATTAACAATGACTGCTAAAAGTTTTGCAAATTTTAACCCTTTTAGTCACGAAAATCGTAGCGCTGAGCTAAAGATTTGAAAATTTATATTTATAGTAATCTAAGGTTCTTGAATATGAATTTTTAAAAACGTTGAAGCTTGTTTATCTTAACGGGCCGGAAAAAGATGGCCAATATATTGGACATTGGTACTACAGGTAACAAAAATTCCAGAAAATTACTTACTTACTTACTTAGGTGGCCATAACAACCCGCGATCGGGTTTTGATCAACCTCATCAGCTCTCGCCAGTCGCCTCTGCTTTGTCCGCGCCTTCTCCAATCGTATACACCAAGTGCGGTTAGGGCTTCCTCGGCCTGGTCCGAACATCGTAGGCATGTTCTCCCTCGTCGTCGTTGACCAACGACCCTCGCCTCGAACACATTTTTCGCTGGAGCTTCGTCGTCTATACGATGGACATGACCCAGCCAGGGTAGTCGCTGCACAGTTATTCGCCGAATTACGTCAATGTCTTCGTAGAACAGCTCGTGGTTCATTCGGATGCTATCGTCTTCGCCGACTCGAACAGGACCGAAGATTTTGTGAAGAACTTTTCTCTCGAACACCCCCAGAGCAGCTGCGTCAGTTTGCGAAACTACCCATGCCTCAGCGCCATAAAGCAGCACAGGTAGAACGAGCGTCTTGTATAGTGTTAGTTTTGTATATCGAGAGGGCTCTGGAAGTTAGTTCTCTTAGTTGCTTACTGAGCCCGTAGTAGCACCTATTAGCAATAATTGTTCTTCGCTTTATCTCCAGGCTGACTTCGTTGTTGTTATTAATGGCTATGTCCAGGTATACAAACTCCTTGACTACTTCAAAGTTATAGCTGCCGGATGAAACGTGGGAGTCTAGACGCCGCTCTCCCTTGTTCGTAGACTTATCGTCAAACCCACTATGTCTGGTTTCTTTTTGATAGCGGTGAAAGCAGCGGTAGCATCTCTCTTGGTTCTGCCGACAATATCAAAGAGCTGGACACCTTTGTAGGAAATGGACACCTTTCGTACGATCCCCTCCATGATGATGTTGAAGAGATCGCAAGACAGTGGATTGCCTTGTCTGAAACCTCTTTCGGTATTGAAGGTTTCGGAGAGGTCATTTCCTACCTTGACGGAGCTGCATGTGTTGCTCAACGTCATCCTGAAAATTCTTACCAACTTTTCAGGTATACTGAACTAAGACATTGTTGCTATAGGCAATCCCTTCTCGGGCTATCGAACGCAGATTTGTAATCGACAAAGAGATGATGTGTGTCAATCAACGACGTACCTGCTCAATTACCGATCGAACCTTGAATATTCGGCCCTTGCAGGTGACTAACCGAGCATTAACGTCAACAGTATGAATGTTGTTTCGAATTGAAAGGTATATTATAAAGAAAGGGATAGTTTTATCATAATTTTATATGTTTTGATTATGTTTAATTGAATCCACTTATTATGAAGTACTTTTTAAAAATTTGTATTTTGTCAAAATCTTTGTTATTCAGTAAAATAAATTGTTTTTTTTTGTTTTGTTGACCATGAAACATAAAATATCAGAATTATTTAATTTTTCTAAAAACGATGAAAAAAATTTCAAAACAAATTTCGTTTTGACATACTCGAAGGTCATGACCATGGTATAATAACCCAGGTATTATTAATCAAGAGGGATGAACTGTCATTGTGGGCCGTAATGATAATTAAGACAATGATTCTTTTTGTATGTTTATAATTGAAATGGGGAAATTTTTGAGCGTAAAAAATCTTTCGAATTTGATTATTTAAAACTTTTTTATGCGGAAGTGCATTCTATATTTAATGAAGAGTGCTTTCAATGCTTCTGGAAGTTCGTTCGCTGCATACATTTCAGCTAAAACCGTTAGTTTTGGCGAACACGACCCAGAACTACACCCCAGCTCTTGATCCACCGTTGTTGCTTCATTTCATTTTGCGGTGGAGCATATATTGGTCTGTTTCCGCACTCACTTCAAGTAAAGTTCGAGAAATAGAGAGTAATTTGATTATCTGTATGGAAACGACTTCAAATTAATTTCAAGCACAAGAATTCTTTTTATTAATTTGGTAAAAAAGGATCGTAAAATAATTTTGTCTATGCTTTCTTATTGGAAAATTCAATAATTCTTTACCCAGTGTCTATGTAAAACAAACAAAACAGAAAATGACTTCTTTACTTTTTCTTGTGCAAATGTATGTACTCATCAAACTCTGAAATAAACACAGAAAAATTCTCTTTATTTTCTTAATGTGTTCACACTTCTTGTATTTGACACCTTATGACTACAGCTCGGCAGCGCAGTCGCTATTAATAATACCTGGAATAATTTTATCATGGTCATGTCTAAATGGTAATGGTTCGTATCGAGTTTTATTGATGTGTGACTTATAGTTTGAAAGATAGAACGGAAATTTGGACGGTTGAAAAAGTGACACGCCCCTCGTACAACGCCCATTATATGTTACCAGTGGAACGGCACGTGTAAAACGAAGTCGAATACCATATTCTGAGGCTGAGCGACCTATAATTGCAAAGCTATTCGATATTGAAAATTCCATTTATATGTGCGGTAGCACTCCCCTTTGTCCAATGTCCGCCACATTGTTTCGATCGACACCAATCTTCATTGGAATATTTTCAAGACTTTGCTACAGTTTTCCTAAAAATTTCATAAAAATTGGTTTAGAAGTTTTGGAGCATATACCTAACATGCACACGCATACATATGCATACATCCATTTTTAATATTCAAACATATATGTTTATACAGGGTGTCCCGCAATTGAGCGCAACTGTGTACGGAGGTAAAAGGTTATGTCGAGCTGAGAAAAAAACCGTATGGGAGAGGGGGTCTATTTTCCCATTTCCCATTCCGTAACTTAGTTTTTGTGCTAGGAACAATAACGTGAATCAAAGCCGTGATATATTAATTAACCCTGTAGCTCCCAAGAATGTGAAAATAGACCCCCCTTCCATACGATTTTTTTCTCAGCTCGACATAACCTTTCACCTCCGTAATAGTTGCTCTCAATTGCGGGACACCCTGTATTTTCCAAGAAAAAAAAAACTTCCCAGGAAAAGTCCTGGCTACGTGACTGATTAATTAGTATCAACAACTAGAAAATATTAAATGAGGTATAAACACTTTTATCCGCAAGTGTATGATTTGAGAATATTGGCGAATATTAAAGACTTCCATTCACGTAATATCTTAAATATATGGCAAACATTGTTTCTACCTTTTTACTTACTAGTTCTTATATCAAGATGTTTGCCTACTTACTTTATGTTACAAGAAATTGCAGTCTATCAGAAAAAAAAATAAAAAAAATTAAAACAAAATAAAAATAAGACAAGCACCAAAACGAAGAATTAAAACAAAGCGATTTGTTGAGGATTAGTGCAGAATTGTTTTTTTTTTATTTCTTCTTCTTATTCTACTTCTTATCCTTCTACTACTAACTTTACTCAACGTTGACAACGTCTTTTCTAAATGGCTTCTTTGTCGCATGCCACATTTAGGACACTTGTCTGTCAAATTTTTAAAGTTTCACCATCTTTTTTTACCTTATTATTCATTGTTATGTTCATGGTATACTTTACTTAGGCCCTGTGCGAGTTGATCTAAATACGTCCTAAATTAAATTGTGTTGATAAAACAGTGCCTTCTAATTTTTCGTAATCCATGTAAAGAAATCAAAGAAATTTTAATTTTCAGGTTAAGAAATGTCATTACATATTAAGGGTATTCACTTCAGCGCTGAAATTTCAGAAATGCTGAAATTTACGAAAACTTCAGTGCAATTGTTGTTGTTTTGGTTTTCCGAAGCTTGCTTAAATTTAATCATCGATTGAGTTGATGAAAAATAATCAGCGGAAACTTGCGAAAAAAGATGTGTTCAGCCATAACCATAAGAAAAACTGTTTAATGAGTGTGAGTCATTGTGAATATGATAATTTCGATAAGAAGAAAAAGAGCATTCTGTCAAATCCATTTTATTAATTGGCGCGTTCGATGGAGAAATCTAAGGTAAGTTTCTGATTGGAGTTTAATCAAATATTCCCAACATATTTAATTTTTAGAAACTCAAGCGGGAGTCCAACCACCGTTGGTCTGAAAAAGAGATCAGTGGGCTACTGAATGCCGTTGCCGAAAAAGTAGGAGCAAACCCTGAAGACTTTGAGGCAAGTACATAATTACGCAGCTATTAAAAATTGGTCTATAATATGAGCAATTTTAGATACCAACGGCTGAGAAATTCTATTTTGCCGTCTGCAAAAACACACCAGCCCTAAGGCAAAAAGCTGCACTGGGATGAAGCGTACTAAAAAACAAAATTAGGTATTTTAAGAAGACTTGTGCCAATGCTGAAGACTGGAAAGGAAGCACTGAAGCTGGGTTGCTTGAAGATGGCAGAGAACAGAGAAAAGGGTAAGTAAGACACTTGCATGCACTTTCTTAGGCTGCGGCCAGAGTGGATCCAGATGTAGACAGGCAGGAAAAACGCATTGAGGCAAAAGAGATGCATCTGGATCCACTCTGGACGCAGCCTAAGAAAGTGTTTAGGATAGCGATCATACTCGTACGCAGTAGCGCAATTACAGCACCGCATTGCTTTGCTTATATTCAGCTAAATTCTGTAATGAAAATTGTTTAAAGAGCTTAATGCCAAGTAATTTATTGAAAAAAAACAACTAACAACAACGGATCTGTATAGAGCAAATCATACAACAGACTAGACAGACTGTTTCGTGGACGCTAGTCCCACTCATCAGTAGTCTTATATGACTTTTTACTCTGATCCGCTCTACACAGCGTCCACGAAACAGTCTGTCTAGTCTGCTGTATGATTTGCTCTACACAGAGCCGTTGTTGTTAGTTGTTTTCTTCAATAAATTACATGGCCTTAAGCTCTTTAAACAATGTTCAATATAATTAAATAAAGGTCACATTAAATTTAATTCATAAATTCTTTAATACCTGCCCTTTAAAAAAACACATTTATATTGCTATAAAATTTCTATTTTTTTATCAATTAATTTACAATTTTCAGAATATATCGACAACATTTGCCCGCATTATAACGCTTTGTAACAAATTTTTGGACAAAGGAAGTCCGACGTTCTGCCATACATTTATGACTCATTCGAAGACTTTTTCAATGCGAACATGAAAGCCAAGGAAGTTTTGTATAGTGTGCCGGAGATGTAAAGTACATTAACACGCAAGTGCTTTACGAAAATATAGAAGATGAACAAGAGGCAGTAACTGAGCGCATAAAAAAAAAAGTTAAAACTAAAACCGAAAGAAAAGAAAAATTTTGTCCTCTTTTTTTTGCATAATTTCTTGTTAAAATACAACAAACACTACTTTTTTAAACAAAATATGAAGAAAACTGTTTGCTTTATTTTCAATGAATGTGAGTAATGGCGGTTTTCAGTTTGACAGATACGTCGGAAAAAAAACTAAAAACGGTCGCTCACTTCAACTCATCGGAAATTTGCGATTTCGCAAATTTCAGCGTTGAAGTGAATACCCTTATTATTTTCTGTTAGAAAATGTCATTATTTTAGGAAGCAGTTAGGTGGCTCAGAATCTATCTAAATTATTTATTAAGCACTATTTTATCGACACAATTTAGTTTACTGTTTAATTAATCAAAGGTCAATTTTTTTTTCTGTTTTCTGTTCAAAATTTGTTTTATACCTTTTGTCGAAATCATGTGCAACTTTGGTCTATGAACATAATTTGTCGGCTACCAAAGGCGTTTGAATGGAAAATAAGCACTCTTGAGTTCTACTCTTTTCTTTATTCCACGAAAACAACAACCAATTTTGTCTGTGTCGATTGTGCAGCATGCGCCTTTGTAACATTAAAGCTTTTTCCATGCTTCTACAATACAATCAAGGCTTTGTTTCACTTTTCTACTTTATACTCTACTTCAGTCGCGTTCGGTTCTACTCCATATCTTCACTGCTATTCCGTAAAAACAACTACAACATCTGTCGCTGCACCGCCATTTTTTTGCACTTAACCACAAACAAACAAACAGACAAACAAACAAATATTTACATATATGTAGCACATTATTATCGTCACGTAACTTATTCGCAGAGTTATTTAAAATAAATGCATTTTGCATTCAGTTGAGATACTTAACAAGTCTGAAGTTCTAGTTGAGGATTACTAGTCCATAGTTGATACAATGAGTGGTGCAGCATGGTGAAGATACAGGGTGTTGGGGTGTAGAAAGATGAAAGAAATTGATACAGTATAAGTTGATTAAAAAAACTCATTTGATTTGATAGTTTATTGTTGTTGTTGTTTTAAGTAAAATTGTTGATTACAAATGTTTTAACTAAATCGAAAACTTATTTATCAAAAATAGTTGTAAAAAGTTATCAATAGTAAGATAACACATTGGAGCAGAAAGCCAACTTTTCACTAAGTATACGTATATGAAATTTTTTTAAGTTAAAGTATTATTTGGGTATGCTTACCATGAATCTAAAGCTTTTTCATTCAATCTCATATAAAGGGTGATTTTTTAAGAGCTTGATAACTTTTTTTTTAAAAAAAACGCATAAAATTTGCAAAATCTCATCGGTTCTTTATTTGAAACGTTAGATTGGTCCATGACATTTACTTTTTGAAGATAATTTCATTTAAATGTTGACCGCGGCTGCGTCTTAGGTGGTCCATTCGGAAAGTCCAATTTTGGGCAACTTTTTCGAGCATTTCGGCCGGAATAGCCCGAATTTCTTCGGAAATGTTGTCTTCCAAAGCTGGAATAGTTGCTGGCTTATTTCTGTAGACTTTAGACTTGACGTAGCCCCACAAAAAATAGTCTAAAGGCGTCAAATCGCATGATCTTGGTGGCCAACTTACCGGTCCATTTCTTGAGATTAATTGTTCTCCGAAGTTTTCCCTCAAAATGGCCAACTTTTTGTTGCCAAAAATGGAAGAACTGAACTTGGTTGACATGTGGTTTCAACAAGATGGCGGTACATGCCACACAGCTCGCGATTCTATGGCCATTTTGAGGGAAAACTTCGGAGAACAATTAATCTCAAGAAATGGACCGGTACGTTGGCCACCAAGATCATGCGATTTGACGCCTTTAGACTATTTTTTGTGGGGCTACGTCAAGTCTAAAGTCTACAGAAATAAGCCAGCAACTATTCCAGCTTTGGAAGACAACATTTCCGAAGAAATTCGGGCTATTCCGGCCGAAATGCTCGAAAAAGTTGCCCAAAATTGGACTTTCCGAATGGACCACCTAAGACGCAGCCGCGGTCAACATTTAAATGAAATTATCTTCAAAAAGTAAATGTCATGGACCAATCTAACGTTTCAAATAAAGAACCGATGAGATTTTGCAAATTTTATGCGTTTTTTTTTAAAAAAAAAGTTATCAAGCTCTTAAAAAATCACCCTTTAGTTCATCCACACTATAAGCTTGAAATTAAAAAGAAGGCTTTTTAAGAATTGATAAAAATAATGATTTTTCTAAGATTTAAATAAATTTAGATTTATTTATTGATAAAAATAATGATTTTTCTAAGATTTACGCACTATAATCCTTT